>VXBA01006212.1:394253-629200 GCA_013399895.1 Serilophus lunatus | reverse complement strand
CTGTGCCGGTGGCGCTCCCGGCGCCCCTGCCCGCCTGCCCTCCGCGGGAGCGCTGCCTCGGGCTCGGCAGCGCGGGCCTGGTCTCCTGGGCGGCCTGAGCAGGGCTTTTGGTCCCTCGTTTCGCGGGGAGGGCGGGCGGGTGTCCCGGGCCGGGCCGGCACCGCGGGGCGGCGGAGGGAGGCGGAGGGAGGCCCTGCAGGGACCGCGGGGGCCCAGCGTGGGGCCGGTCCCCCCCTGGGGCAGCATCGCCTGACTCTGTGCAGGTGCTGGGGACGCGCGGGTGGGAGGAGGAGGAGGAGGAGGAGGAGGGGGCTTGGTCCATGCAAGGCGCCTATGGGCAGGGCTGCTGGTTTCTGTCGCTGTGTCCGTCCTAGTGGGGGAAAACCCCAAAGTGCTTTGGAAGGGACGTCACTTGGTAGTTTGTTTTTTACTAAGGATCTCATTAAATTAGTTACGGGTGAATTAAGAAAGCTTTGAGAACTGCTCTGTGGAAATGGCACTGTTCTTCGGGTCTTGGCACGTTTCTGCTCTATTTTCAGCTGTGACTTTAGTCTGGCACCATTATCTTGCTGGTCCTAATTTCTTCATTGTTTAGGTAGGATATGCAGGGCTACCTACAAAAACGAGTTATCTCAGTCAATGGCGCTGGGCAGGTACAGTGTGACACGGTGAGTGTAGCGCTGAGGGCACACGTGGGATTACTGGAGGGAATGGGCTTTCCTCCTGGTGGAATCTGAGGTATGATATTCTGAAATAATAACAAAGTAGGTTTGCTCACAAGGTTAACCCATGAGGGTGGCCAGAAATGGTTATGTCAGATGATGAGCCTAATTATGGAATTGAGGCAGAAGTGAGAAACTATTCTATAGCTTCTGAAGGGAATTTAACTCCACTGATAAGTTTAGAGAAACCCCCACACAAAATGATTTGGTTCTCAAGCAGTCCCTACTTTGAGAATAATGTTAAGTCCCATCCATGTCCGTCTTGGTTTTGTTGCATGTCTGTGGCTGGAGGAATATTTGAGACTGCCTTTCAGGAGACTTACACTTTTTTTTGGATCCAAGTTACCTGAGCTAGTTCCATTTTGTTGCTGGCAAGCCAAAATAATTTGCAATTAGGTAGCACAGCCAGCAATTTTCCTTTTAAGATGGTCTGCTTCAAAAACATGCATTTTCTGTTGTGCCACAGCAGGAAAAACTACTCTGAGGACTGATGGCTAGTAATCTAGAGTGAGTAAAGGAAAAAACAAGAACTCATGCTCTGACAGGTGGGAAGGCCCCGTGGAATTCAGTGGTGAAGTGTCTGCTCAGGTACAGTTACCAAAAAACCTATACCAAGTGACTGATGAGCAGGTAACATGAGCACACTGCTGTTGGATGTCTGAGCTGAAAGATCCAGTGTAGGTGTGCAGGGCCAGTCCCTGACCAACCTCTTTTTGCTTAGGACGAGGCTTTTATTGCTTTTACAGTTGTGAAGAAAACAGTGTCCTGCCTTCTGTATGTTGCAGTAGGGCTGGTGAAACTGGCAGCTTCTGTGTCAGGTGTGTGAATGCCAAAAGGTGGGCAAGGAAGGGAACTTTTGGGGGATAGAAGAGGCACTGGCTGTCCCCCAAGCGAGGGCAGGAGAGCTGCTTTGCAGGGAGGAGGGAAGGTGTCAGCACTGTTTTGCGCAACAGCTGTGGCACGAGGCTACTTAAACTTGAGTTGGTGGTTTTCGCTGTTTGTTTTGTGTAGCCTTATTGCTTGTGTGCTTGGACAGTCTGGGCAAAGAAGAAAACCTTTCATTCTCTGAAACCTTGCCTAATGTCATGGCTTTGGTCACTGGGTTGTTTTTTTTATGCGTTCTCCTTTGTTCTTGTGTGCTCTGGCAGCTGACTGCTGTCATGTGACTTGCAGTTGGAATTCTCATTTTATCTTCTGCATAGAGGTTTCTCCAGGATTGCTGCAGCCTGAGCACCTGGGAAAAAATACAGGGAACGGGTCGGATATGGGAAGTGAACTAGTTAGTTTGGTCTCTTTCTCTGTTTTTTCTTCTTCCCTATGTATTTTTCATGTTACAATGCAGGAAAAGGTCTGGAGATAATTTTGTGAACAGTTATTTAAGGCTATCTACTTCTAAAGAAAGCTTGACAGTTTGGGTTCACCTTCCATGTAACATTGGGGGAGTTACTGGAAGTTAGTTTCTTTCCTTTTTAAAAAAATTGTAGAAAACTTTTCAAGTGTGATGGTAGAGCACCAAACACAAACTGCCTTCGCCGTGTGCTGTTCTGCCTGAAAATCTACACTGGATGAGAGGTAATTTAATGACAGATGATGTTTTTACCCCCTTGCAAGGACAGGAGTTGGTGCCTAACTTTGTTAGCTTGTAGACTCATGAGTGGAAGGAAATCTCCAACTGCTGTACAACACAGGATTGCTGCCATGCAGACTTCCAATTTTGGAGTTGTTAGTCAGTTCTACTTTACATTTAATGTTGTAGTTTTTATTAGCACGGCTCCTACAGCTGACTGTGTGATGCACGTTTCAGTTCACTTGAACACTGTCTCCTCAGCGTTTGTCATGAAACCACAGCTGTGCTCATGTGTGCTGCTTGAAGCCCTGGGGTTAGCCTTCAGTTTGGCCTCTGTGAAGAAGCACATGCTGAGGACAGACAAGTGACCTTTGGGTGCACTTCCTCAGCTCTGTTAAGTGCTTTGACATATTTATTACATCTCCCACTTAAATAAGTTATTGCTGGACTTACTTGCCTATGTGTGTGGCTGCTTGGCATGCCTGGGAAGCTAGTTTGAATGTGATTTCTGAGCACATGAGCCTTCTATAGATCTTGCATACTCAAACTTCAAATTGCTGTCCTTTTCTTAACCATTCTTTAAAGCGACGTAGTCGATGTGGTTTAGAGTGCAGCATGAAAGAAGAGAAGTCTTTTGGATGGAAAAAGGTGAAGAGCTTGTGGTGTAGCTGTAAGGCTATTACACAAGATGCACATGCAAGAAAACTTGTCTGAAGACAGTGTGTGTGATAGTTGGAAAAGGTGATGGGGTGTAAGCTAGAGCAGAGCTAAGCGTGTGTAGGGATGCATTGAAAAGCTCTTGAAGCACAGCAATGGCTGTGCTTTGTGCCATTCAAGTATTCAAGGAGAGTATTCTATGCTTTGACACAGAATTCTCTTTACCATACCTATTTGTGTGAACATGGTAGCCACGTCTAATCGTGATTTCCCCGGCAAGTGAGGTAAAAGCTTCAGATCTGCGGTGACCATCCTGGCAGTTGTGCTGCTTGAAACTGCTCCTGAAGAGCTTCAGATGCGAGGTTGAATCTGCACTACTTTGGTACCTGAGGAGCTTCTGGACACAAAACTTTGTGGACGCCTAATCACATATGAATCTGCTTTCTGACTCTGTGGTTGAAAGTTGCCTTGTTGCTCTGCCAGGTCATCTGTGTAACACCCCCTCAGCAAACTGAGTCGGTGCATTCTCCAGAGAGGAAATTTGTGATTCTTGGTAACTATGCCTTACAGCTGTTTGGAGCAGGGTGTACAGTCCTTCCTAGCAGTCATCCCTCGGGTAACATTTGGAGAAGCAAAAATCTTGAACCATGATTATGAGAATGGTGGCAATAGTCTTTCTGCTGCTCTGCTGCATTTGAAGTGGTTCACTAGTGCTCAGGCCTCAAAGTGGCTGTGGCATGGGACCGTGTGTGCTGTGACAGCCAGTAGCCATTTGCACCTTGTCTGACTCCTGTGCCTCAGCTAAAAGTAAACTGGACTTGCTTTTTCCTTTCTCATGTTGTATTTTCCATATTGCATCTTTGATTTGTTAAAAAAAAAAATAAGGCAGAGCTTTCATTTAATCTTAGAGCTTGCCGAAAAGTTTTTTTCTTTTTCAGGTGTGTAGGTAGCTGGAAAGGCTGACCTGCAGGCCAGGTTATTCCCAGTAACTTGTTTGGACCTTGCTTGAATGACTGCTTTTGAGAGTGGCCGGGGCTGGCCCTGCCTCTTGCTGCTGGTGCCTGGCCAGAAACCACCGTGAGCCAGACTGGGAACTGCCAGGCTCAGTCCCCTCCCCACGCCCATGCACCTGTTGTTTTTGCTGAGTTAATGCTGAGAGAGGGCAGTCCCTTGGTCCAGCCTGTGTTGGGTGCTGGGGCCAGCAACACTGGGAGGAGAGCCTGCCCTGGGGCTGCTGTGTGTCTATGTGTGTGTTTCAGGCCTCTGAACTGCGGGGTAGTTTGCAGTTGAGTTTATCAGAACGCAGGAGTCATGTTGAGGTTTCGGCAAAAATAACTGACAGTGTTAATCAAGGCAGACACCATATTTGAGCCCAGATCTTTAACTGCACCAGAAATGGCTGTTTGAATGGTTTAATCTGCTACGTAGCAGTTGTACTGAGCCCTTTGAATCTAAGAGTGCATCCCACCCCACTCCATGACCATGGCTGTTGCTTTTTAAAGCTATTGATATAGCAGCTCCATAAACTAGCTCAACTGCGTGAGGCTAGCTTAAACTCTTCAAACAAGGTAACTTCTTCTGGCTGGTGAGGAGGGAGTTACAACAGGCATCACCACTGGTGGAGGTGGGTGCTGAGTGAGCTGGAGGAAGCCAGTCCATGTGACTCGTGTGGTCAGGACTGGTGATGTGGTTGCCTACAGCTTGTTTCCATTATGGGTTGCAGTGGAGAGGGTCAGCTTGTATCTTATTGGAAAATAGAGCACATGCAACTTGAAACTATTCCCAGGTACTGATCTGATGCCAGGAGTCCTACTTGTGAGAGAAATAATTCTTGCTTTTACTGTGCAAGTTTATTTTGCATCTCTCTGAGAACAGCTGCTTAGGCTACATCTAGGCTGCTGTTAGTCCCAACAAATAAATCCTGCCTTCCTCCTCCCACACGTTTTTTAAAAGGTAAAAGTCTCTATAGCTTCCTTGATAGTAATACTACTCTGAAACTCTACTGGATTTTAATTTATAAGTTGGGGTTTGGAACATGTTTACATATTGGATTTCTTATTTCCTTTAATTGGTCTGTTTTGAAGGACTCCTCAACCTTCCCTGTCCAGGGGCCTGTGAGAGGATGGAGGGAAGGGCTGGCTTCAGTAACTGCTTTGGTTTTGTTCTGTAAGCTGCTCATCTTGTTTCTCTTTTACTTCTGGCCTGTGGGTGAATTGACTCGAAGATGTTGATTTCCTCTATTTCATAACATGGAACTAGGAAAGCAAACCCTTAATCTCTGAGTGATAATTCTCTTATGTGAAGGATTTATCTGTTTGTGAATGGAACAAGAATTTTTTAACTTGCAAGTTCTCTATAAAAAACAACACGCTGAAGAATGCTCCAGCTTGATCAAAAACTTTGTGCCTTAGTATTTGTTACCGTTTTGTCAACTGCCAAAAACAGTCAAGAAGATCTTTTTCAGTTTGGAGAGAACTCTCTTGTATGTGTCCCTACCTTGTTTCAGCCATTGGCAGACTGAAATTAATATGGCTGCTGTAATGCAGGGAAGCGAAAGGCTCTGTAAAAATGGAAAAGTATGTGGTATCTTACTGCTGGCTCTTTGATTAGATATGGGATGTACTGGGTTTGAGAGTTCTCAGAGGATTTAAAATCTAGAGTAAAGTAGCTGAATTGTTGTTGCCCCTTTCTCGTGCAAGGACTGGACTTCAGAGCAGAACAAGAATGGTTTTTCTTCCTTGGGTGGCTCTGGGGTATGGTAATGTCAAGTGGTGCAACACCTGTGAGCTGGAGATTAAGGCAAACAAACCTTATGGGTGAAACTTCTCATCAGCTCTGATGTCTAGATTGGATGCTTCTGTGGATCAGGTGGGTGCATCAAACCCTGTGTGAGTTGTAAATAACCCTTTGTGCCTAATAAGGCACCGTGCTCAGTTTTCTGATGTGATGTGTCTGTATTAATCCTACTGAAGCTTCCATTCCTACTGAAGAAGGGAAGCTGAGGAATCTATTGTGTTGCAAAAATTCATAGTGTTCAGAGGATGCAGGCTGCTGCCAGTGCCAGAAGAGGAGTAGCTGAGCCAAGCTGACAGCAAACGTTTGAGCTGTGTTTTTTTAACAGAGTTTGGCCAGAGCGCCCTGCTAGTAAGCCAGGCTGTCTAAAGAGCTCCTGGCTCTAAACTGGCTGACCTGGGCCTGCCTCAGAATTGAGTGATGCAGTGTCATGCGACTGACCATATCTCACTGCAGTCCCAGTGCCCGCTGTGAGGGGAAGGAAGCCTTCCTCTACTTCTGCACTATGCTGCATTTAATTTTTTTCTGCTGTTAGTCTGATTTATTCCCTGTTGTATTTAACTGGAGCTTTGTGTTCCTTTCCCAGGTTTTGGACAGCTGACTTTCTGATATGGCTGTAGCTCGGTAGCATGATCTTTAAGTCTCTTATGGATAACTCTGCTTGGTTTCCAGCTTATGAAATCCCCTTTCAGAAACTGACCTTTTGATACATATGATTTATATATATAAAAATATGCAAAGCACATAAAGGTGCAGCTAGGCCCTAATGAGCCCTATTAGCATCTTTTAGCCTGAAGCCTGTGAGAATCTCAACCCAGGTTTGGATCCTGAAGCTGGGTGGCTCCATTGCTGGCAGGCAGGTGGAGACTGGCTGCTCTATTCCACTTAGACTTGCCCAAAAACAGTGGCTGAAGAGTTATTGCTAAAGTGCAGTGTGTGGAGCCTGCCAAGTTATCTGAGCAATTTATCAGGCTGCCGAGGTAAAAGGATGCCACCCGTGAATGTACCTTGTCAGACTGGCCTTCACAGAGATTTGGTGGGGAAGAATGGTTGGTTGGGGGTTCAAGAAAGGGAAAAATGGACCCAATAAATGGTTAAATCTGTTTTGTTCTTGGTCCCTACGCAATAGCAATTATTTCTAGTATTTACAAATATAGGATGTGAATATGTGTCTAAGGCTAGTGGTGCTCTTACTTTTAAACTTGATTGTTTCAGGGACTGGTATCTATAGAGGGGCAATTCAGACAACATGGGTACCAACTGACAGGCTTTTTTTTATTTTCAGTTACACTTGGCAAGCAATTGATGTAGACAAAGAGATACTTTACAAAATAAACCTCTGTTATAGTGTTGAAGAGTGTGGAACTTCAAGTGCAGTCTGTGCACATGACATCAAAAAGAGGAGCTATCTGTCTGTAGGTAAGTAAACAAGTGTCTTTCCTTGTAAGTAGTTTAGAGTCATGTTAATGGATGGTCTTATAACTTTTGCAGACTTTGTGTTAGCCAAGATTTTTGTCCTTTGGTTCTCAAAACAGTGTAAAACTCTTTTCTGTTGCAGCTTTACTGGGATTTGGGAAAACATGATCTGATTGTGGATAATCACTTTATGGGACAGTGAAAGGTATCTTATGGTCTAGTTGTGTGAAATTATGCTAGACCATCTCAAGTAGAAATGTTCACCTCCCTGTGGCAGGATGTGCATTGTGCACAGCTTTATTTGGAGCTCAACACCGACTGCAGTAGCAGATAGAGCCCGAATTACAGCTCTAAACGATACCACAGCCTAGCCTGATGTAACATCAGCTCTTTTTTCAGAGTCAGGTTGCTCTCTGTGATGCAATCTTGGAGTATTGCTAAGCTTCTGAGGTGTCCTCTTTAAGTTGTTACACGCAGAAAGGAAGTCAATTACATGCAGTCCTCTGGTTTCAGTTACACTTGTCAAATTTGGTGACTGCTTCAGTAGTTCACAGATATCCTTGGTATTCTGAGGAGTGGTGGATTGTGCATGTTGATCTAAATATGGAATTGGCATATTCATGCTTGCACATGATTTCATTGGTCAGAAGCACCTTGTGCTCTCAGCAGCATTTGTGTGCTTATTTTTTGTTTGTCACTTTCCAAGTTGCTTTTGTGTTTTGTCTAATGAAACAGTAATATATGAATCCTGATCAAAAGGCTTTCTGATAGTTGATTATTACTTCTAATGGAATAAAGCAATAGCTTTCTAAAGGGTAGTATCTCTTCAGACTGCTTCTCAGTATCTGCAGATCTGAAGTCTGATTTAGCATGCTTGCCAATCTTGCCTGCAGACAGTAGGCAGAGGTTCTTAGAAAAAGCTGTGTGTCTTCATTAAGAGTGTTTTGAGCATGAACTGCTGGAAGAGGGTGTGCAGGAGGATATCTCTCACCTGTGTGCTGAGGCACAGCAGCTGGCCATCCTCTATTCTCCCTGTGCCTCTCCATTAACAGTAGAGATCCTTTGGTTTCAGTCTGTGGTCAATCAGTGCTTTTCAAACAAACTGCTGGTGTTGGAGCCCAGCCTTACAGAATTGCTGTGTGCCTGAATAAAGGTATAGCCCAGGCCCAGAGTTTTTTGGGATGACTGGTTGGATTGCTTTCATGTTCAAACTGCAATTGCATGCAGTAGCATCTTCTCTGAGGGTTGTGACATCTCGGAGCTGTTGGTGCTGTTAATGTGTTTCATTTCTAAAATATACAGCAAGAATTTTGTTTCCTGCTGGTGTGGGTTTCTGTCATGTGCAGTTGAGGCCATCAGTTACCCGTAGAATAGAAAAGAAAGTAGCATTTGAGCATCTGTTTTAACATGCTGCTTTAAGTGAGAATAGAATGTGGCAGGTGGAGTGAGCTTGAGGAATTCTATTCTTCCCAAGGAAGTGTGAGAACTAGAGGCTTTGTGTGGGCTTTGTTCCATGCTTCTTGTGGAAAGAGGAAGGGAGAACAGAGCTGGGTGATGACTGTGGACAGTATCAAGTATTCCTCTGCAGAACTTGAGTTGCTTATTGCCTGACTGTTACTGAGTGGAAGAGGATTTACTTGTGGTCTTGCAGAGGGTGTTTGAACAGACTTTCAAAGGTTAAGCTGCAAATCCTGTTAAAGTAGGCTATGTTTATAACCACTCTGCAATAAATTAAGAAATCAAGGCAGTGCAGTTAACATTCTCATTGAATTTGCTTTGTTTTATTGGTCATAAATTGTCTAAGTTTTATTCTTGCTCCATGCCTGCCATGCTTCTTCATACTGCCTCTAGTTGTACTGAAGCTTCATCATCATCACACTGTTTAGAACATACTAATGGGTTATCAAACTTCTCAAAAAATTAAAAGTATCGCTCTTAATGAGAAGAGGAATCTCTTTCATCCATATCTAGGCCAGTATAGATTCCAGTTATCCAAACCAGCAAAATTTAGATATTCATCTTCAAGCAATCCAGATGATACGAGATTTTCTGTATGCCAAATGTGAATGCAGCTGGAGAACTTTGCTTTAGGGGAAGGACAGTTTGTCAGCTGATAAACTTTGTCGTAAGCTTTCTTCAAATATGGGCTTAATCAGTTCTTTCAGAAAAAAAATCACTGCAAACAATAGTTTTGTTTTTAAATAACAGCTATGCAAGGAGTGACAACTCTAAGCAGTATGTAGGTTTTAGGTTTAAAAGGGCTGCGAGGATACCTTGGCTGGTGTCAGTGCTGGAATCTGAAAATAGCCTTTTGATAGCACAGAAAATATGAAAGGCAGAAAACACATATATCATCTTTCTGCCCAGTTTTCTGACTTTTCTCTTTTTAGTATTAAGACTATATTACTTGTGTGCAGTGTAGTTTTGCTCGCCTTGAGTGAGGAGATAACAGGTTGCCCAAAGTTTCAACAAGTGCATTTTTAAGATGAAACAACATTTGGTCTAGGTGCAGAGTTGCTATCTGCAGTGATTACAGATTTGACTAGCTTTCTTCCTAGTGTAGATATAAAAAAAATGGAAAGGAGGAAACTAGTAAATACTCACATTTTATAGCATTCTCCATAGTTTAAGCCAAACTCTTTGCAGAATTAAAATCTATATACCAAAAAGGCGGACAGGCTGGAGTTAGCATGTTAGATCTAGGAGGGCTTTGTGTTTAATACCAACAAATTAGGTTTGAGCAGGAAAATTTCAGTGGCTTGAGCTGGTGCTTATCATGACTGAAAATGTGCTCTACCTTTCCCCTTCATGTCAAGTGCTGGGGAAGAGAGGAATGTGCAGTGATGCAGCACTGACTCCAGTCTTGATGCAACACTGACTCTGGTCTTTGTGCACCACATGAGCTGAGCTGAAGGGAATGGGAGACAGAGGGGATTTGCACTGAGGCAGTGGATCTGTGCTGAGCTTGTCTGCAGACAGTTCCAGTTCCAAGGCACCAGTGAGTTCTTCATTAAGTGGACAATGTGCACTCGCAGCCCAGAGACCAGCCGTATCAAAAGCTGTGTGCCCGGCAGGTTGAGAGAGGTGATTTTATCCTTCTTTGCTCTGGTGAGACCCCACCTGGAGCTCTGCATCCAGCTCTGGGGTCCTCAGCACAGGAAAGACGTGAACCTGTTGGAGCGGGTCCAGAGGAGGCTCACAAAGATGCTCACAGGGCTGGAGCACCTCTCCTATGAAGACAGTATGAGAAGAGTTGGGGTTGTTTAGCTTGGAGAAGAGTCCAGGGAGGTCTCATTGCAGACTTCCAGTATTTATAGGGGGCTTGTTAAAAAAAATGAGGACTGACTTGGCAGGGCCTGTAGTGATAGGACAGGTCCTTCGTTTAAACCAAAGGAGAGTAAATTCAGACTGAGTATAAGGAAGAAATCTTTTACAATGAGGAGGGTGAGGCACTGGAACAGGTTGTTTAGAAAGGTTGCAGGTGCCTGAACCTGATGGTGTAGGTTGCATCCATCCCTGAAAATGTTCAAGGCCAGTCTGGACAGGGCTTGAAGCAACTGATGCCATTGAAGATGGCCCTGCTCATTGCAGAGGGGTCCTTTCCAAGCCACACCATTCTGATAGACTTTTATGCTGATGCTATTTGTATAAATGGTGTAGAGGCTGAGAAGCTGATAAAGAGAAGCTGGTAGCAGGAGGGAGTGAGTTGTGCTTGAAGCTAGTTGGTGACAGCTTTCTGTTGGAGTCTTTTAGCCCTGGTCCCTAAGGCAGTGACTACTTGGTAGCAGGACTTGCTGTACTAAAGATTCAAAGTGTTTGTTAAAAGCTCTTAAGAAAGTAGGAGCATGATTAGAGATGTCAAACACTATCTTAACTTTAATGTTCTTCTTTCAAGTTGGAAGAACCACAAGGATCATCCTTGGTAATGCTGCTTTCAAGTAGACTGGTATGCTTTGTGCTTAAAATTAGGCCCTGTCTGTTGAGCTTCTATGAAGGTATTCACTATGCTAACACCCCTTTTTTAAATTTTTAAACCCTAGGTGACTTAGGCTTGCAAAAAGTTTCTGAAAGTCTTCTGGAGCTCAACACTACACAAGACTGCTTGCAGCAAGGCAGTAAACACAAAATTCAAAGCAATATTAACTTCCTGTGTGGGAAAACACTGGTAAGTCTAAATCGTGTGCTCTTACCTTCAGTGGAAACGGCAGGAAATTCTACCTTGCTTTTTAAGGATACTTGCTGTACTTTTAGATATACTAATTACTGAGCTTCATAGCTTTAAAGGAAAGCCAGTTATTTCTAATGTCAAGTTAAGGTAATGAATTACTGTGGCTTTCAGAATTAAGTCACAGTAGAAAATAGTTGTAGTTCTACAGTTTAGCTCTGATCATGGACTCCTCTGTGTCTTTAATATTTTTAAGGTATTGCTCTGTAGTATTTTAATAGCATAATATGGAGGCATGAATGAGTCAACAGCTTACAGGGTGCCATAACAATGCAAGGTATTTAAATGTTGGCTGTGCCTGAGCTGTAGATCTAGCATGACTGTTTAATAGGATACTGTTGAAGAAAATGAGTGACCTCTGTTATGGGTCAGCCTAGCTGACAACAGCCAGGGTTAGGTTTTGTCTTTACATTGTTAAACTAACAATGCTTATACATCCATCCGAACTTCTGAGGAAGTGGTTGTTTGTGAGAATCTTCTTAAAGTGTAATTGGAGATCCCTGAAAAGTTTCTAGGGGTGTGTATGCATGCAGATCACTTCAGTGTGTTTTTGGAGTTACACTCTCTACATGCTTAAAAGATACGACAGCTCAGTGTCCTGTGCAGACTGTGATCACTCTACATATTTGTGTATCAGAAGTATTATTAGTGCCACTGTTGGTACTGATGGTGCTATTGCACACCCCCTCTTGGAAATCTAGCCAATTCAAACAAAGTGCTGGTGCAGCAGAGATTTAAAGGCTTCCTGTTCTGTTTCACCAGATGTCTCTCTAAACTAAATTAAAAATTATTGCTCAACCTCAACTGTAACACCAGAGCATAATGATCTTCAGACTTCTTCTGGTGAGCTCTGTTCTAATATCTGTTTTTCAAATGACTTAGTAACTAAGGATTTTGTAATAGTGTCTGGAGCAACTTGTTTCTTTGCATTTTATGGCAGGATTAAATGGAGAGGGAATCAGTTTAACTATGCTGAAGTGCTTCTAGCTGAGGTGATGGAAAACGAAGTGAAAAATTTGATTGTTGTTTTCTCTCTAAGAGCGGTTCAGCTCTTAGTCCTGAGCCATGATACAGGTGCCATCTTGAAATACATAAAAATGCGTTTAACATGAGAACATCAGTCTCAGTAGCTGAGATCAGAGGTATTCTTCCTGTGTAGCAGAAGAGGCTGCCAGTCTGTTTTTCGTAAGCTAGAAGAGAGGGAATACAGTAAACGTGCATTTTTTTGCTGTGTTCACCTATTTATATGCATTTCTATTGGTGTTTTCCTTTCTAGTAAGCAGATGTGACTGATGCTTCTACCTGTATCAATTGGCATACTGAACACTTCTAAAAGATGTAGTACAGTTACTGCACATTAGGACTAGCACATATTAATTTGAGTATTGTTGCATATGCTGACTAAGGATTTGGCATCATCCATCACCCTGAGTTTCCCAACAAAGCTGTTGAATAACAATCTTGCTGTGAGCAAATGCTATTAAGAAACTGTATGTCCTGCTGCAAGATGTGCTTTAGTTTTTCTTAATCTGTTGAATGAACTTCTTACTGTCTACAGATATAAACTGAATTCTGTTTTTCAAAGATTTATTTTTCCTTTCTTTAAACAGGGTACTCCTGAGTTTGTAACATCAACAGAGTGTGTGCACTATTTTGAATGGCGGACCTTTGTGGCTTGCAAGAAAGACTTGTTTAAACCTGTGAAAGAGGTAATCTCCATGTCCTATCCATGCAGAAGTTAATCTTCTCATGTCTGGTGGCTTTAACCACCTGCCCCCGCCCCCTCCCCCCCAAATTAATCCCATCAACTTCCATAAACCTATGTTTTTCATAGACATATAAAGCTTATACATTGAGGTTGGCAGAGCTGAGAATTTTAAATAACTCTTCAACCCTTTTTGTGCACCGGATGGTTGTTTATAGTAAAAGTCTTCTAGAAGCTAGAGCAAAACAGTCTGACTTTGCATGTCTCATTTTAACTCAGCATGTCTAACTTGGAGCTTCCAGTAGTAATAACATTTTCCATATATTAACTGGGCTTCATATATGCCTGTTCATAACTCCTCCCTACTTGTGTACCATGGTTTGCATGTAACTTTTTGTTGTTGTTTTAGGTCCCTTGCTACGTGATTGAAGATTGGAAGAAACATGACTTGAATCCTCTCATCCAAGTTTCAGGACACTACTTGGTGGATGATTCCGATGATGATTCCTTGTTCATAAACATCTGCAGGGACTTAGGTGTGAATGCCTGCTTGTGTCGCCCATCGGCGTATAAATGTCTTGTAGTGTGGTTCTTTGCCAGCGTCTCTGTTAAGGTTGTCTTATGTCCAAGGATCAGTATTTTAAGACTTACACTATTGTTTCCACCTACTTTTGATGATTTGAAGTCTGCTTTCTATGAAGCCAAGTCTTCCTCTCTTAAGTATTGAGGTGTTCAGAGATATCCCCTTTCTCAACAGGCAGGGACTTAAACTGGACCGAGAGGAAGAGTGCAGCTTGTCTTATATTTGTGCCTGTTTGCTGCCAAATAGGACCAGTATGGTTTGTAGGGCTTCATGTCCTCTAAATTTATTACTTTTGACTCCAAGTTGTGGCTCAGTTCCTGATGAATGTCTTGAGGTGCCTCTAAAATACTGTTTAGATGCTTGCAAATGTACTGGTGCATGGCTAGGACTTGGATATCAGTTGACAGCTATATATGTAAGGAATTAAACCAGCAAAATTATGTATTTGAAACTTGCTGTAGAGGCTAGTTTAGCCATATACTCCCTCTGTGTTTTTTACTCTGCATTTAAATATGTATTTTTTTTGCCCATCTCACATTTTCATGTAGTCCATTTTTTAAAAGTATCGTTAGAAGAGGGTAAAGCAATGAATAATAAGTGAGCTCACAGATAAAATGGCAAGATACTTCAAGGGGTAAAGCAGGGCTTAAGAATGGAGTTTTATAATCTATTTTCTATGTGCTATAACCAGGAAGGTCAAGTGATGAGACCAAGAACTGCCCTGCTGGCAGTGCTGCTTGCTTGTTACATGAAGGTCAGGCATATGATGTTGGCCGTCCACAGGAACAGCTGAAACTTCATGGCAAAGACAGGTACATAATTTTTTGTGGGGATACTTCTGTAGACACTTCTCGGTCATCTGGGCTGGAAACAATACTCTTGGTAACAGATGAGTCTTCTGAAACTTAACATTAATACACACTGCATTTGAGTCACTCTTGCTGTCCAGAAGTACTTCAAAAATTGAAAATGTGGCCAGATGTTTCTCTTCTCTGTTTTTTGCATTAATGAGTTCTTAATAGAAGAAATAGATAAGCAATGCAAGGCTTATTGTCCTAGTGGTGGTAGAGCTGGGACTACAAGAAATTGTTCTTTAATGCTGCTTCTTTTCTGTTTGCTGTGTTTTGTGCTGGAAAAAAAAATCCAGCCAAAACCCCACCCAAACAATCCAGTGTGGCTCAGGGGGTTTAGTGTGCTGATCTTTCTGAGCTTTAGGTCATCTGAGCCTACTTACCCTGTCTGTAGGGTTAATAGTACTCTGCTGACTTCTTCAGTACTGTTTTATCTCAGATGCAAGCTGAAGAGAACCAGCAGAATAAACAAATAATAGGGAGACCAAAGGTATTGACCTATCTGTGATAAGGTTGGTGTTTTTATTTTAGTCTACAGATGAAATTGTTAGTCCTTGGTTGGAGGGCTTTTCTACTAGAATGAAACAAGTGTCTGAGGTGTTCTCTTGTATCAAGGCAGAAACTTAACATCTGAGGAAGCAAAAGCTTGTTATCATATTGGAGTGCAACTTGTACTCTATAGAAGTGCTTGGGAAGCAGGCTTTATCTTAACCCCTGCTAGAATTGGAAAGCTTTTCATTGGTTGAAGAATATTCACTGTACATCCTCAGACAAGAGTGGCCTGGGAAAGGGAGTAAGGTGATTGTATATCTGTGTCCTCAGACATGGGAGAGGCCACTTAGAGATGTGGACTAATCTGAAGCCAGACTGGCACCCTTCTGTGAGCTGTTGCTTTCTGCCTATTAAACTGCATAGAACGCTTGGGGAGCTGTGTTGATCTCCTCTCTTTCTCTGACAAGTCATCTTGCTCTGTCATTCCCTGTCAGATAATTAATATGTTTCATTCTCCTACTCCTGCCTCACCTGATCTAGCCCAGTTGTCTTGCTCCTCTCAATTTGCTGATAGTTTTCATCTTGCTCTTAATTCAGGGGGCAGAATGGAGTTTATACCTACAGAGGTGGTAAAGTGTAGGAATGTGGTGAAACCTGAGCAGTTATTACTTTCAAAAGTTGTAAGAGCGTTTACCCCATCTGCTCTTCAGTAGTTAGAGAGCAAAGCTGAGAGTGTTCTTGTGACTATCAGCTGAATTCTTGCTACAATATGGGTTATAAGGCATTCAGCATAGTCTTAACTGGTGTGCAGGAGGATACTGTATTAAATAATTTTGCTGGGACTGTTTTAGTTTTTATTTTTATTAACTGTGAGATTAAAGGAATGAAGAACTCCATAAGAGTTGCTAAAAGTTGCTTTCAGGAGCAGGGCTACTTTGGTATGTTCTGCCTGACTGCCTAGTAAGGAATAGATGTTTTTTCAAGAATATCCTTCTGTACTGTACACAGTGTCTTAATTGTCTTTTTGGTCTGTTGTATTCCATTTCTAGGCTGGTATTGAGTTATGAGAGAATATATAGTGATGAAGAAAAGCCAGACTTCTGCCTAGGCCATAACCCAGCAGTGACAATCACTTTTGTTTGCCCGTCAAAAAGGGGAGAAGAGGTAACTTTGCTGTTTTAATTTGTGTTGACTGTTTGGTCTTTGACTTTAGCATGCATTATCTTTCCTTTTTATGAGTAGAACATAAATATTTCTGGGTTATGAAGAGTATGAGATCATAAATGTACTCTTAAAGTCTTCTAAAACTTAAGAAATGAACAAGAACTGGAATAAAATGTCCCTCAGTATGTTGTACCTTTATGGATTCAAAGCTTTCTTCTGAGCATAGGATGGGGTTAGTGTATTGTTAATCCTTGGCACAGAGGACTTGGTAATGAGCACTCTTCTTCATCAGTCAGGCTGGGCATGCTTATAGCTGTTGCCTGTAACTTGTTTCTTTATTAATCTGCCGTCCTTCAGGAAAAAACATAGTGTCATTACATGGAAAAAGTCACTTACTGAGCAGACTCCTGCACTCTTTTTAACGTAAAGTAAACTCTTTAGTGTTAAGCCACAACTCTGTTTTTGCAGGACACTATTTTAGCCTAGCTTCAGTGCAGTGTGATGATCACTTTGTGATGCTGGGTATTTTCAGCAACCTACATGCCTTAAATTGGGCCAAAGTGATGTTTGCTAATCCTCTGTCATGTTATCTAGTGATGCTTTTCTTTGCAGGTTAGTGAAGAAGGAACTCTTGTCTGGCTAATTCTTGGTTTAATGTTTTGTCCATCGTCTGACCTAGATAGGTACCATACTTCACCCTCATTGGTGCAGAAACAAACCATAGACCTTTGTCTACTGTCACACTTGCTATAGCAATGCATACTTGCAGTATGAGTAGTATTACTAATGATATTTGTGGCTGTAATTTACCTGATGCTCAGCTGTATATCTGCCAGCTGTTCTAGTGGATGGCAGAAATACAGATTTATGATACAAAATGGATTTCTAGTGTTTCACTTCAAAATGAGGAAAACTCCTTCTCCCAGAACATGCAAAAGTATTTTGCTACAGAAAGCTCATCTGACAGGAGTGTTGTTTCTCAAATGTCTTTCAGTCTTGATTTGAACCAAAGGAATCAAAGTTGCTAAAACAGCAGTGTCTAAAAGTCTGCTTTGCCTTCAAAGAACACTTGATCTCTGCTCCTCTCATTGAGGACTTCTCTAAGGCAAACACAATCCAAGCTGTTCCTAGCCATTTGGGCTTGCATCTCTACTTTTCCCAACCTGTTAAGGAAAAGTGCTTTTTAAAACGCTATTACTTCTGCTGTCCTTCTGCTAATGCCTGATACTTCTGTTTAGACTTCTAATAGTTTTCTGCATCATTTATAAGACTTGTTTTATTTTTTCTCAACACCTATTTCTAAGAGGTCAGAAAAAGTGTTTGCAGATCTTAAGCCATTTACAGGTGAGGTAGTTGTTACTGATCCTAAAGGAATGTGCCACTGTTGCTTTAAAAATTAAATTTCAAGTAAGTCTATAACTTAAATTCTGTTCATTTCTGTGTCAGAGTGTGGGCCCCAAACTCACAGCAAAAACGAATTGTCGGTATGAAATAGAGTGGGTTACTGAATATGCCTGTCACAGGGATTACCTGGAGAGTAAGAACTGTCTTCTGACTAATGAGCAACATGATATCTCCATTGATTTAAGACCACTTACTCAATTTTCAGGTAAGCTCAGTGTTTGTCTTTTGTGGTTGTTACTAGCCAGTTTTGCAGTTCCGTGTTTAGAGACAGGAAGAATGTTCTCAGACATTTGAAGTTTCATGTCTGTTCTGATGTGTTAGAACTCTTTTCTGTTTGTTATTTATTCAGATTATGTCACACCATATTTAGCCAAAGATGACAAGGAGGAATATTACTATTACTTGAATGTATGTGGGAAAACCACTGCAGGTGACTGCAAGGATGGCACAGAATACATTTCATCTTGCCAAGTAAAATCTTCAAATAACCAGCAAAAAGTGGCAGGAAGATTTCAGAACCAAACCCTGCGGTATGTAAAAGCTCTTTAGTCTTGCTAACTGATTGGATTTGATTGAACTTTGTTTCCTTCTTTAATGCCCTGATTTGTCATGTAAACAATATTCGATACAAAACGCAAATGTTTTTGCTCATTTTTGAAAGAACAACTTAATAGTATACCAGGATAGCAATAGGAAACAAAGGAGCCATTTTCTAGACAGAGGTTGGCAGAGGCCATTGTTTAGACAGGGAGAGACTTTCACTGACTTTGGAGTTGCAGATTGTGCTGTATTGCCTCTTGTCCTCCTTGAGTTTTCCATGTAAAGTGGCAACAGAAGCAGCTGATTCCCAAATAGCATATGGGGCCAAGAGTTTGCATGAGTTTGTAAAGCAAGGATTAATTCAGCTAGGTATGATCTTCCATTTTTGTCTGTAAGCACGGGATTTTCTGCAGCAGTCTTACAGGAAGTATGACTTCCTCCACCTGCAAAAATAGCCACACAATAAACTAATGAGAATACATATTCCACCACACCTAGAGTAGCCTTAGAGCATTCTTTAAACTCTATAGAAATAATGAAAAGTGACCAGAAAAATCAGCAGATGCAAGCCTTTGTTGCAGTAGAAATGTCAATGTTGAACAAGCATTTGTTTTCCCCTGAAATGAGACAATTAATGAATAAACAAGACTGTGGCTTCTGTTTAGTGAAGAACACTGCATGATTGTATCTGACCCCATGTTTCTATCCAAAACTGACTTTTCACTCAGATACTCTGATGGAGATCTCACTTTAATTTATCCAAATGGGGATGCATGTAGTTCTGGCTTTCAGAGAATGACTGTCATAAACTTCGAGTGCAATGAAACAGCAGGTAAGTTAAACAAGCTGTGATGGCTCTGCTCAGGGTTTGACTTGTGTGCTTGCTAGTAGACCTTATGCTCAAAGGAATGCTTGCATTGAGCTACAGCTAACACAAGAAATAAATTTTGTTACAGTAAGCACTAATTTCTGTGGCTAGCAGGATTGTTTTGTGCTGTGTTGTAGCACCACTAAATTTACACTGATGACTGAGAAAATGGAAGTATAAAAGAGTCTCTTTCTCAGGCAACAGTAAAATGCTGCAAACATAAGTCCTGTGCAGCAAAAGGACTTTTTTAATCTTCCTTGCTCCTTGATAGTCCTTAATTCACCTTGCTTTTCTCTCTTTACCCTACTAGAAACCTAACATCTATATATCTGTTTTCCATGTTAAGGTAACAATGGTACAGGAATGCCAGTATTTACTGGTGAAGTGGACTGCACCTATTTTTTTACTTGGGACACAAAATATGCATGTGTTAAAGAGAAAGAAGATCTCCTTTGCAGAGTTACTGATAAGAGAAAACATTATGACTTGTCACCTCTTACCCGCAGTTCAGGTATGGCAATGAAAATTAGCTTTCAGTTACTTCTGTTCTGAGTTTACATGACATCTCTAGTGCAATTCTTTAGCTGAACATTAGTCAGCTTTTGCTGTTCTTAGTGAATTTCTGGGATGCTGGTGTTTGCTTCCCTCATCCCAAAAGGTTAAGTGCCTTATGAAAGTAGCCATATCCATGACCGACTTGGTTGCTACCATCTTAAGTGGTTTTAAATCACAGAATCACAATTTGTGTTGAAAGGGACTTTTAAAAAATCGCCCAACCCCTCTGTCATGGTCAGGGACACCTCCTACTAGACTATGTTGCTTAAAGCCCTATCCAACCTGGCCTTGAACCTTCCGGGGGTGGGGCGTCTACCACCTCTTTGGAAAATCTGTGCCTGTCAGGGTCCTCTGTGGCTCAGCAGTTCCTGCCCAGTGACTTGTGCAAAGGGGACACCTTTGAACCCATCCAAAAAATGTGGGATTTGGCAGCCACGGCTTTATGGGGCAGATACAGGTGTAACCTCAGCTGAGGTCAGGGTTCTGTGTGCTGGGGATGCTCTGAAGGAGAGATCATCACATAGATGTGGGTCCTCTGTAATAAAAGGCATTTTGGCATGGAGAAGTGAGAACAGTTAAGCCAGATGACTTGTTCTTAACGACCTTCTGTATTTCAGAGTTAGCCCAGAATTGGGAAGCTGTGGACAGTAGCTTTTCGGAGGTAGAAAGGAAACATTACTACATCAATGTCTGCCATAAAGTGTGGAAGAAAGGAGGAGCTTCCAGCTGTCCAGATGGTGCTGCTATTTGCTCTGTAGGTGAGTCAGGGGTTTTGTTTGGTGTTCCTGGAGGTTTTTTCTTCATTCTTTTTTAAGGCTCTGAAGGCTTGGCACTTCCTCTGCAAGTGGAGTTGGCCGCTCCGAGTGCCTTCAGTTGTTTGAGGAAACAGGAGTATGTGTCTCTTCTGCTGTCATAGACTCTAGGAGAAATAATACAAGTAGCCTTTTCTAACTAAAGAACTTCAGGTTTTGTGGCATGGTTTTGGCAAAGCAAAAACAAACTCCTGATGATAGGCTTTCTTTTTAACCAGGTAAATGGAAAGGCTTACTATCTTAGTAGTGTAAAATTCACTTCTTTTCAGAGAAACAAAAGTGATGTATTTATTGTCTTTACAGATAAGCAAAATAAGAGTAAGAATCTTGGAACATTTGTATCTTCTCCTAAAAAGGTTGGAGAAAATATTCAACTTACCTATTCAAATGGAGACAGCTGTGGTGTTAACAAAAAAATCAAAACTGTCATCACTCTGATTTGCAGACCAGGTGAGAACATCCACACCCTGTTCTCTGATCCAGTGAAAGACTGAAGGTCACCTAATGAGCCTAGACATGAGTGCTAAATATTAGCATGTGCTTTTGTCTTTTATGTCTCTCTGTGCTGAAGCTTGAAGCGCTGTGGTTTGTTTACTAGGATAACAATGTAATTGTAGGTATTTCGTTCTGTTTACCTTTTGTACCAGTGCTCTTTAAAAATCCTTCAGTAAGTCTCTTGAACTAAGTTTCTCCCAAACATGATTGAAGTATGTTTGTGTTTAAAATTCCACAAATATATCTGGAAGCTATCCCTAGATTTGTCATGATGGGAAAGACTGGTTTTGAATGAGATCAAATACTTTCTTTTTCTTCCGATAAGTATAGTTTCTATCTAAACTGCTGTCAGCTTACAAAAAGCAGAAACATTTGCAAAAGCTAAGGTTGTTCATCTCTGTGTGGTAGCCTGATAATTTAACCATCTCTCAGGGAAATAGAAAACCTGTGTTCTTCTACCTCAGCCTGAGGAATTGGAAACCTCCAAGTATACTGGCTGGTTGGCATCAGGTTGTGCACTACTAATAAAGCTATTGCTTTCTAGTGAAAAGCCACATTTGTGTATCAAAGCAGACATTTTTTTCAAATATTGTGATAGTGCTCAGGAACAAATGTAGCACTGCGTTGTCACTTCTGGGCTAAACTGTTACTTTGGGGAGGAGGATGCAAAGACTTTGTGACAAAAATTTTAGTTCTATTTTTAGAAAAGAGGTGCTTTAACAGTTAATCTTGGTCTGATCTTGGGGAGAAGCTAGTGTTCCTAGGCTTATATTCCTAGTTCTGTTGGCAGCCTGCCTGTCTTTGTGTAACACATTGCTCTTGTGATACCAGGTGATCTAGAAAGTGCTCCCATCTTGATGTCCGAGAGTGAATGTTCATATGCATTTGATTGGTATACTGCTGCTGCATGTGTCCTGTCTAAAACTGAAGGAGACAACTGTCAAGTGTCTGATCCTCAGGCAGGTATGTATTTCTGTTCAGCAAACTGAAAGGTCATGAGAGACAGAACTTGTGCCTCAACACTGGATCCCTTTGACTGTTCAACAGCAAAGAGAGTTCAGCCTGACGGAGCGCCCACAGTTTTAAGTACATGTTCTGGTCTTCCATATGTATATGGAAGGTCAGAACAGCATAAGCTTAATATTCCCCTAGTGTACATAGGAAAACAGATGTGTAATTTTCTGTAGTAAATACCTCTCCATAAGAAAATATGCTTTTAGTACATCCATATTGTGTCTGTAGCAGTAATTACATAGAAGGAGATTTACTCAGGGGGAGGTAAACTAGTTGTGTGACTGGCACAATCAAAACCTGTGAGGTGGCAGGACAAAATTGAACTGATAAACTTTATTTCTTCATGATTAGGCTTCTCTTTTGATTTATCACCTCTGACCAAGAAAAATGGGCACTATATGGCTAGTACTACGGAATATTTGTTTTACATAAACATCTGTGGCAATGTGCCTGATGAGCTGTGTCACACAAAATCGGCAGCATGCCAGGTAACAAAAAGGTGAGTAACTCTAGGTCTGTTGTCTGTAATAGAAGATCTGTTTGTTACGTGATATGTTGTCTGTGTGCAACAATGAACAATTTATATGCAAAATAATTACTGTGCTGCCTTTAATAGGTTTGGGTAATTTGCATGTAATTTACAGTAATTACACTGCCAGCTGTTTCAAGCAAAGTGCAGACATGTAATCTTGCTTACAGCTAACTTTTGAGATGGAATGTGCATGTTGCTCCCCCTTATGTTTTTCTTAGGGACTGTAAACTGTAGATTAACTGGCACAGCTGTATTAAACCAACCTACAGCCCAGAGATTCAGGGTCAGCTGGATTCCAAGAGCTGGCCTAAAGAAGCACTACTGCGCTTGGGATGAGTAGTGTCTTCCTTATGCAGAGGTGGAGTCCAGAGCTTGGATGTTGCACCATATGGCCACAAACTGTGACAAACTGTGCCAGTGGAGGTTTACATTAGGTATTAGGAAAGCTTTTTCATGGAAAGGCTTGTCAAGCATTGAAACAGACTGCCCAGAGTAGTAGTGGAATTGCCATCTCTGGAAGTGTTAAAAATATGTGGATATGGACTTGACTACATGGTGTAGTAGAGAACATGATGGTGGTACTAGGTTGACAGTTATATTTGATGATCTTGGAGGTCTTTTCTAACCTTAACTATTCTATGATTTCCATTGCTAAAACTGCTGTGCCCACTGTGTACTGCTACTCTAACACCATCATTGCTGTTACCATCTCAGACATAGTTTGTAGAAGACACCCGAATGCTTCAGGTTCCAGGGCAGCCTATTGCAAAAGATGTGCTGTACTCGAGTTGGCTCTGAGTTACTCTCCAGCCAATGAAAGTCCACTGCAGACCCTAAAAATGTTTTTCAGGGAGAGATGATCAAGCTAGGTCTGGAGTCAGTTTTAAGTAGAGTAAAGAAACACTTCTGAACCAAAGCTAATACCTAGCTGAGAACTGTTATGCAGTGTTAGGTCTTCACTGCTCACCTATAGTTGTATGAGGCCAGTTTGAGCCTAACATTAGGGTGTCTGCAGTTTGAATTCTACTTTAGAGAATCAGAACTTGGTATTTTTGTCACTCTTTTAAGAGAAGGGAATGTTGAAGTTTTCCAGATATCTAAGTAATATACAGTTTCCTTTTCAAAGAAGGACACCTGTTCATGTTTTAAGTTTACTTTTGGCAGCATTCTATTCATCCTAGCTCGCTTAGGTCTAATCAACCTTATATAATTATTATGTCTTATTATGGTGTCTTCAATCAACTTACCTGTGTGGTTATTATTTGTAAAAACTTCTCTTAGAGACAGAATTAATTTTGCATTCTGTTCAGTCTCAAAACATATTTTTTATTGTTTAGTAAGGATAAGTCTTGGAGCCTTGGACTGCCAAATTCCAAACTTTCATATTATGATGGCCTGATTCAGTTGTCCTACAAAAATGGTACAGCATACAATAATGAGAAGAAAACACAGCGATCTACCCTTATAACTTTCCTGTGTGACCGTGATGCTGGAATAGGTCAGCCTGAATATTCTGTAAGAAGTTCTGTACAAAGAAAGGAAGGATTTCCATCCCAAAATACTAACAATAATTGCTGCTAGGTCAGTATGAGCAGACCTTTGTGTGGAAATATCCAGTAGCTAAAAAGCAGACTAAAAGAAATAGTTATTTCTCTTGATATATCTGATTCTTGTTGCAGCCATAAAGCTTACCTTGGTCACTAAACAGTAAGCTGTTTACCTGGTCCAGATTCTTACTTCTCTCTTTTGTAGTCTCTGGGTGCTTTTGACTGTCTTGTATTTCTACCTGAAAAAACAAAGCAGTCTGAGAAGGAACAAGAGGTAGGACCGTGTGTCCTGTAACACAGCAGACAGCAGTTACATTGCTGTGGTCGTTTTGTCTTTGGAAAGAGTATTTTTGGTGATACAGCAAATGATATTATTGATAACAGGACAGATCTACATAAATCAGTCTGAGAAGGTATATCTCAAAACCAAGGGGAAATAACAAGATTAACATATAAAGGAGTAGTAATGAGTCACAAGTGTTCTGTGTGGAAAGCCTCACTGACCTATTCTGCTGATTTTTAGGTAGAAGATGAATATACCTACAACTTCAAGTGGTACACTGAATATGCTTGTCCTGTAATGCCACTGGAATGTGTTGTGACTGATCCCAACACCATGGACCAATATGATTTGTCAAGGTAGGAAAGTAACATGCAACATAACTTGGCTATTCTAGTTTAGTGTTCTGGCTGACAGCACTGGATGAAGTTGATTTCCTGTGTAGACAGCACTAGAGACTTCATCCATTGCAGTAGTCTTAACTGTAAGTATGTTGAAATGAAGATAGTGTTTCCCTGTAGTAAGTTGACTTCGGTCCTAAGATGCAAGTTGACTTTTTGGGATGGTTTTACTTATTAGTTGTTGTCTGTGCTATACTTCTGGGGAGTATTCTTTCTTATTGTAGCACTTAAAAAAGGAGGGGAACGTTACTTCGAAATGCCTTATGGTTGCTCTGTTTCTTGAGACTGACAGAGAAACTAGAGAGACTCTATGAAGAATATGTGTTCTTAGAGCAGAACTTTCTCTTGCTGTTCAGGTTAGCAAAATCCGAGAAGAGAGGTGAAAATTGGTATGCCATAGATAATTCAAGACCCAATGAGCGCAAGAAGTACTACATAAATGTCTGTCGACCACTGATTGCTGTCCCAGGGTGTGACCGTCGAGCGTCTGTCTGTCAGATGAAGTACAGGCATGATCTTGTGAGTAGCCTTTCCCTCCTAGCTCAGAGCTGGTTTGCCACATGAGTGAAATTGAGGGGTACGCGAGACAGACACGAATTCTAACTCCTTGTCCAAAATTATGTTCTGTGTGTCTATAATGGTGGCATAATTGTAACAGAATGATAGATCTCCTGTCCTTCTCTTCGAAGACTAGAGCTTTAACTTTTACAAATGTACCAGTGTTGTTTGTTCTTTGTCCTGTGCTGCAGAGGTAGGCAAACTGCATCTCTCCTGTACAAGTGGCTGGGGTCTCAGAGACTGCTAGCGTTGCTTTAGAAATAGGCTGTTCTGGATATTTTGTTTTACTTCTGGCTTGTTTTTAGATTAAACTGTGGGAAAAAAAATGTATTTAAAGATTCTTTATCTCTCGTCCTCTGCCCTGAGCTTTCTTTGGCTCTGAGGTGTAGTTTAGGCAGATGTTGCCAAGCAAATTAAAAAAAAGAGGGGGTGGTGATGGTCATGAGCTTGTTCTTCTGTGTTTTCTTGAAGTGTAACAACTTGTCATGGGACTGATAATGGCTGAGAGGCTGAATGGACACTTTGCCCAAGGCCTGGTTTCAGTGCTACTCACGGGTTGTAGGGAAAGTTGAAACTAGAGGCTCACCAAGCTGTCCTACCATTGAAGAGGATGTCTAAGTGACTGCAGCTGGTCATCACCATCATGGCACTTAGGCTAGTTGTTACCAGTTTCCCATGCTTGCCATAGTCCTCGTTGCATAAGGCTACTTACTTGACATGTGGAGACACTTTAAGGCTTTGTGACTTCATTCCTCAAGCCACAGGAATAAAAAATGAGAACACTGTGTCAGCCTAAATGCAGTTGTTAAAGATTTTTTTTAAAAAAGGTGGAAATCTGTGGACAGGACTGTTTTGGAGATGTATTCTTGTGTTTGTTGCTGTTACTAACTTAAAATAGTTTCTTCAAGATAAGTGGTGTCTCCTATTTTTAAGTAAAGATTATTTTGGTAGCAGCACCAGTGCTCTGTTTCTGCAGTGATTTTTAGGCTTTCCTAAGCATGGCAAATCCCTAAGGTCAATGCTGAGAATGCCCGGAGGCTTCCACATACTGTGTTTTAAAGAGCTGTGCAAGTAAAATTCTACCTACTGCACAAGGCACAGACATTCCTAAATTCCTAATCTGTGTAGCTCATGAGATGAAGATGGCTGTTGTGAGGCACTGCAAGCACCTTACTGTACTAAAAATGGGAACAGCAAAGGTCAAACCATGCCTGCTTGTGTAGGTTGTCTGTTAAATATTTGAAACTTGCCTACAGAATGGGAGGAGAGAAATGTAGGGATATCTTTACCCTTTTGTTGTCTTCAAAACTCTCAAAATAACCTTCTGTGTATGAGAATACTGTAGCATTTTCTTTTTGACTGTATCTGGAACTCTTCACTTGAGTATAGTATTGCTGACATGCTTTTTTTATTTCCAGGTTTCATACTCCGAAGTCACCTCTATTAGCAATCTTGGTGTTGCCAGTCAAGAACTAGTGTTTGAAAGACGTGGGCACGTTTCTCTAACCTATGCAGGTGGCTCTGTGTGCATCAATGCTGATGGAAAGAACATTACTTATACTACCACCATCCACTTTGTGTGTTCCAGGGGCACTCTTGTAAGGACAATGATTTTTTTTGTCATAATTGGGTTTTCCATCTTTTAACAGGAAGGCACATGAAGATGTGTGTATAGCAGATTCATGACAAGGGAGACTTCTTGAAGGTTTAAAATAGAGATATAAAAACAAAGCTAATGTGGATGCTAGAGAAGAACGTCCCTCAGACTGAATATTTTATCTTAAGCAAGAGCTAGATGAAAACTAACAGCCTTGGTAGACTGTCATATTTCAGACTAGTCTAGTTAGCATGGAAAATACACAGGGACTTAAAACTGAGGAGTTACATGCAAACATTGTGGACCCTCTTAAGAGGAAAAATATTGTAAAGGGAATCTTCGCTTATGTTGTGCATCCACTGTAGCTTGTTCATTCTAGGATTCTTAACTCTGAAGTTTTTGCTGATACAATTCCACATACTGAAGTTTAGACTTAGTGGATTGTTAGGCTTAGGCTTGCCTAGACTTGTTCTTCCTGGTTTTGTAAATCTGCAGGTCTTACTCCCCTCACTCACATATTCTTTACTCTGAGAGGTGTGGTGAAAAATCTGTGACAGCAGATTGTGAACTGCTTTACTTTTGTCCAACAACTCTGAAATGAAGTGTGTGTATTAATACTGTTGTTACCTTCTTACCTTATCTAGCAGACTTCTGTTGCTTTTCTGTTACTCTATTTTTTTTTAATCATGGACTGTGTATTATATCCCAAAACCCTTCAAAACTTAAACTGAGGCAAGATTTGGTTATGTGTGCCTAGATTCAGTATTGAATTTCATTTGAATATTTGAATGTCAGATTCAGTTCTTGGCTAATGCTTGATGACATATTAAGTGTTTAACTAGACAAAGTTTTCAGTGGTGACCTTCAAAATAAATAGGGGAGAGGGAAGCAGGGTGGGAATTCTGTGTGTGTGCATTGAAGTCTTTTAGAAGAACCTGACAGTTTCTCAAAGTTCTATCTCAAATATGAGAAAGTGTTGGCTAGTACACTTACTCTGGTCTTCTCTCTACAATTTGTTTCCAGAGTAGCAGCCCACGCTTTCTAGCTATTCTGGATTGTGTGGCCACTTTCTTATGGGAAACTGAGGCTGCTTGTCCAGTCAAGGAAACAAAAGATGACTCACAGGTGAGAAAGGAAAATGTAAATTGTATTCATAATTAAAATATACTGCTTTTTTCCAAACACTCCTGGTTGCTGGGTTTAAATAACTCTTGCAGAAAACTAATTACAGTGAACTCTTAGGTTGGTCATGATGGAGTCTTGTGATACCTTACTGCTTTCTTTCGAAGTGTTCCTGAAATGTGTAACTTCTGACCAAAGTATTCAGGAGCTTTCCCTTGAGAACAGTTTACTCGCTCCTAGCACTGAATGTTTCATTCCCTTACTGTGTTGCTACTAAAACTGGGTTTATACATAAGGGTATCTATTGTCCATGTTTTGTACAGATCATCAAATTACTTCCTTTTTTCATGCTAAACTACTCAGTTACTTCTACTTTATAGGCCTCAACATAAGTACGCTAGTGTGGAAACAATCTGCAGTTAAAATTTCCTTGCTCTAAGCTAACCTGATAGATGCCATCTATTAAATTCCACTTTGATATGACAGTAAGAAGAATTGAATAAGTGTGCCAAAGAATTAAAGGAAGTGTGGCTACTGCCCAAGCTGTATTCTGATTGATCAAATCAAGTTGCTGATTGGTATGCAGGCTAGGAATACATGTAAAATGCTACTTTGGCTCTTGAAACAAACTAGAGATAAAACTAAAACAGAATTAATGCAGAAGGAGAAAATAATTGTTGTAATTTTTTTTTTTCTAGTCTTGCTCTGTGCGAGATCCAAATACTGGCTTTCTGTTCAATCTGCAGCCATTAGCTTCTGAAAAAGGCTATATGGTTTCTGGCAATGGGAAGAATTTCTTGGTAAGGATTTTGACTGTCTGGTGCTTATGGGTGCTTATGGGTGCTGGTTTTGCATTTTTTTTTTGTCTTGCTTAGTGAGCAAGTGGAGCTTTGACTCTGTCCTTTTTATGAAATACTGGTTATCAGGAAAGCTCTGTGCTTGAGTGGAGGAATGGAAGATAACTTTGTTCATCTCAGATGGTCTTAAAAGCATTGAACTTCTGGTTCATAAAGGAAAAAAAAGGATAGCCACACTTTTCAGGCTATGCATGATTTTGCCCTTATAGAGTCTGCCCATTTATCTGCTGGTGCTGAATAAATTGGTAGGGGAAGCCTAGAAAGGGATTTAATCTGTCCATGTCAGTGTTTGTAGTGTAATCTGCATGTATCAGTAGTCCTAGGCAGTCAGAGATATTGCCATTGTAGTATCTTTCTTAGTCTGAGAATAAATTTGCTGAATCACGTTCTGTAACTTCTAGTGGGGAGAATTTGTGGACCCTGTAATCTGAAGATTGAGAATTTTGTTACTGTATTACAGTGGAAATACCTATCATTTCTAGACTGCAATAGTTATTGACGAGTGAGTTTAACTGATGTAGAAATGACTGGATGGACCTAATTTTTCTGATGCAGTTAATATTATGTAAATCCCCGTGTTTTCAAAACTTCTAGCTAAACATTTGTGGACCCATGCCAGATTGTGGTAAAATCGGTGGCAAAGCAGCTGCTGGATGTGAAACAGAAAATCTGACATCGGTGAGGCTGGTGGAATTGGACAAAACCCTATATCTATCCAGTGAAGGATTCCTAACTCTTACATACAGAGGTCCTCTTCGAGTGGAATCAGGTGAGTTCACAAAATACACAATTGAGATGGTTGCTCATATTGTACAAACTTAATGTGAATGATCTTCATTCCTTCCTTTGTTCATGTACAGAAATCTACTTGGCTTGGTGTTAGTTTCTTAAATAAGCTAGATCCTATGGAAATTTTAGCAAGAAGTAAATGCATGCAGAATGGCAATGGCTCAGTTTTCAGTAATACATGTGCATTTCAAAACTCTAGAAAGAGAGATTAAATACAGTATAGATTAGTTTTTCTGTACTGAGAAGATGAAGAGTGCTGGTCCTTGTCTGGAGAAATGGATAGTCAAATTGGGGAAACAAACAAAATGAACTCTGGCTCTTTCTAAATGAAGTAATAGCTCTAAGCTAGTTTTTCATTAATAATGTTCTCTAAAGTTGTTTCATATCTGAAAGATTCTTAAGTACTCTAGTACTTTTTATATGTACCTACTTCATGAATTTAAGTTTCTTTTGCAGATAAAACTAATGAAAAATGTTTATCTAGCTTTTGGATTTTGATGCTCTCCAATTTTACCTAAACTGAGCTTCACAGAAAGGAATATGACACCTTAATAACAAAAGGTTTTGGGAAAACTGGGTTTTGGATTCAGGAACTTCAGATCTCTGCATCTGTACAAATTGCTCTGGTGATCTATTCCCAGTTGTGATGTTTCCATACCTAATACACAACAGGAAACAAGTGATTGAGTTCCTGTGTATTTTGCTTTAAGGGCATCTACCATTATGATAACACTGCAAACTGTTTTAATGACAAATACTACTCCCTGATGTAACTATGATCTCTTGAGGAATAAACAGAACTTAACATATATTGTTTAGGTATTGTCGCTCTCAGTTGTTATGCAGTCATTTCACATTACAAACAAAATCCTCAAACCCAAAAATTTGCTATGTATGATGTAATTTAGAGGTTGCTGGTACTGCTGGTGGTGTTGTATAGGCTTTTATAGGGGTTTTTTTAGGTTTTCTGTTGAAGCCCCAGGGAATACGGTTCAATAAAGGTAATTATGTTCTTGAAATACGTCAAGACATTTTGGTCTCCTATTTAGCGAGGCAGTTGTAGCTGCTAGGCAATTTATCATAGCCCTCTAAAGAAGGCTTGCATATTTACAGCTAAAACCCCATAAACTATAAGCTAGTATTTTCCTTGAAGTAGTGAGTAATAAACAGCTGTTAGAAAATTTTGAAGTCAAGTGTTAGCTTGAACTTAGATTCAAATATTCCAGACTGAATCAATGTTTGTTTTACAGGATCATCAGACATGTTCACGGTGACTTTCATTTGTAATGATTCATATCCTGGAGAGCTTAAGTTTGTGCGTGAGGAGGTAAAGAGTGTGGTGGACATCCATGATACTTTTTTTGAGTTTCACACAGCTCTGGCCTGTGCTCCTGCTCCTGTAGACTGTCAGGTTACAGGTAATTACCTGGAATTTGAATGGGTTCTGTCCAACAAATGTCAGAAGGATGAACTGAACAGCAAACTTCTGCTAGGAGGAGGGGCTTTAAGAGTACCCGTTTGAAGACATTTGTAACATTTAATCTTTATAGGAGTTGTAGGGCAGGAGAGGAAGTAAGTTGTTTGAAGCAGACTTAGCTTACAAAGACAAGCAAGAAGCTAATTTAGATCATTGTGATGTACACAAGAAATCTGATAATTACTTTGAAAATGTTTAGTCCTTACCATGACTGGATTCTGCTTCAGCCCAACTCTGAAGCAAAACACTTAATTTTTATTGGCCTTTCTAAAAATGCACCTGTGAATTGTGGAGTAATTATACTTGGGAAGTAACTGTCAAGGGAACTGTGTACTGCATTTGGCATAATGGATTTTTTTTGTGCCAACAGTGCATTCTCTCAATGGATATTTAATACGATTCGGAAAATTACATTGAATTATGCATTCAGCAGTGAAACTTGTATCATTTCAAACACAATACTGCCTCTAGTACTAGTGAGTTCTCTCAGCTTACTGTATGTACCACATTTCTTTCAGATGCTGCTGGCAATGAGTATGACTTAAGTGACCTGAGCAGAGATGGTGAGCCATGGATTGCTATAGACACTTCAAAGGAAGCAAAGAAGCGAACATTTTTCTTGAATGTCTGCAAGCCTCTGCCCTATGTAACTGGATGCCCTGGTAAGCTAAATGCCAAATGTTTCATAACTTATGACTTCTGATGAAAGACCTTGTATGCAGAATGACATCCCTGGTTATTTCAGTAGGATTTATTGATTCCTGCCCATTTAATCACTGAACTCACAAAGACCTTGGTGACCTATGTCAGGAATATTAATTCATATTCTTTTGGAACCAAGAGCACTCTTAATGCTTATCAGGACTCCTGCAGTAAGATGTGTGTATGCATTTAGAAAAATTGCACCAAGGGCAGTATTTGCCAGTATCCTTAATTTTATTACTGCATTTTAAAGAAGTTTAAGAAAAGTTAAATGTTGTTCAAGCCTATTAATTGAATGAGGCCAGAATGAGAAACTTATGCCATGTCTTACTGCACTTCTTATTGCACCAGTTTGATATATTTAACATTGCTTTTATCAGGCTGTAGGATCATATAAATTCACTGAAAGATTTCAGTGAATGCAGGACAGCCTCAAAGACTTTAGGCACACAGTGTATCTAACTATGTTTATCAACACATTTCTGTTTTGTTCTCCTTCAGGAGTTCAAGACAGTCTGTTTTAATGCTCAGGGCTCTCTTAGAGCTGTTATGTTATTTTACAATAAATTTAAATCTAGTTGTCAACCTTTTGTACTAAACTCCAGGCTTTTTCCTCTAGGTGGTGCCATAGGATCTTGTGTGAAATACGCAGATAAAAGCAAGAACCTTGGAGTCATTCAGATAACCCCCCAGGCTGCTACTGATGGGTCACTAAGCATTATCTATTTGAACGGCGACACATGCAAAGACAAGCAGCGTTACTCCACGCGCATAATCTTCCAGTGTGATCAAACAATGGTAATTTTCTGTGCCAGTTGCTATTAATGAGGATTTATTCCTCTTGGAATGGAGAGACTCGTTCTAAAAAGTAGTACCTTATATACAGGCTTTTCTCTTGTTTCTTTTTAAGTGCTTTACTAAACCTGTAGAACACAAGAGTCAACTCTTATTGTGGAATCCTGTGAGCACCCAAAAGCAGTTCTTTGCTGAAAATGAAATTTGATAGCATAGTTCTTAGGAGTGTGCAACCACAATAAAAAAATCAAACACCTGCATGTATGTTTTGATACTTGTAATGTAGCTATTAATAAACCTCCTTCATATGGCTTTTTTCTGTAGGGATCACCAGTGTTTGAGCAAGAAAATAACTGTGAGTTTGTATTTGTTTGGAGAACCTTGGCAGCATGTCCTGTTCACAAAGCAGAAGGTAAGTGTAGTTATTTGAGCTTTAAAATACCAAACGGGTCTGTAAAAGTAGTAAATACATACTGTGAAGCTATGTTGGTTTCTTGCCCTGTGAGTCCTTCTATGTGCTGGCATGTGGAGGGGTGTTTCTTATGAGCTTTGAGCCAACTAAGTATCCTGTCTATCATTAAAAGTACAAGTTAGGCAAGTGCATTTGCCTGTCATCCTGTCTAGGGAAAGAAGATAAAGTAGTAATGCTGTCTCTGAGAAATCATAGTATTACCTTTTTAAATCACAGATAGGCTTGCTAGGAAATATTAAAGCATCAGGTTTCATGACAATGCATTTGATTCTATGCCTGGCAAGTCATTCCCAGTCTCTCACTGGAGTCTAGATGCTAGGCTTTAAAGTTGACCCTTGTCCGACCATGGGGCAGAGACCAGTGGGAAGAATCTAAACAAGACTTGGGCAACAAGTTCTAGTTACACACAGAATTACACAGAATTAATAAGGTTGGAAAAGACCATGGAGATCATCAAGTCCAACCTTTACCTAGGTTAACAACCTGTCCAACATCAATCTAACATCTATACCATCTAAACCATTTAAACCATTTAAAGCATACCACTAAGTTCATCATCTAACCTATCCTTAAACACATCCAGGGACGGTGACTCCACCACCTCCCTGGGAAGCCCATTCCAGTGGGGGATCACTCTCACTGTAGAAAAAGTTCCTCCTGATATCCAACCTAAACCTCCCCTGAGTTCTGATGCTTGATTGGCTCTTAGGTGGAAAACTGAGTACAGGCATATTCTCTGCTCTTGTAGGCTTTGTTTTGCATCGTGTAGATAACACCTTGTAACACACCCAGACTTCCTGTAAGACATTATTGAAACTGCCAGTAATCTCATGTGGCATGAACAATGTTTACAAGCTACTGCTGTGTAGCATATAATTACTATGCAGGACACTGGTGACTGAGTTGTGGTTTTGAAGGGAGGGAAACTGGTGTCTTTAACTTGGTGCCAACTTGTAAGATTGCGAAGAGCATAATGTTCATGTGATACAATCTGATGACTTTTTAAGACCTTTAGAATGTTGAGCAAAGAGTGACTTGAAAACTGGGGACTTGATCAACAGTGAAGTTTATCAGCTGATCAGACTCTTGAAACTAGAATTTTCCTAACCCTTCTTTGTATGCATCTTTGTACGTTTGTAAGCTGAAGTAAACGTTTAATAGGATGAATTATTCTCTAACAACAGACTTTGTAGCTGTTCAAAGAAGATATGAGACTGACATCTTGGATACCTTTTGCTTTGGCCTTGTGACCTTGCTGTTCTTTCCAGATAATTAAGCAAGTGCTGGACTTAGTGACTCTGGTTCTGTACTTAACCTTCAGCATCACTGAAGGGAGAACCCATGAGGCCACTTTGAGGTAGTTTTTGAACTACAGTATTGTGGTGGTAGATTTTTGAAAGTTGGGCTTTTGGGCCTAATTTTGAGAGTTTTAAAGTTAGCATAAGTAATTCTGTCCCTCTGCTAAAGCTTGAAGTCAGCCCGGAAAACTTCTGTCTGAAGAACAGCAGAAGCAAAAGTAAACAATGTCCTACTTTCTCAAAACATGGCTAGAACTTTCTCAAAATACATCTGTAGCTTTGCACAAGCTAAAGCAGCAAAGTTTCTCGCACAATAACAAAGAGATTTTTCTTTTATCAACCAGGCTTCTCATGCTCTTCTGATCAACAGCTTTGCCCAGTATCAAAATAATAGTCCAAGTTTCTCAAAATAAAGATGACCTGTACTTCAGCTCATCCAATAAAATAGTTAAAAACAATTGTGTAGACCAATAAAGATGTAACATGCTAGTTTCTGAAAAGTATAAAAAGCTGTAAGTTCTCTCATTGAATGGCTTCTTGGATGAAACCCTGTCTCCTGTGGCTAATGAGATCGCTGGCCCCTATGACAACACAGTATGACTTTTGCAGTTTGTTTTAGTGGTAGTTATAAAAGAAATGTGCCATTTATAGCTTAGTCACATAGTTGTAGGTATTAATGGCTTCCCAAAATGAGTTACTTAGCTGAACTAAGAGGGTTCTTCAATGTCACTGCTCTAAAGTGCCAGCTACTCGTTTTTGTGGTGTTCTCTGTGCCAGTAAGCCTTAATTGTCCTGAGTGTATTTGGTAAGGCTGATAGATCTTAAATTGAAGTTCTCAACTTTGTCTTTGAAGGAGAAGATTGCAAAGTGAAAGATCCAAGGTATGGTCATGTTTATAACCTGAAGCCACTTTCCAATAAAGACATAAAAGTGAGTACAGATGAGTATGACTACTACTTCAGAGTTTGTGGAGAAATTACAGAACCTTGCAAACCAGAGGCTCACACTGTTGCATCGTGTCAAGTAAAGAGGATGGACAGTAATTTCAGAAAAGTTGCAGGTACAGCACTTACTGGAAGGCACTTAAAGAATGATGAAGATTAGCTGGGGTGTAATTGAAGCTACAATGTGATAGAAGAGGGGCTCTTGCTAATTTTGTACATTTTATGAAATAAAGCATCACACCACTTTTTCTTAATGTGCAGATAAAATGGCATGTATGTAGGTCTTTTTGACACTCTGTTATGAATGAGCTCAACCTTACTGTACTGGAGAAATACTCATTCAATAACTAGATGACAGGTTTTAGAGGAAGGTTGAGGTCTGTTTATCAATGCTTTATTGTGCATGTTATTGCTGTTTATGTAATCCTGTTGCCTGAGGCATTAGTGCAGTCCTGTATTTACTGGGATAGCTGTTGACTTTTCTCAACTCTTTGCTTCTAGGCTTAAGTACAAACACACTAACTTTCAAAAATGGTTTAATAATGATTAATTACACCAGTGGAGAAAAATGTCATAAAATATATGAACGATCAACTGCGATATTATTCTACTGTGACAAGACTACATCTGAGGTTAGTTTCAAAACATGTTTCCTGTACATATGGTCTTCCAGAGTTGCCCTCTTTTTAAAGTATGAAAGGGTAAGAGCAAGAGTATGAAATAACCTCTTCAAAGAACGGCCTCATCACTTCCAGATTAGACAGGTGGTTGAAAGGTGACAAAAATCAGGGATGTTTTAAATTTCCTATTTAAAGACAGTACTTTTGTCATGCCTCAGGAGGGTTGTTCCTTCAAGGGATGCCTGCCATTATCAAAGCTCTTGGAGAAGTTGTGAAGGGATGTTCTCCCAGACATAGCAGCTGTTTCTTTGTAAGAAATAAAAGACAGAAGGCTAAATGTACAGGAAAACAATTATTACATGACCAGACTAAAATAATTTGAGTTGCTTGCTTTTAGTATCTATCCCAGTATTTGTGCTTTCCTCCTTCTTCTTAAACAATGGTGTCTAGAGTTACCTTTGCTCTTATTTCATGGAGGAGGCAGATGTTTCTAGTGGCTGTCCTTTTAGCAGAAGTATGTATGAGGATAAACTCAGCTTTCAGAGAAGCCATGCTTTCAGCTGGCCAAAGGCATGGTATGGCTTTAAGATAATATGCATGTTCCTGGGTGTTTTTGAGGCAAGTCTGAGACATTTTGATAGTTTTAATGCATTCAAATGAGAAAGCAAGTTACTTCTCTATTGCGTTCTTTCAGCCTGTATTTTTGAAGGAAACTCCAGATTGTACCTACATGTTTGAATGGCATACTCAGTATGCTTGCCCACCTGTTAAATCTACTGAGTGCTCCTACAAGTAAGTTGTTTCCACAAAATTAAAACGAAGCTGTATGATTGAAGAAAAAAACACAGCTTTATTGCAGTTCAGTGAAATGCTGCCACTTCAGCTATTGTGTTTTGACTTAATAACCATCTAAATGTGGCATTTAGTGCCAATGCAATGTATTTTAAGTAACTTTCACATTTTGTGCTTCTGAAAATTAATTTCACTGAAGAAAAATTCTTTGGGATTCTTGATAACAAAATAATAAAAAGGAACTTTTGGATACACAGTTGTTGATAGTTGAAGGCTAGGTGTGTTAGGTTGTTGCAAGTATTTAGTTATTATTTAACTATAGCTAATTTTAAACAAGAATACAACTGCCATCTCTTTGAAACTTCCACCAAACAAAGCTTCAGGAAAATGTCACAACCAAGTATTAGCTCATTAAGATTTGATAACAGGGGTGAAACGTGGCTAATAATTGGCCCATTATAGGTTTCTACCCTAGGTAAAACTGTTCACTGTAATTGTGTGTGTGCTGAAAGTCGACAAGCTTCATTTAAAATTTGAAATTAGTCTTGTGTTGGCTGAAGGCTTGTGTGTATGTGGACAGTTACTGTGGGGGTAACTAGTGCAGCAATATATCTCTGTACTGAATTTGAAGTTTCTGATGAGCAATGAGTCTGATGCAGATTTCTTTTTCAGTGTGATACTCTGCCTAAAGTTGTTAGGTTAAAATTACTACAGTAACTTAAGAATTGTAACTGTAAAATACTCAATTTTTTACATGCCTCTTTTGTACAGGGACGATGAAGGAAACTTCTATGACTTTTCAGCCCTGACACGACATAGAGAGAACTGGGAGGCGATTGCTATATCTGCTAATACACAGAAATACTATATTAATGTCTGCAAGCCCCTAGTGCCATATGGTGCTGCACGTAAGAGCAAAACAAAAATACATTCTTCCTATAGCTAGGCAAGGCAAGTGGTAGAACAGTACTGCTTGTGGCTCTTGTGAGTGAAAAAAAATCACAAAGCAAAGTATGTGGAGACTGGTGTGACTTCTGCACCAAAGGGAAAGGTAGATTGTAGGCCTGATTTCTGTCTGCTTAGTGGGTGAGATCCAGCAGCTCTTATCTTCTCTTGATAACTTTGGCACTCTAGTTCTTCTGTCCTTATCCAAAGTCTGCTATAGCTCTTAAAGATTAATATACTTTCTTGGTACAAGATGCTAACTTCAGAATTATGACATCCTAAGACTGAGTCTGTTTTATGCAACAGAAGACCAGGTAACAGGCTGTAGCCTTCCACTCTGTGTAGTAGTCTACTTCCCCCGTAGTAGCTGCCACTACTTTCTGTATGACCTTAAGTGAAGTGAGGAGATTGCTGCTACTTATGACTTTGGGGGTAAATATGTTCCAGTGAGTATGGCTTGGACAGTGACTTGGAGATAGATGAGCCATGGCATACCTGAAAGTAGAGTAGTGGAGTTTTATTCTAGGTAAGTATCACATTTGGAGTGCTAATGCAGTTTTTGCTTATCTGTATAGATTCCTGTCCTTCTGAAGCTGCTGTCTCCCTTGTGGAGGGTACAAAATGTACCAGTCTTGGGGAAGTGGCTGATGGTCCCCGGTGGGAAAATGGCATTTCTATTCTGAAATATATTAATGGAGAACAGTGTCCAGACCAAATTCGCAAGAAAACAACAATATTGCGCCTCAAGTGTGATGAAAGCAGAATTGTAAGTGGGCTCTTTCTGATGGGGTTCTATGTGTTTGTGAGTTGTTTCTATCACTGTGTGTATGGAGAATGAGGGAAGCTCTTATCTGTTCCCTCATCATCTGTAGGTGAATGGGAGCTAGACTTGAAAGCAGACTGAGTTGAACTGGAAGTACTTGAGTTTTAGATGTTGTGCAATTTTTAAGAGATCTTTTTGTGCAATCTGCTATCACAGATTTTATCATCTGTAATAGCTTCAAATTGTCTGCTTATGTCTTGAAGTTGAATGTAGCGTAGTGCAAGTTGGGAAGTAGTAAATAATGCTATTGGCCATGTAGTTCTTAACTCTTGCACTGTGTGTGACTTTCCCTTAAGTACTTGTCTATCTTCTATTGCACTATGTTTCCTTTGTTGCTTCTTTCTTTGATTTTTATTTCTCTTGATAGTGATTCTGTACTGTTGTGTATTTAAAATAACCACAGTTAAATACCCCGTCCCTGGATTGATTCACTGGACCATGATGGTCTGTTAAGTCCTAGGTGGGGGTGTTTGAAGTATGCTTGGCTGCAGGTATAACCTCATCACATGTTATCTTATGCTGTCATTCTTTAGACATGTCACTGTCTTCATGTTCTGTGTTTAGGAATCGAAGCCAGAACTTATAACCGCCATTGAAGATTGTGAATATACCTTCTTATGGTTCACTGCTGCTGCGTGTCCTCTTAAAAGCAGTGTGCAAAATGACTGTCGGGTAACCAATCCTGCAACAGGTGAGGAGGAGGTGTCAGGATTTTGTATATTGAAGAGGTCTGCTGGAAGCAGCACTACTGTGTTTGTGTTCTTGAGAGACTTTGTTAGAAAAGGGCAGGCAGTGTGACACGTCCTCTGGATAGTGACTGACAAGGTTGTTCATGGTAGAAATACTTTGTCAGGTACTGCAATGTCCCTTAGAACATAAATAGATGGTAGTTCTGAATCTAATTTTACCTCTGTTAACATAGAAAGGCAAACAGCTACTTATTTAAGCTAGCAGGAAAGTAGAGTCTGGTTAATTCTCCTTGATTTTGAGTCTGAAGAAGAGATTAAATTGTTCCCTGATCTCTCTACAGGCCACCTCTTTGATTTGACATCATTAAAGCGAGAGTCTGGCTATACCATCAGTGATTCACACAACAGAAAAATTGAGCTGAATGTTTGTGCTGAAGCTAAAAGTGCATGTGCTAGTGGAGCTGGTAAGCATCTTATATCCTCTGAGACTGTAGTCATTGACTGTAGGGTAGTCAAAAGAAATACTTGTGTTCAAGTTTACAGTAAAATGCAAGGGGCAAGTTTTTCTGCAAATGTGGAAGGAGTAAAGGGAACAGATGTGTCTGAGTTGTTTAGAAAGAGAACCTAAAACTGCTCCTGAAAATGAAGCAATGTATTTCTACCAAACTCCATTCACGTGGGCCCACTTCCACTCTCAATCCCTTTAGTTCCTAATAGATGAGTATTTTTTTGGGCACAAGGGCAGGAATGCAGATGCATTTACTGCGCCTCTTGAGTGTTGTGAAAATGGAGACATTACAAGCTTTCAGCTAGAGTGAAGTGAGCACAGAAATTTCTCCATGGCAGTACATTGCTGCAATGCATCTGCACTGGGCCTTGTGTCTGCACTTCAAACCTTTACCAGTCCTCTTTCTAGCTTTCTGTTTTGAGTGCTTCTGAAACATCAGTAGAAGATAACTTGTGGTCTAAGCTGCTTACTTGCAGTTTGAATTACTAGCTGTTTTGTCAAATTGAACATGACATAATATTTAAGCATCTTAAATGCTAAAATAGGAGCATTGCTTGTGAATTAAAGATTATTTTTGTGTAGTTAGAAGAAAAAACTGGATCAACTGGTATCTTAAAGACGTCTTAATAAAGTTAAATATAATCTGTCTCAGATTTTTTGTTAAGATCTTAGTTTTCAGAGAAGTGATGAGACTAAACTCTTAAGTTTCCTACTGTTCATGTTGTAAGGTGCAATTTTGGAGGGCAGTTATATTTTTTTTACTTTTTTTTTTTTTTTTACTTTAGCTGTCTGCATCACAGATGGCCAAAAATCAATTAATGCTGGAAAACAGAGTAAAACTTTAACTTACGAAGATCAAGTGTTAAAGCTTGTCTATGAAAATGGAGATCCTTGCCCTAGAGACCCTGCACTGAAGCATAAAAGCTATTTTAGCTTTGTATGCAAGTCTGATGCTGGAGATGACAGTCGGCCTGTTTTTCTGTCTTTTGATGAGCAGACATGCACTAGTTACTTCTCTTGGCACACTTCCTTGGCTTGTGAGGAAGAGGTAAGAATTACTTTTACAGAAAACACTTGTGTGACTATGTTTTTCTGAGGGGTGTTGGATTTTAAAGTCCTTGAGGGAAAAGTCTCCTGTAGTACAGAACCCAAGTTCATATGGACATTCTCAAATGCTTTTCATATGATGTTTTCAACGGGGATGAACAGTACTTGGCAAACTCCCGCTCCACACGTTGAGTCAAATTAAAACTTTTAGCACTCTGTGGAACCTGCTTAGCTGCCCTTCTGTACAGGTCCAATGGAAGCCATAAAGTGTCATCTTGGGAAGTAGTGGTTAAAATCCTCTGGTGCACCAGGCCAACAGAACCGAGGTTGATTTGAAGATGGATAGCATCTCTGTAAATGCGGATAGTCTTTTGTTTCTAGGCAGTAACTAGTGGCCAGGCACCAGTATGATCAGTTTTGCTCAGTACAAAAACAGATAAATCTTGATAGGATGAATTTAGGATCTGCTTCTGCTATGTAGCACATGCTGTAATAGCATGATTTGGTCAACTCTGGCTGGACTAGTGTTTTAGACAATATTTTGAGCTAGAGTTTCTTTAGTTAATTTAGCTAGTTGAATTGTTATCACTATTGAGTGCATGAAGTAATATTGGGTGCATGAAGTAAAAGGCAGTAATAGGAACAGAAGGCTAAAGGAGCTATTGGGTGAATTTGTATCTTGACACCTCTTGTAAATCTGCCTAATCATCCTTTTTACTGCCTGATTACTTCCAGCGTGACCATCATTCTCTGCAACAATTTATTTTTCCTCCTCATCGCTGTCTCAACACTACTGTAGCTCTTGCTTTCATTTAGGGAAAACATCTTCCTGTTTCTTTCCTCCACAAGAACTGGCACGTGCCCCCTCTTGTGGCTACTGCAGTTTCCTCTGCAGTAGTATGTACCATGCAAATAAAAATCAACGATGCCCCAAATCACTGTTTTCTAGTCTGTCAGTTCCATTGGGTAATCATTTGTGCACTTGTGATCGCTTTTCACGGTGACCCGGGCTATTTCAGTGTGGTAATAAATAGGTAGCAACAATGATTATTTGTCCTGAAGTTAGATGGTAGTTTAGTTAGTTGTTCCTTTTCTAATATCTAAACAAGAATGAATTTCAAATTCCATGTAAGCTGTCAGTAAGCTTATGCACATTAAGAATGAGTGAAATTGTTTCTGAGGAAATGTAGTACTCAAGCCGTCAACCTGTAATAAATTAACTTTCATTGTTATAATCAAGCTTATTTATTGGAGGTAGTCCAATGATGTGTGGGAGATGGGGAGATGAAGGGGTGTACTGATCTTATGAAGTTATAGTGACTATATATGGTAGAGTATGTGTGCCAGAGCTTTATGACTTGGTATTGTTCTGATAGGGACCCCATTCCATAACCATGTTTAAATGATCAAGATTTTTCATGTGCAGGTTGTAGGTGTTTAGTATGTATAGACAAACAACAGTTATAACATATGATGCTTTACTTAAATTAGAAACTTTTAAATGTAGCCATGCTTCTGGCCTCAAGATTTACTGATGTTTATCAATAAAGTGAGTAATAAAAAATAAGATCAATAACACGTACCTTCTTGTAGGTGGAGTGCTCGGTACTGAACGGCAGTTCTGTTATCGACCTGTCTCCTCTGATCCATCGCACTGGGTATTATGAGGCATTTGTGGATGAAGATACTACAGATGTTTCTCCTGACTTCTACATCAACATTTGTGAGCCTCTCAATCCTATCAAAGGTGTCAATTGCCCGCCTGGAGCAGCTGTTTGCATGGTTCCTGTTAATGAATCACCAATTGTAAGTACTATGCCTTGAATCACTGAAACATGCATTTCCCTAATAGTTCAGTACAGTATCCCTGCCTAGAGATCTGATTTCAACCAGGGGCTTGGCAGTGCCTTAAAGAAATGGAATGCAAAATTAAAATCTCTGCAAAATTTTCGTTCATTTGTTTTCCCTGTGAAGAAGTATTCTCCTATCCTAAACCCCACTGATTTTTTTGGGTGTCAGAAGATTGAATATAGTGATATATATGAAAAATTGCTGTAGAGAATTTTTTTTTCATGTAATGCTGTGTGCCAAATACAGAGACTGGGAAGCAGAACATCTTCATTTACCTGTGGTTTACTCGATGTCATGATAGCCTGTTGCAATATGAAGCAGGCTGTCCTAAAATGCTTGAAAATGCATTTAAGTATTTTCATGTAAGAATTTGACAGCTGAATAAATACTAAGGCTCTGACAATGTTGGTTAGCTTGTCTATGTTACTACATTGAGAGATGGAGACTCTTGCCTTTTAAGGTTTTCATTGCAAGCTGAAGGATATAGATGTAAAAAGTTGAGATTGTTTTCCATGAACTTCCACATTGATCTAGGGACTGTACTCCATTGTTATTGCTATTTTTAGGTCATGTTTTGGTAGTTCAGCACATTGATGTAAAGAAGAATCTGCTTGTAAGGTGCAGAACCTTCCTGGCTTTTGTCAAACTTAATCAAAGAGTGTTTTGTGCTTCTCAACTTGTATTCTGTTAGGATTGAAATAAAACAGCTATTCATTGAGTAGTGAATACAGTTTTCGAAAGTGCACTAGTTGTGCTCTCATATAAACAAAAAGATGAATCTGAATCTCTTGGGCTAATCTGAAATCTTTAGGTGTGTCCCATAAGTCTATTAATACGTATTTTTGCTTGTGTAGGATATTGGTCGTGTTACTGAACCTCCCAAGTTAAATGAGGCAGTAAATGAAGTTTACATCACTTACAACAGCACTACTCCTTGTCAGATAAACAACAAATTGAACTATACTTCTCTTATTGTATTTCACTGCAGCCAAGGAACTAGTCTGGTAAGACATCTATTAATCTGTCATTGATATTAAGAGGGTAACGGGAAGTAGGTAGTAACCACTGTTACCTTTGTTTAAAACTAAGTCAAGGATTTGTTTCTATAATATATGGGTGGACTTGTTTCATTGAGGTATATGTTTTGTATTTGTGTTCTTAACTAGCCAAAATTTCACCAAGTGCATGAACTTTACACTTGAGAGTAACAGATTCTGATGATTTCAAGGATCAGATTGCACTGAAGTAATGTAGTGATAACTTACAGCTGACATTAAACTTAATGCTGTATTGCACCTTGTTTAGATCCAAAAGCTCGTAGTTGCACCTCAGGCTAACACAAGAACAAGTGTAACTGTAGACCTATTACTGTGAAATGTTTCCCCTGTGTTGTAACCCTTTCCATAATCACACACAGCTTTAAAAATTTGTGTAAGTTACTTAAGTTTTTGTATCAACACCTGAACATGAAATTCAATTTGCATGGTGTTTGTCCTATAGTCAGTGAATTCTAGCCCTGGTAACTGAGGTTAACTATTGGAGAAGGGAGAAAATAGAGGAAGAACAAAACACCTTGCCAAAAATTAAACCTATTGTGTCTTTGTGTTCTTTGGTAACAGGGTAAGCCAAAGATGATAAGGAAACTTGACTGCAGTTTTGTGTTTGAGTGGGGAACTCCAGTTGTGTGTCCTGATAAAGTGAAAACTTCAGGCTGCTCTGTGACAGATGAACAGTTACACTATACTTTTAACCTGACAGGCCTTTCTGGAAGATCATTTGAGGTAATGCCTTCTGGTGGTGTAATTCTTATTTATTCATTTATTTGTAATTTCCTATTGCTATCGACATTTTAAAACTGCAGCAAAGGTTTCTTTTAAGCATCCTGGGGTGTGAGAAAAGACTGAAGCATATACTGTGAACAGTGTTGGTATTTATTCGGCCTCTGACAGAAGGAATAATATTATAATATTGTTTTTAATGTTTTTGAGAATTAATTTAATGGATATAGTGATGGGAAAGGGAAGGAGAAATCTTCACATGTGACAAAACCTTGAATGTGAAAGCAAGTCTGCTGAACAGACTTTATCTGCTTTATCTGCAGTTTTGTCATATTAAGGAAGGCCAGACTTGCGAAGTGTGTTCTCATGTTTTCTTCCTGAATTATGCAAGTGCTGCATGAGACTTGGTTTATAAAGTCTTCGTGTAGTTTTGTAAGTATTGACTCTAGGCTTTGAAGCAGACTTCTGATGCTTCTTGTTGTCTACACAGGTACCTTCTGGACCCAACAGTTACCATGTTGGTGTGTGCAGTCAGGCAGCAGGCTTGCCCCAGGGAAAATGCAAAGATGGGGCAGTGTGTCTGACATCTGAAAAAGGCACATCGTCTTTTGGAAACATAAAGGAAATGAAAATGGATTATAGCCACCAAGATGAAACAGTCATCTTGCAGTATACAGGAGGTGATCTGTGCCCTCCAGGTGAGATTGGAGTAAACTCATCCTTTATGTTAAATTTGTCAGCTTTTTTTGCCCTTAAGATAGGAAGCTTTGTTGTGATAGGAGGAAGCAACATGTTTTTACATAACGTAGTTTCATAAGATCACATGCACCGTACTGATCTGCAACACGGACGTCTGTTCTAGAAGAGACAGTGCAGCTTTTCTGTAGGAGTGATTGCAGCTAATTGTATACGACATCTAGTTTTCTAATTGGGTTTAAACTCAATGTTTCAGTATTTTTGTTGTCTGCCTCTGACTTATTTTGAGTATTGAAGTACAGGCTTTGGATACGGTCCTGAATTTGGATATCCCTGCTGTTCTACTGTGTGTTAAGATGTTATACCTTTCCTTCTCAGTGACTGAAAAGGGAGAGCTTTGTGTGTTCCCCTTCAAGTACAAAGGGAAGACCTATGAGGAATGTACTACAGAAGAAAAAAATAGGCCATGGTGTGCTACAACTGAAAACTACCAGGGAGATGAAAAGTGGGGATTTTGTGGTAGTGGTGAGTACTTCCTATACTTCATGTGCAAGGATCCAAGTTAACACAGGGATTTAGCTACACTAAAACCCATACATGCCTGAAAGCCTCTTGCAAAGCATGTTTTTCCTTTTTTCCAACATTTCCCCTTATAGCAACTGCAAGGAAGGAATCCACCATTATCTTTGCATGTGATGAAAATGCTGGTATTGGGAGACCATACCTTCTTAGTGAGACTCTTGGTTGTGCTGTGACGTTTGAATGGAAGACTCAGGCTGTTTGTCCTCCCAAGAAAATGGAGTGCAAGTTTGTCCAAAGACACAGAACTTACGACTTAAGAATGCTCTCTTCCCTGACGGGGTCATGGATCTTTTTCCACAATGGGAACTCGTGAGTAATAAGCAACTCCCAGGGAGCAGCTTGCTAATCAGTACTGTTGAAGTTGTAGTGTGGCATAGTATTTCTGTTTGCTTAAAGCTGTTAGTGCTTAACACTGCTTATCTATAAGAAAACTCTAGAGGAACCAGTTTTATCCAAAGGCATTGAAAATTCCATTCTTCATTCTCCTTTCCTGTGTTGGTAACCTTTTTTAAAGGATGAATTAAGTCTAAACTAAAAGCTTTTTAAAAGCTTTCTATTTAAACTCCTATCTTAACAATGTAATCATGTTGTTTAAATGCCATGTTTTTGATTCTTAATCATGTTGAACAAAAATTTTAATTACTTGGTTGCTTTCTTTTGACTCAAGTGTATAGCGTATTTTCTAAAGTTTAGCTAGGGCTTTTCCTCTACATTCCTTTATGTATCAGCTTAGAAGAGAATATGAATGGCAGAGATTCATCAAGCTCTGCACCATCCCTCTTGCAGTTAGCAAACAGTAATGAACTGGCAAGGATGACAGCATATAATTCTAAATTTAGGATAAACCATGGCATAAAATAACTGCTTTATTGGTTGCCTTTCTAGTAGTTCCTTTGTTTTAACATATCTGAAACTGATACAGCTCTGAAGAGATGCTGAATTTAGGATTATACTATAACTTATAACTGAAAAAACTTTTGGACATGTCTTGAATCTGTTCCAATTTCTAGTTTGAACCTAGGTCAAAATTAACTAGTGAACTGTTCTGGTAAATGGTCATTTTTTTTCAACAATCTTTTCCTTGAAAATGGTAGTTAGAAGTAGTCTAACAAACCTTAGTACATGCTTTATTCTGTAAGTTAGTTTGAGATTTAGTTACTTGCCATCTGTCTAACTTCCCATGAGGATTCAAAAGTTTATCACTTCTTCGGTTTAGTCTAAATGAATTTTAAACAAGTTTTGTCTGCCGTGTTCTCTTATAGGTATTATGTGAACCTCTGTCAGAGGGTACATGAGGGACCCTCAGGCTGCCCTGAAAGAGCCAGTATTTGCAGGAAAAGCAACAATGGAGATGTTCAAGTTCTTGGACTTGTTCATACACAGAAGTTGAATGTGACAGGTAGAGAGTTACTTTTTTTTTTCTTGTAGAGAGCTAGAGATTGAAGGTTAAACTTTACAGCCTAGCTGTAGTGGGTCTTAAATTATAGTGAAGCCTTTATTTTGAAATATCTTTATCAGTGAATTTTCTGTTCAAAAACAAAACCAGTAAAAGCTGCTACTCAAATGAAGTGTTTGTCATGAGAACACATTGAAGCAAATAAACGTTGTTGTCATTACAGCTGTAAGAAATGAATTGTCCAGCTGAACAACGAGAAACATGTTTTTACAGTGAGGGTGCCCAAGCACAGGTCCAGTTTGCCCAAAGAGATGGTAGAATTTCCTGCTGTGGAGATACTCAGAGGCTGTCTGGACATGGTCCTGGATAGCTGTCTCCAGGTGGCCCCAACATGAGCAAGGAGGTTGGAACCAGATGACCTCCAGGGATCCCTTCCAATCTCAACCAATCTGTGATTCTGTAATTGTGAGAGGGAGAATTACTTTATTCATCTTGTTCGAAAAGGCTTATTCTACATCAACTAATTTCTTTTTAATTAAAGTAGCATGTGAATGATGACTGATTGACTTCACTCTTAAGAAAAGGAATAAAAAAAGTCTCAATCTTACTCAAGTTTTCAGTTTAAGGAATATTGTTAAATTGGTGCTGAGTTTAGATGGAAAATTTCTGTCAATTTCACAGTTACAAAAGCAATGGCATGTGTGTGTTTATTGCCTGAGTTATTTATAATGAGTGTCTTCATTTACTCTTATGTTAAAAAAAATGACATCTTAAATGTAAACACTTTTTGTGGCCATGCTGGGGACCTGAACACAGGGTACAATGTAAATACAAGTGTCCAAGGAGTGGTTTTTAAATGATCAGAAGTGTGAATGCCTTTGATTACTGAAGTGCTGTAATTGATATATGATCCATGCAGGGGAAATATTCCTAGAAGTTAAAGTAAGGAAATCTAGAGAATGAGAAGGAAATTTCTAACAGCTGCTTACAAAAACATTGAGTGTCACCATTTTTTCTTCTAGGTGATACAGTGTATATAAGTTATTCCAGTGGGCAAGAATGTAGAAAAAACAAGAAAGTAACAACAATTATAGAGTTGAAATGCGCAAAAACCGTTGGCATGCCTATGCTGCAGAGGTGAGTAATAAATTGACATACCATAATCTTCATGGCTAATTCCTTTGTAACTCTCTAGTGAACTCTGTCTTGGGACAGTGACTGTCCACTCTACTGGACAGTCCCTAAAATAACCGTTGGTCTGTATGTGTCAGGCCTGAATCTTCTGGAGTTTCTGCAACTGTTGCTTCCATAAGCAATTGTATTTTGTATTTATCTCAATTTCTGGGCAAAATCTTAAGCCTTCTACATGCAGATTAAATCTGATAACGGCTGGGATGCTGTTGTTTTCAATGTCAGTCATAGTACAACCACTGTTAACTCTGTTTAAAATCTGTGTTAGAGAACACTTATTAGCTCAAGTGATAGTGTATTGTTGCCTCAATGCAGTGTATTTAACTAGAAGCTGTATAAAGTGAGGTATCCTTGGGTGGATCAAAAATACTAAGAAAGCTTGATCGCTTTTTGTTCAGTCTAGATTTGTCAACTCTATGGTGCTTGTAGAACTTGGAAACTGAGCAAGATGTTCTGCCTGAGTCAAAGAACTAGGTAGCCAAATTTGACTTATACCTGTTGTCCTGTCTAAAGGGCAGGTTTTAAATGCTGCAAAAAAAGCAGCCTGTTATGTTTGCTAAAATATTTTGGTAAAACCTTCTGATACACTCTGTGAATTCTGTAACTTTAAGTAGGAAATTCAAGTGCAGCTAGATCTTGTAAAGTCTTGGAACTGCAGGAAAATGCAGTGCAGTTCTTCAAAATTACTTTGAGTGCTGCTTTACTGTTTTAGCTTACTTTCAGGCCGATGTTTAGGCAGGACATTGTCATGTAGGTTAGCAGTTGTCTCTTCCCTTTTTCAAGATGTTAAAAAACTTGTTAGTCTTAACTGGAATCATAAGGCCTATTTTTTTATTTGATAGATTTGATAAAGAAAACTGTGCTTACTACATCACTTGGGACACACGTGCAGCTTGTGCTGTGAAGCAGCAGGAGGTGGAGGTGGTGAATGGAACAGTCATTAATCCTGCAACTGGGAAAAGCTTCTCTTTAGGGGATGTTTATTACAAGTGAGTAAAAAAACCTGTGCAAACAAACCCCCAAACAGCGCAATCTTAGCAAGGACCAAACCCCACAACATCTTAGTCCTGTAGAACTGCAGGAAAAGAGCTTGGAGTGAATCTTCTTGTGTTAACTGTTCTCAGCTGTCAAGTGGAAATAGGACTGAATTCACTATGTACAAATGACTGACTTAAAGGCCTGATTATAGATGCAGGTCAGAGCTGCACTTAGAGCTGTGAACTAGTCTGAAACTTGCATGTACACACCTTGATCTTAGATCTCTTTACTGTGGGTAACTGCTCTCTTCTGTAATGTTTAGACATTAGTTCAGTGGCAGGAACTAGATATTTTTTTTTTTTTTCCACCTGAAGTACTCTGACTCTTTATGTAGCACCTTTTTACCTGCTCACACAATCCATATGGTAGTAGGGCAATCATGCTTCAAAAGCCTTAGAAGTGGTTAAGCATGCCTGAACTCAGGAGTGGTAGAGGAAGGCCAGCAGTTACACTGACTGTACTACATATTGCACATAATCCTGTTCTGGAATCTCATATAAACTGCTATATTTAAAAACCAATGCTAGTGTTACAGAAGGAAATCTGCCAATACTGGTGTTGTGGGAAGAACAAACTCTACTTGTAGGGCACAAACCACTAGTGGGCAAGGTTGGAGTAAGTGAGCAAGTGTGTTGCAAATAAACCTGCTGTGCAAATGTGATGACAGCACTGCAAACATAGAGAAGAAAACAAAAATCCAATAGGCCTGGATGAAGGCAGGACAGAATTAAAAACTTGGTATAGTAGGAGGTCAAAAACAAATCACAACTGATCAAGTTCAGCTTTCAAGGAAGTGGCTAGTACAGATAGCTGTGAGTCTGAGCATTCTCACTTCAGCCAGAAATGTGAAAGGATGGTAGAACTAGTTACCCTTCTGGAGAACATGGCTAAACTGTGCTGTTCATCATAACTATACGGTGTGCTCTGTAGCTTTTACGGTCAGTGTGTATGAGTCATTGAGTCATGTTTTTGTCTTTGGTTTATCTTAAAGAAAGCTTTGGAGATATTTACATGTTCACTTGCACATTGAGGGCAGTATAACTAGAAAAGTTGGCTTTCTGTGCTTGCTTAGAAAGATTATGCTAAACTTAATCCTTGCTTCTATTGTTCAGGAAGGAAGCCTTAATCCTGCATCTTTTCTGGTTGCTGAACCAGTCACTCAGCTTGCTATAGAATCAACCAGTGGCAGCAACTACCACTGTTGCCAGTCTTATGTCTTGGGTATAATCCAAGTTTGTGAGTTAAGATTTAAGGATACATTCTTGCCCTCTGTTTCCTCAGGTTGTATACAGCTTCTGGTGACATACGAACAAATGGCGATAAATATGTATATGAAATTCAACTTTCTGGTATAAGAAACTCAAGTTTTCCAGAGTGCTCTGGAGCAAACATTTGCCAGGTTAAAACTAATGAACGTCGCTTTCGGAGGGTTGGTTCTGCCAGTAAAGCTAAATACTATGTTGAAGGTAAGTACTTGCCCACCAGACAAAATTGCTTGATACTCTGTGTGCATTACTTCATTGGAAAATGGTTCTTGTTTCACAACACCCGTGCTAATCCATTTATGCAAAGCTATCCAAAGCATAATTAAGGTTTCTTTTTTTCTTACTGTGTAAACTAAGCTGCAAATGTGGCCCAGGTGGAGGTTTGGGCTTGATACTTGTTGGATCTCCTTTAGCTAGCTACTTTATTTTGTCTGAGGAGCTTACTCACATGTTCTATACCAACTATTTGGATCAGCTACACAAAAGTATAAACTCAGCTGTAGGTACTGCAAAATGTAAGCTGTTACTACAGAAAAAATACGTAACTTTCTGGGGTCTAATGTTAATACAGTGTTCTCAAGGAATAGTAAACTGTTTTCTTCTCTTTGTAGATGATGACTTGGATGTCATATTTTCATCTGACTCCAGATGTGGTAAAGATAAGTCAAAGTTTGTGTCTTCAACCATTTTCTTCCACTGCAATCCACGGGCAAAGGAAGGCATCCCTGAATTCCTTCATGAGACAGCAGATTGCCAGTATTTATTTACCTGGTACACATCTGCAGTGTGTCCATTAATGTGAGTAGTTAACCATTTTCTGAAAGCAGCTTTTGTCAGCACTTCTCAACTGAAGGCTTTTTTTGTATTTGTTCATCACACTGATTGTGAAAAGAGGAAAAGATAGAAGAGCAATAGGCTCACGGATGGAATTAATGTTCATGTAGGAAGTGTTTGGCACGTGACTTCTACATAAAAACGTGTCATACTGATCTGGACTTAAAGCTGAAGGGGCCATGATGGAATTAATACTGTTTTCACTAAGTAAAACCTAGTGTAGCTGACAGAACATGCTGTTTCATGTTTTAGAGGAGTAAACAATTTGTGGGTGAGGTGTTTGGTATCTCATGCCTCACTGTCTGGAAAACTTTGAGGCCCTGGCAAAGTCTGCCTTGCCCTCTTATCTGCCCACTATCTTTGGGCAGGAAAGAAAAATCGTTACGGATCTTGAAGGAATAATGAGGTATTTCTGCAATTCAATTTACAGATCTGAAAAGGAGTAATGAGTGGACAATGTTAAAAGCCATGTCTATATCTCTGTGTTTGCAACATTCTTGACATAGGCAGCCTCACTGTGAAGAATGGAGTGACTACTTCTAGGAGTGTTTACTTTCTGGCTGCTAGCTTGAAAGCACGGGGAAACTTCTGATTTAAACAGGCAGTTAGCTATTGAAGGAGTTCGCTCTGTGTAGTGTCATAGTCAACTGAAAGTTAAATAATTTTTGTACCTTTTGCAGCTTGCTCAAGTGCAGGTTTGGTTCTAAAATAGCAGCTTTGTGTGGGCAACTGCTGTTGTGTAAGCTTTGGAGCGCTTAATCGTGCTCTGCAGTCTTGACTGTAGCTAGTTTTATGCACTGTTTGGTAGTTACCAGGATGTAGGCACAGTACATAGATTTCTACTTTTCAAGTTCTTTTCTTCTTTGATGGAACTGTCTAACAGTTCGTATAGGTGTTAGATTGGACTGACAGGATGGTGTGGCATGTTTTCTTTGAATCAGCTGTTTCTAATCCAATTTGATGTCACTGGTCAATAGGTCTTACTTATCCTTTTTTCAATTTACACTATTAGATCAACAAATGATCCAGGAAACAATCAGCCCCAGACAGATCAGGAAGCCCAAGTACACAAAGGTCTTTCGAGGAGAAGCCAAGCTGTTGGTGCTGTGCTGAGTGTCCTCCTGGTTGTTCTCACTGTGTGTCTAATAATCTTGCTGTTCTACAAAAAAGAGAGGAGGTAAGAAATGATTAGACGCTTTAGAAGTTTCTTTGGCAGGACTTGGTTTCCTACTAGAAGTAAAAGAGAAGTAATAAACTTGAGTTCTGTATTTTCAGTTGAAAGCATCAATTATCCAACTGCCAGTTCCTTCAAATTCTCCATTGCTCTCTGAAGGCCCGTGTAAAGAGGATTGGAGTGAGCAATTGAGACACACATTTTGAGCAACTGTTAATTATGGAGGATAAAACAATGTGACCATATTATTAGTATTTGATAGCTCTCTCCTTTGATGGAGTCAAGCTGGATCCATACAATAGCATCAAGGAGCAAGTGCAAGTCCAGCTGTTCCTCTACTTTCCAGACAGGTTTTGGTTTGTTTTTTTTTTTTCCCTTTAGGCATGGAGGCCAGAGGTGTTTCAGAACAGTCACCCTTAAGCAAGGTGAAGGGGGAAGACATATGTCATCATGGACTGAATTTTGTTAGAGAGGTTCAGGGTCAGTGTGGTGGCTTGCAGCTTACTTATTGAAATGCTTTATGTTGATTGTAAAAATCTAGTGAAGAAAAGTGAGGGCTAATAAGTGGACACAGTCTTCCTAATGTAGGATTCTTCCCTTTCTTTAGGGAAATTGTAATAAACAAGATAATGAACTGCTGCAGAAGAAGGTCTGGTGTTTCCTACAAATACACAAAGGTAACACAGTGAAAAAATCAAATTTGTTTCTTGTCAAATTTTCTTAATGTGAAGGTTTTGTTAATAAATAAATAAACCCCTTCAATGCCTAGTTCCTTCAGTGCATGGAAACTATACTGTGTGTAGCTGAGATATATACATTAATATTGTGAAATGAGAACGGAAGATAATGTTGAGGAAATGAAGAGCAGTCCCTGAATTGCCAAGTGACATGTAAATGTACAAGAGGTGGACAAAATCTGTTTCAACATAGTGAAAAGTGATGCTCTTGCAGTATCACGGTATTGTGGCTACATTAAACCCAAGGCCATGTGTGGTGTGGGGTCTGATGATTGGAGAGATAAGTGTATGGCAGTCTAGAGTGGTATATATGCAATCTTCTCTTGCTATTTTTTTTTCTTGCAGATAAACAGTGAAGAAGAAGCTAATGAGAATGAAACAGAGTGGCTTATGGAGGAAGTGGCAGCACCAAATCAAAGAACAGCAAAAGGAACGCAGGAGAATGGTCACATTACTACCAAGTCTGTTACATCTGAAGTCTTTACCTCTCTCCGTGTGGATGACCTGGACAGTGAGGATGAAGTGTTAACCATTCCAGATGTAAAGATTCAGACAGGAAGAAGACCAGACAAGAGCAAGCACCCACAAAAAAAGCCACCCAGTCTTGGCAGTGATAATAAAGCTTATTTGCTGAACGGAGGAAAGGAAAGGAAAGTAAAAGCCAATCCAGGCCAGCAGCAGGCACAGAACTCTACAAATACAGTATCGTTTCATGATGATAGTGATGAGGACTTGTTGAATATTTAATAACCCCTCTTGTGCCTAATCAAATATATATAGAGAGATTATATATAATGGGACAACATTTCCAACCAAATATGAGGACTTCAGCCTGAAAGATATTTCTGAATTTTGCCTTTAACAAGAAACCATTAAAAAGGGAAGAAAAGAAAGATTTATTGGTTGTTTACAATGATCTGTTCAGTAATGACTGGATTTTTGACATCCAGTTGGTTGAGTTATGTTGACTCTCTCTAGCCAGGACCCTTTTTTTTTTTTTTTTTTTTTTTTAAGCCTCAATGTAGTTGTTAAATGCTTGCTTAAAAAAGAGAAACCTTTGAAAGGAAAGAATTAAGGCTCAATGAAGCCCCTGGCTTCTGAGACTCAAGTTATCTGACTACTATTGTTTTAACTCCTTGTATTTATTGATCCTCACTACTCAGGTTTGCCTAATAGTAACATGTTCTTCCTGCCGGCAGGGTATTCTATGGGTTCACCCATTGTAAGACAAGGAAAAATATAACTTTGTGTTGGGATGATTTGATGTAAATTTTGGAACTGGTCTAATTTATCCTGTAAATTTGAATATCCATTCTAATTTAAACAGATCATTGGTTCAGAAGTGTGAACTGAAAGGTACAATTCTGTATAGCTTTAGCCTGAAATGGTTGCTGTTCTTCGCATGATATTTTTTTTTTGGTACTGGTCACATGATGACTTCGTCAGTATTTGCCTGAGCAGCTGACAAGCACCCAAAGATATTTTTTTTCCCCTTTGATTATGGCTGGGCTAGGCTGACTGCACAGAAAACCAGAGTTTTATTAAAAGAATTCTGTCTCTACATCCTTGAAAACCTGCACTGCCTAGTTTGTCATCACCAAGAAAAGCCCAACGACTAGAAGAGCCCTAGTTGCCATATTAGCTCTCTCTGTTATTAAGTTCAAGGAAAAAAAATTGTGCCAATGTTTTCTGGTAGCCTAATTTCTCATGCCACAATCCTGGACATGGTCATTGATTTGAAGTGTTGCTAGTAATGAATGCAAGTCAATTTACCTCTAGTAGACCTGCTCTTCTCCAGGTGTTTCCTAAATAAAATTATGGACAATGGTAGGGTTTCAAAGCATTGTAGAAGTACGTGCATTGGTCAGAATTTTTTGAAACTTTTTGTTGTTCCTTTTGGCTGGCTTACTCAGTTTCGACAATGGCTTCTTTTTATAAAAACTCTGTTTTGAATCAAAATAGTGTAATATAAAATATTCAGCAATTTCAATAAAAGATATGAAGTGGGTATTGCAAATCCCACCCCTCAATTCTGGAATTCTTCTTAACATTAATCTGTAGTGCTGCTCCCCAGCCTGGTGATACCCTTTTTTGCTCTAATAGCTCAATTATGTCACTCAAAACGGGAACCAATGTTTGATGACAAAGATAAGAATATATAGGTAGGCCCCAGTGGGGTGTTCTTTCTTCTGTCAGTCTTGGGTTTTCTTCCTCTTATATTGTTACCAGTGGAGCTATAAATCAGTTTGACTTAACCTACATCTTGTCAAGCTTAAAAGCAAAATTTTTCTTATTTAGGATTAGGTGAGTTGGGGGGGATGAGAAGCTTGATGGTGTATTTTTTAATACTGTCAGTTACCATTGCAACAGTTCTCTCAAAGTATGTTGAAGAGTGCTGCTTCCCTTCTCCAAGTCATCAAGGCTGGCATCTTGGTGGTGTTTGATCCTTGAACCCACTACATGAAGTTATTTCCCATGCATGAAATCACATCGTCTCTTTGTTTTGGCTGTTCCTAACAAAGCTTAGGTAGAACAGAGCTACTCTGTCTGGGAGTGCTTATCGGAGCAATATCAAGGACGTATTTCTAATTTGCATCTGACAGCAGTGAGCGACTTCAGGACTTGATCTTGGAACGCCCACTTTTTATCCGTACATTTGTAGGTAGACTGAATCTTATTTTTAGAGCTGGGTGCATAACTTGCTTCACCATATTGTTTTCCCCGTAGAATGCCGTATTTAACCGTAGGGAGGGAAGTGTTATGAGAACAGCAGGGCCCAAATGAGTATGTACATACGGCTGGGCTGGGAGCAGAAACTTTGCCAGTTGGCAGCACAACTACCTGTGAAGGGAGTCTCTAGGAAACGCGCCCACCTGGCATGGTGCCACCCAGCCCCTGTCTGGACCAACTGCAGAGAGGATGATGGGAAGTCAGGAAAGCAGCCCCAGCCTGGATCTAACTTTTTTAGCCCATATGGAATTTATACACACTGTTACCAACTAACTGTGTAAACAAAACTGCTGGGAAAGAAGTGATGTGAGGGTTTTTGGGGTGTGTTTTTAAGATGCAGCCTAATGTCTTTAAACTTCACCCACTTACTTCCCAGGCAGACTTTGACTTCAGTTTCCTTGACCCTAGCTGACTCCTCGCATCCTCCTGCTGAGGAAGGCTGTGGGGGCTGGATGTGAACGTGGTGACTGATGTGCACTTTTGTGTTCCTATTCACTTCCTCAGCTCGATGTGGAGCCCCTGCTGCCACAGAGGTGAAGATCTGGTGTGGGGTAGTGCTGTGCTGGGCTTGGGGTAACAGCTCTGAGTGGCCACAGGACAGGGATTCTTGTTAACTTGTTATTGGTGTTCCTAACAGAGAAGAGAATGAGGTAGGAGAGGAGAAAGCACATCTCTGTGATACGGGGAATATTACAGGGTTGGTCAGCAAAGCAGCTTTCCCAGCTGGTTAGGCCACTGTTGCTCTGTGCCTGATGAGACCAGGGGAAGAACGGGTTCTGTTTCAATGCCAGGTCAGAATGGCCTTTTAAGCTGGTTTATTTTTTGGAGCATATTGATCTTTAAATTTTTTCTTCGATGTTTTTTTTCCATTGTTGCCTATTCAAATGTATTTCCAGACTATTTTTCACTTCTTTTTTCTTTATTACCTTTACTTATCCTTTTCTTTCTGTTGGAGGTTGCTGTTAATCAGAAAAAGGTCTAATATAGGTGGATTTATTTGAGGTGCCCACAATGCAGTCTACCTAAATTCTTAAAAGTCTTCTGTGGTAAAATTGGCTGTTTTGGTCATAAGTATTGTATATTACGACTTCTCACAGCTATTCCCAGTGTATAATTCTGCACTGTAAAAATATGGTCAGGTGACAACTGTGTTCTCTGATACAAGTGGAAAGAAGTTTCCCTTGGAAGTGGAAGTGTGGAGAGTGAAAGGTCAGACACACATGATATTGGAGTTTTCAGGAAACCTATTTGTTTACTGCCATAAGGCTCAACCTATAGACGCTTCTTTTTCACAGTGTACTTCCTTATTCTTTACAGATCCTGGTTAATTAGCTTTGCTCACATGTGGTGCCCAACCACTCCGCACTAAACTCATATGTTGCTTGTATGTTGGTGAATTTTCCATCTTTGCTCCTTGAAAATGCCTATTATTTGAGGAGCTGACTACTCTAATTAAAAAGAAGTTAAGACCTTTTCTGGAGAAATGAAATGTATTAGCACTCTGATTAGGGGTTAAATGCAAATTTTCCCTGGGTGAATTAAGGTCTATTTTCAAATGAAACCTAAAAAATAAAGCTTGCAACATGTAGTTTAATAATTTATGGAGTTAGTCTTGACTTTTGGTCAAATGTCTTTGTTACTTAAATAGCTTTCCTGCCAACTAAATATATCAGTGCAGCAGAGAGGACCTAGCTGAGGTTTTTGAGGTGGTCTTGATGCCAAAATGCCAACCCTAGATGACATTTTAGAGCATGTTGGAGAATTTGACAGGTTCCAGAAGCAAACCTTCTTTGTCCTATGCTTGCTTTCTGCTGCCTTCACCCCAGTGTATGTGGGTGTCGTCTTCTTTGGGTTAATCCCTGAGCACCGCTGCTTCAGTCCTGGGGTGGCTGAGCTGAGCCAGCGGTGTGGCTGGAGCCTGGAGGAGCAGCTGATTCGCACAGTTCCTGACTGGGACGGCCATGGGGCCACTTACAACAGCCGCTGCAGGAGATATGAGGTGGAGTGGAACGCAACGGGTGTCAGCTGCACTGACCCCCTTGGCAGCCTCGTGGGCAATGAAAGCAGTGTCCCACTCGGTCCCTGCCGGGACGGCTGGGTCTACGACTACCCAGGGAGCTCTCTCGTGACCGAGGTAAAAACAAATATGCCTCCTTTCCCTTGTCCCCTCGGTTACAGGCAAGCCGAAGGCTGCAGGAGAGCGTCAGTGTAGCCTTGGCCGTGTTAAAATATCACCTGCTTACCTGGAGAAAGGATTGTCTCTCGCTGTGAAGTTGTGCCGGGGGCTTTGCACGTTATCTTCCCTCTGTCCTTGCTCTGAAGTGTTTCCTTGGCTGCTCAGGAGATTTGTATCTCCAGCCGGGGAGCAAAGCATATTTCAGCAAATAGATTCCCAGGTAGATAAAGTCCAGTTCTAAATTACACTTGCCACATGAGAGGTCCGATTGTTGGAGGTATGTAAACAGTGCAGCTTGCAGTGCTGCAAACAGAACTGGCCGTTGCAAAGTTCTTAATTTCCCCACACGCACTGCTTTTGGGGGTTTTTTGAGGTTTGGTGGTTTGTTTTTTTTTTTTCTTTTTAAATTAACAAAGTCGTTTAAAGTTGGTATCAAATGCAAATGAATAGCAGTCAAGGATGGGTGAAAGCCAATTGTTTCCCTCAATTAAACAGTTTAAGTCAGGAATAAACTTCAGAAAAGCTGATGGCTATTTAGTGTTCTCAGGAGGGTTGTGAGTAAACTGAAAATGGTACTTAAGCTACTTACTGTACTTTTAGCAGTTCAGGTGCTTCAACTTGAAAAATAAACCAGTAACTGAGATGACAAGCTTGATTTCATCCTAGAATGCTCCACCAAATTTTTAGGGATTGCCGAAGTCAGGATTCTTTCCCCTACGTATTTTAACACAAACACAGGGGTGGGTAAATTGTGTGCTCTATTAACTTCAGCATTAATAGTTTTGTGAGAGATTAGAACTAGATATGAGGTGGCATGGTAAGTGTACTTCTTTCAGCAAGTGTGCTATTCTTAAAGTGAGGCACCTCAAAGGAGAGTGACCCAGGCCTTCTACACAGGAGCAGCTCAGCAGGAACATCCCGCTGGAAAAGGCTCCAGCACATGCTTTGGTCCGTATGACCCCACCATCATCTCATGAGATTGTGGGGAGCTAAAAAGTTGCAGCCTATGTGAGTTCATGCAGTCATGGTCTCACATCAGCTGTCTTCCCTTTCCTGCTGAAGGGGATGCACAGCCAGGCCCATGGGCTGCTTCCTCCGTAGGACAATCAGATGTGTCGCACGCCTCTGCGCATTTTGTCAATGAGTTTCTGGTTGTGACTGTTTCCATGAAAGCTCTCAGGCTCTTTTCCATTGTCCTGTTGCTCTGCCAGCTAAGCAAGGAAAAGGATAACACAGTGTAAAGTGTGTTACTTCAGCCAAAGGAAAAATTTGTAGATATCCTCATGGGTGATCATTAAATCCACAGTGATTTGATCAACAAAGGCCAACACAAGTTAGGGTATCAATTTTGACAGGTAATAACTCACTTAAGTTCTTTCCAGTGAAGAGAGGTGAGACATGAATGGAAAATACCAGCAAAGTGCTTAAGGGCTTGTTCCAGTTTTTAATATTGGACATTTAGTTAAGTTAGTAGGATACGTGTGCTGACAAATTGACCCAGAACATTGACCCAGAAACAAGTTTAAATCTTTAACTGAAGTGAAGGAGACTTGTGGATGTATGCCAGCTCCTCATTTCACTCTTTGGCCTCTGACTGTGGTTGCTCCTTTAGTTTGACTTGGTGTGTGAGGATTCCTGGAAGTTGGACATCTTTCAGTCTTCTGTGAATGCTGGGTTTTTAATTGGCTCCATAAACATTGGCTACATCGCAGACAGGTACGTGTGAACTGACAGTAAAACCCTCTGACCTCCCTTATTGGTGTTTGGCAGCTAAAATTAACTCAAGGTTGTATGTATCTCAGGTCTTCTCAAAATAAGGTCAGCTACCTGGGTGTTCAGTCACGGTATGAGGAGCAAGTAACCTGCTTCTTAGGTTATACATGGGCTTTGGCACAGATCTGCTCAGCAAGTCCTGCAGAGCTTCAGAGGATTATTTTAGTAGTGTACACCCCAAACTTCCCACTGTGCCATGTCAGATTCCTGGGGTGTTAACCAAACTCAGGAAATGCTGGTTTGGAGTTCCCACTTGATCTGCCTCACTGTGTTGCTGCAGCTTTTGAATGTCTTGCTTCCTTTTGGAGAAACTTAGAAATAAATAATTGGCACAGAAATTGCCAGATGGGTACAGTGGCACCTGGTCAGAGCCAGCAGAGTGAGGCTCCCTTCCTCAGGGGAGCTTTAACTTAGGGTTAAAGAGAAACAAGTGCCAGAATGTGAAGATCCATTTTTCCCGTTGTCCCCTCCTGCCTAGGACTGTTAATACAGCAGGATCTGAGTTGCTCCAGCTGTGAAATGTAGCCTGCTCACAAGGAAATCTGTACATACTAGAATTTTGAAGATTAAGATTGTCGTATATAAATCTTTTATATATCTAGTGCATGTGGAAATATCAGAATCATAATATCAACTCACTTTTCATCCCCACTATACTATATATAAATATAGGACTATTCTTTTTTTTTCTGAGAGTTTTTGTGGAACTGCAGAGCAACAGGCACAGGAACTTTTCATAGAATAGAAAGGCAGATAAGTGAGTAATGAGCAAAGAATAAAAGCATGTCTCTATCCCTTGCATAACAAAACTGGATTTTTTTCCCCCTGAAGTTACATATAACTCTTGCTGGTTTAAAATGCTTGTGCTTTCATGATTAGTGGTTTGCTTCATGTGTTTTACTCTCCGATCCAGATTTGGCCGCAAATTTTGCCTCTTAACCACAATTCTTGCAAACGCTATCTGTGGAATCCTTCTGGTCTTTGTGCCCGCCTACCTGTGGATAGTCATCATCCGATTCTTGCAAGGGTTGGTCAGTAAGGGCTGCTGGACTGCAGGCTACATCCTGGGTGAGTTCAGGAACTTCTCCCAGGAGCAGACTAGCTGCAAAAGGTGAAAGAAAAAGCTCAACTCCAAAAAAAAACCTGAACACAAACCATATAAAAAAATGCCTCCCATGGTATTTTATCAAGGCAGTTTCCCCCACTTTGACTTTTCAGGATTTTTTCAAGCACTGTTATTAGGGGAAGAACAACAGTAGCCTTCAAAGCTCAAGCAAGTGGTGGTGTATTAGGGCTGTTGAGAGAGTCTTTCCCCTATGGACCAAATCATCTTTGCAGATCTGGGTCCCCAGCCACCCTGACCAAGGAGCTTTTTTTGTATGCTTGGAGTGAGATGCTGGCTGAAAGACAGTACTTCAGAAACAAAATATTCTGCTCTGTTATTGGGTTGGAGACATTATGTATTTTGACATTAGATTATAAAAAAATCCACTTGGGCATGTTGATGAATGCTTGGTTTACTCTGAGATCTCCATGACAGAAGGGAGTACGGGATGTCTTTAGGCCAGTATAAGACCACGAGCAGTGTTTTCTTCTCTGCTGGAGTTTGGGTGACAGAAAGGCAAACCTTCCCCTGTAAGCATCAGGGAACTTTGGGCAAAGACATTATGCCAGGAAGCCCATGATTACCAAGATGGTTTCTCCAAGGCTTTACTATAGCATTGGTCTTCTAGTGTCCCTACAGAGCAAGTTCCTCCTGTGCTGAGCAGTCATGGCACTCACCTATCTCTGTGCATGTTTTTAGTGACGGAAGTCGTTGGTCCACAGTACCGGAGAACAGTGGGCATCCTCTACCAGGCGGCCTTCACCGTTGGGCTCCTGATCTTCGATGCCCTTGCTTATGCCATCCCTCACTGGCGCTGGCTGCAGCTCACTGTCACGCTGCCGAGCTGCTTCTTCCTGCTTTACTACTGGTAAATGGATTTTTGTTGTATCTCTGCCCATGATGCACAAAACCAGCTTCTCCTGCTTCCTGAGGCTTGATACTGAGAGAGACTTGGCCCTCTGTTTTGGTTGTGCACACCTCATGGTGCAAAGAGGAGGTTCACAGCAAAAAGGAGAGGGAAATGTAGGACCTCTCAGCAACTGAGGTCTTATTGGCCCTTAGCCTGTGCACCTCACCTGACCTGTGTTCCAGACTACTCTGAAAAACGCTCAGGGAAAAAGTAATATGATATAATTTATTACTGTCTTTAAGAATTTTGTAAAGGAAAATAAGTGGCTTGGCAAAATTAAGTGAGCCCTACACTGAAAATATGGCTATCGAGGGATTGTCTAATTCTAACATACCTGTAACAGGTTGTTAGCATGTTTTTTTAAGGAAAAAACATTGCAATTTCTTGTGGTCCAATCAAAAAAAGGCATGTGGGTTTACCTTCATTTTGGCTTCTCCACTCTGTTTTAAATTAATTTTTTTTTTTGTTTGAGTGCTTTGGATTTGAGAAGTGGTCTGGATGGTTAAAGAGGCTAGGAATAGTAGAAAGAAATTTGTTGCCTTTTTTTTTCCTCCATATTTTTGAACTGGTAAGCCAATTCTAGCTTGTTTACTACTTAACCGGTAATGTCAGAAATGGAAAATAGCTTCCTTAGAGGAGTTGATTTGTGGTGAAGATGATATTACTACTCACTCAAAGCACTTCCCTGTTTTATTCTTAGTAAACTCATCTTTGATTAAAGCCATTACTTCAATTATTCCTCTTCCAATCTCAGCCATGAGATATACTACTTTTCCTGATTGAGAGAGTGGGAAGTGACCTACAAACCCCACTCAACTAAACCTAACCCTAACCTGCCTCTATTCAACCAAAGCATGCTCTCCAAAGTCTCTATACATGGGAGCGCTATGTGGGCTTTATGTTTTGGGATATAATGTTATCCACTCACTTTGTAGGTGCCTCCCTGAGTCTCCCAGGTGGCTGATATCCCAAGGAAAAAGTGACAAAGCTAAGAAAATTGTCAGTGACATAGCTAAAAAAAATCGGAAAAAGATGCCTTCCCATTTGGAGGTGAGCTCAGGGTTTGCTTGTGCATGTCAGTAAGCATCATGACAGTATCTTGCATCAGTCTCTCCCAGCAGAAACTTAATGTGCTATGTACTGGCTCTTCCATAGGATATTACATTTGAAGAGGAAGATTGTGGAAAGCAGAATCCTTCGCTAATTGACCTTGTCAGGACACCACAGATGAGAAAAAACACACTCATTTTGATGTACACCTGGTAAGAATATAAGGTTGGAGATCTGTTTTTGAAGCTCTAGCTTTGAAAAATCCTTTGGGACACATATCTCTGTTCTCTAATACATTTAGGATGCTCTTCTCTGCCCAGGTTCACAAGCTCTGTCCTCTACCAGGGGCTCATCATGCACATGGGAATAGCTGGTGGGAACATGTATCTGGATTTCCTCTATTCTGCACTTGTTGAATTCCCAGCTGCCTTCATCATCATCCTCACTATTGAACGTGTTGGGAGGCGCTACCCCTGGGCTGTGTCAAACCTGGTGGCTGGGGCTGCCTGCCTTGTCACAGCCCTGATCCCTGAGGGTAAGTCACCTGAGTGAAGTCCCATGTGGGCTTCTCATCCTGTTGTCTGGGTCCTCCATGCTGCTTTGTGAGGGTCCCTGTGCACTGCTCATGCAGTGCTGATTGTTCTCATTCCCTCACAGAGGTGAAAAAAGTCCCTTAAAACATGAACTGACATGGGATCTGAGGTCCCTCAGAATAACACTGTCGCATTAATTGGTACCCGCTAAATCACTGGCATACTTTTAAATGTGTTGAATACATTTTCTCTACAGATATGCATTGGTTAAAAGTGATTGCTGCTTGCATTGGCAGAATGGGAATTACAATGGCATTTCAAATGGTTTGCTTTGTAAATACTGAACTATATCCAACATACATCAGGTATGTGCATCCTCCTCCCAGTTGGCATTTGGCCTGTAAACAGTTAAGGCTGATGTGTATGTTGGAGTTTTGTGGAAAACTTACCATAAATGTGTCAGAGCTACACAGGTACTGAACATACAATAGGCGAGGCAAAATTAAAATCCTTAAAAAAGGTAGCTTAACAAAGAAAACAAATGTATTTTTAGACAGGGGAAAATTCACATTACTGAAATAAAGGGAAAAGTGGGGAAAACCAGGATGAGTGAGGGATCTGAAGTCCCACACAGCTTGGATTTGTCCTGCTCAAGGATCAAAGTTGTGATTCATCCCCTCCGAACTGCAGTACTTGACACTAACATGATCCCTTTTCTGCTGAATCAGGAATCTCGGGGTGATGGTTTGCTCCTCTTTGTGTGATGCTGGTGGAGTCATCGTCCCATTTATTGTCTACAGACTCGTGGAAGTCTGGCATGATCTGCCACTGATAGTCTTCAGTAAGTACCACCTTACCTCATTGCTGACCACACCCAGGTGCAGCAGTGGTGCTCGAGTTTCAAAGGAAGGGAAAAGCCACTGGGGCAACTGCTGTAAGTTTGGCAGAAGCCCTTTGCAGTCTATAAAGTCATAGCCTTCAGATCATGTCAACCTGGTTCTTGTTTATGCATTCATGTCTCCCTTGCCCCTATTATTTCTCTTTGCATTTTAAAGGAAGTCAGAGATCAATACAGGTTCAACAGATGGCAAAGAGCAGAGAAAAAAATTTGTTGAGATTAATATTTGATGGTCAGAAACTGATGAATTACTGCTCTTCTTTGAGATATATTGTCTCAGTCCAGGAGCCAAACCTCAGAATTTCACATAATAACAAAATTGATTATTTACTGGAGTACAAGTATGGCTGTTAGGCTTGTTTTTCCTACAGTCTGTTAACTGGCTATTCTCTAGCTATTTGGAAAGAGGTTGATAAATAAATGCAAGATAAATGTTTGCAAACTAGTGACCCTAACTTTCAATTCAGAGTCTGCAACACTTTCCTGAGTCTTTAGATTAGTATATTATTGATTTTTTAAAAAGTGTCTTGAATGGCAATATGCAGTGATTACCAGATAAGGCATCTAGAAGGGTGCTTAGTAGATTTAAAATATATATATATGCCAAATACATACGAACTGGGTAAAAAAAATTATCAGTGGAGAAGTTAGTCACATTGTTTAGGAGATAATACATTCTGTATGTTATTTTCTAATCTTATGTGAATAGCATAAAAATAGAATGTGTTTTCTGCCATGATCTTGCACTAGAAAAGATTCTTTCCTTTGTATAAAGGAAGGATTGTCTTTCCAGTCTGTGTGCTAGTTTGGTGCATAACTGTCAGGCAGTGGTTGGTGCATGCTTACAAGCTCTTTGTGCCTCTGATTTGAAGCTGTTCTTGGTTTGATTGCGGGTGGATTGGTGTTGCTTCTGCCTGAAACTAAAGGAAGAGTTTTGCCTGAGACTGTGGAGGATGTTGAAAACTTTCACAGGTGAGTCATGAAGATGATCTCTTACCAGCTTTCACTTGAAATTGGGCAAAACCTCTGTCCAGAAGCCCTCGGGAAGTCCAGGTGTCATTTGGCTGCCTTCTGCTTTTTCAAGAAATTGTTAGTCAGTTTCCAGACTCTCACTGGACAGATTTTGGACTCCTTTTACCGCAGGTTCACCTAGGCATCTGAAAACAAGTAGTCTAAGGCCTTTACTGGCCTGTAACTGCACTAGTCTCTCAAATATGCTGCAACACCATTTATAGGGGTAGATAAAATATTTCAGAAGACTTATTTATGTTCACTCAGGGGAATTTTCCACACGATAGGGAGCCTGTCCCAAGAATGCATTGTGTATGTTTTTCTCTCCTCCTGCATTCCAGAGAAGCTCTCTCTGCTAAGAGAAAATAAGTTCTTGCAGATGTGTTTGAAAGCCCCCACAGTGGGAGGACCAGGGATGATAAAAGCCCTAAGAACAGGGGACTTGTCTTTCCCAAGGTGTTTTTAGTACTGTTAGGTTTAGTGTTCTCTAGTCTTTTTAGTGTTCTTGCCTTTGGAAATAAATTTTCCTAAATCCTTCCATTCTTGGCATTTTTGTGGATACCTGCATTATCATTCTTCAGATCACTATAAACATTTTGTGTTAAAAAAAACACCTTAACAGTTCAACAGAAAAAGTGCAGTCTTGATGACAGCTTCGTATGTGGTGCATGAAGCACCAATATTTATTGAGGAGTTAGAGCAAGCGTAGAAGAAGAGACACTCATTTTCTTAGGGTTGAGGCAGAACTTGATGTTAGGTGCTCACTGAACACCTTCTTTCCTAGTTGATGTTCGTGTCTTGTCATTCTTGCAGGCAAAGTGCTCCAAAGGCCAAAACAATTTATTTCCAAGTCCAAACGCCAGAAGCAGCACATGACTGAAGAAGCACAACACTCTTGCTGGGCAGTCTGCTTTAGGGCAGGAGCATGGAAAGGCAAATTGAAATAAATACTCTCTCAAAAGTCTTGCCTCTGTCCTTTTTTTTTTTTTAATTTCTCTCCATATTCTTTATTTACAATGTTTAGGATTTTCTGATGGTATTGTCCCTATTGTCGCACAGCTGCTTCTCACCCTGTCCACTAAGATAAATATATTTTAAGACCAGGAAATTCTTGTACCAGCTGTGTGGACTTCAACATGTGGAGACATCTTAAGTTGGGGATAGTAGGATCCATCCCAAAAAAACTTTGTAAGCTCCATGGAGTCTGGCTTGGTTGGTTTTAGTTACAAAGAAGCAGCATAATGCAACAGATTTGTCTCTGTTGTGAAATCAAGATGACTACAAACCTGGCCAATCATGTTATAACTTGCAACAGATTTGCACAGATTTTTTTTTAATTTATTTTATTTCCACCTGTTTTATTGGCTATTCACAAGGATAGATACTCACAAGGATGGGCATATGGCAACTCCAGAGGGCAAAAAGGGGTGCATAGGCAAAAGACTCATAATCCTTTCTAAGGTAACAGCATTATAATTGTGCCCTGCAGGGGCATACCTTTGGAGCGAGCTGAGCTCGGGCCTGGAGACCTGCAGGATTGTGACCAGGGATCCTGTGCCTTAGTGAGCATCATTGACACCATTGGGTCTGCTGGGAAATATCCAGCACCTTTCACAAATTTCCTCGTCCATCCCATTGAGCAACAGTAACAGACTTGTGGTTGCAGAGCAAAACAGGCACAGTGGTACTGTGGCTCCCTTTCACTGTTTGTGTCGCTGGTCCCTGTCAGAGTTACCTCTGCCATTTGATAATCACCTGCAAGGAGAGAGCTCCCAGCTGAGCAAAGCATTGCTGGACTCTAGCAGGGAGGAATTGCTCCAGGATTGCTTCCTGGTGTGGCAGCACGGTGACCTCGTCCTTGCTTTCAACTGACCTGAGCTTTGGTTAATGTTCAGTGCAGCTGTGAGGGCTTCAAAGGCAGGGAAGCATGTTGTCCAGTGAGGCAGGGCCATGGCAACTTTGCCCTGAGAAAAGTAGGGACAGATGGGGAATGACATGACTTTTGTCTGGGCAGCTGTAAAACTAGCATTTGCTTCAGAGGGCAAGAGGGGCAGAGGGGATGTAATTTTGTGTCTTTAAGAGCTGATGTCCTGCTGGGGTTGCAGAGATGTCTCTCCTCTGCAATAAAAAAATCTGACAGAGCAGCTGACTTAAAGTTCATTGATGCAAAACCTGTTGAAAATTCTGCAGAAAGAAAATGGAGAAGGCAGTAACAAGTCAAGCAAACCAAATACTAAAATGGATAAATGAGTAACTGCACAATCTGACTCTCAAGACCCTTACTCTTTGCACTGGTATTTATTTTCATAAATAAATACTACCGCAGCAGGGGCTGCAGTTGTGGCAAGCTCTGGTGTGACTGTTTTGCTCTGCTCTTTGCTTTGCAGTCACGTGCAAAGCGACGATGGCATCTTAATGAGCACAAGAGCAAATGTCCCCAGTCAATTTCCTTAAACTGATGACCTTTATCCATTCATGGATTGTATCCTGGACTTGGGAAGACTAAGAGACATAAAATCAGGTCCAGCTGTGTATGGTTGCTTTCAAAATGTGGAGCAGCTTTGTGTCCTGGGTGGGTAGTAGGAGTGGATCTACTCTAGGGTCTGAAACAAGTTCACGTCCTGCCTCACATAAAACAGTTTGCCAGTTTCCCTTCCTCTTCATAGCAGCTGAAGCTTGTCTGTTCCTGGGGATGCTGGAGCACAACGAGCCCATTGGCAGGGCTGTCCTTGGAGCTTGGGCAGGAGCACTTTAGGGCCTACCACTGTCTGACTCTGGCAACCCAGGGAGCGTTCAAACAGGGCAGTGTCAAGGTGAGATTGGCTCTTTAAAAAGACCCTGTTCCTTACTTAAGTACTTAAACCTGGACTTTATAAGAATTGTGCCTAAAAAGAACATAAAGTCTCCATGTTTCAGGGTACCTGCCAGACCTCACTAGTTGGGTTTTGGAAAGAATCAGTGTTTACTTTTACAATGTGTCTGGTATTTTCCATGGTATCATCTGCTGGGCAGATGATCTTATGGCCAAGGGCAGCCCTTTCTAAGCCCTTTTCTTGTCCTCTGCAGTTGATGTCAGCACTTAAATACAAATGTCAACGTGCAACCATAGCTGTTATTTGGACACTTCAGTGTTCTGATCCCATCCTTACTCTATGGCATGGTGTTATCCTGTTAACGTTTTAAAATATTAAGAAATTGGGCTTTTCCCATAACTAGAACTGGTCAGGAGACAAACTCAAATCCAGAAAATATGTACAAGTTGATGAACATGATGTGAATTGCATTTTAAGTGCTTACCAAAGGCTGTGGAGATGGCCTCTCAACCTTCTAAAGCACTAGAGCAGTGATTTTTCCAGGATATTATTGAGTGAGATCTACTTTAAAAGCCATATTCTTTTTTTGACTCATCTTTCTCCCCTGCCTCAGTGTCCATTTGTTGCAGCTGTTTGGGAGTTTGGCATGCAAATAACCAAACTGGGAGCATTAAGAAAACATTCCTGCTTAAACACAAACAGTAATCTGTTTTAATAAGCAGGGCACAGTGTCTTGTTGTTGTTTGTGCTGCCCCCAGAGGGTGTCCATGATAGGCTTTCTCCACCTACTCCGTCACTGATCCCCAACGATGATGTAGTTGCATGCAGCCTCACCATGTTCCGAGGCCTTACTGCCTCTGACTCCTCACTGCCTTCCTTTTAATTTTCCAGCTTGCCTTATATCCAGTCAAATTCTGGAGTGTCAAATCTGAAAAGCCAGTCTGAGCTTAGAAGTTCCTATTTTTGTATTTATTTCTCTGGTAGAAGATGAGCAAACTAGGAGGGAAGAGGGGCTCCTGGATGTCCCAGGCTTGCGAAGTGAGCTCTGCACTGGCAGTGCTTGCTGCTGGTTGGTGGGAGCTGTTTCACAAAGCTGATCTGCTAGGTATCAAGAACCACAGACATCGGGACTTCAAGGGATGTAGGGGGAACTGTGGCAGTAAATCAGTTTTTACTGATTATTTTATTGATTTTATTAGTGCCTATATGTTTCCTGTTATGAAGGATTATGTATAGTTTGGAGATGAGTTGGGCTTATGACTTCACTCCCCTTTGCTACAGAAATAAGCTATGAATGAGCAGCCCAAGGAAATTTTTAGTTTTACAAGAAGCAGAAGAAATTACTCCTTCATGAATTTCCCACTCATGACATATAATTTGCTGCTGCCAGGTACAGCAGAAGCAGAACAGCAGAAGTATGAATGTGTTCAGGGAGCAAATAGAAAAATTTCCACAAGGGTGATCCATGAGGGAGTGTAGCAGAAATGTGGACAGGTAACATCTGGCTTGGGAAGTCCCCAAGCCTCGGAGTGCTGGCAACTGGGGGAGTGCAACAGAGAAAAGATCACCATACTGGGATGGTTCACCCCCTGCACGTGGGGCTGAGGGCTGGACCTGTTGAGGCTGCTCTGCTGGCCCTCTTCTGCCCTCTTGCCCCAACCAAGGCAGGTTCAGGACAAAATAGGCCCTTACTTCAGGGCAGCTTCAGAAGTCAGGACGTGGAGATAAATTATTTTTTCTTTACTTCTCTCTTGCCTGGAGAATGAAAGTGGAAAAGGCAGGTGATGTTCCTGGTGCCTAATAGCATGATCCCCCAAATAATGCATATGCTTACATTCATTGAAAACTAGATTTAATTAATGTCTTGTCACTGTCAATTGTTCAAATGAAGTTAGATTCTTTTGAAGAGCAGCAGAATAAGGAGTAAATTGGAGACGTTCTGTAGCCTTGTTGCAGCAGTGATGCTGTCTGGAAATCATAGCAAAATGGTACCTTTAGTAACTTAACTCTGGCATTTCCTACTGTAAAAACTCTTATTGTAGATGGTTTCTAAAGCAACATCTGTGTGCGTGGTCGCATGTATGATTTTCCTAATATTTCCTAGAGGCAATGTCTCACTCCTTTCCCCTGAGTTATGTTGCCACCTCTTTCTGGTCAGATTAGGTCCTTTTCGTCCCACACTCAGTTTTTTACCAGACCACAGATTTTTTGGCTTCACATGAGTAAACTCACAGCTCAGCTGGCTTTGTCCCTGTCAAGTGGGAGAGCACCCCTGGGGACATCAACAGTCCCCTCTCTGATCAGCGCTTTTCAGACGGCCCATGAAACCACGCTCCGTGCTTTCTCTTGATATGTGGCATATACGTAGGATGCTTGTGGATTGTGGTCAGATTACACAGGAGAGTCCAGAGACTGATATTGTTAGTAGGGGTGGGTTACCTGCCAGCCTGTATTTATATGTGTACAGCAAAACCCAGTAGATCCCCAGAGATGTATAATAAATAGTGCTTTTTTAAGCAGATGTTGCAGATGTAAAGAAGAGTTGCTCTGCTCTAAAGTTGCTTAATACCATACTGGTGCAGATTTTCAGCATCTTCGATGGTCTCTGGCAGATCCTTTCCCTTAATTTCAGGTAGGAGCAAAACTAAGCCGCTGTCTATTAGAACAATCACAGCTGCAAGCACAGAACAAGGATCACAAAGCCAATGCAATGCTTATGCCCATGCTTAATTCCAAGTCATTAATGAATTCTTGTTGAGACATATCTACTCAAATGACAGAATAAGGACTCTTCATTAAGGACTCCTTATTATCAAAGTGATAATAACATTTGGCTTTTTATCTACCTGATTCTTATTTTTCAGGGGCATTGCTGGTATTTCTGATGGGTGTCTGAGTCCTAAAAAGCCATCCTGGAGCACAGTCCCAGAGGAGGTCAGGCTCCCTTGCTTTGGCAACAAACGCAAAGGAAATAGGTTTTGTCTCTCATTGTCTAGCTGGCATGGGTTTGAGATCACACTGGCTAGCTGTCATCTCCCCTTTTGGCTAGATTAGGACATGCATGAAAGGTTACTACCAGTCCACTTGGCCAATTTCACCTTCTGATTAGTTTCAGACCTTGCTATGCCCATACTGAGGGCACATGGTGCGTGCAGGCACACTGGTTTGAATATGTGTAGTAGCAGACATTCCAGGCAGCCCTTTTTTTAGGATAACAACCTTAACACTATTGCCATGGGATCCTTGACAGTCTGGAGGCCGTGAGGTGGAGTGTGACTTTTAAGCAGGGAGACAAGAGGACATCCTTCTTGGAGCTCAGGTCAGGTAACAGTGCTACCTGTGAGAGGGAAGGGCTCAACAGGAGGAAGACAAAACTTGAAAGGGCTGTCCCAAAAGCACAGAGTCCCCTTTACCACAGAAAGGGCTAAGGTGCAACTTTTCTACCACTTGTAAACACCCAGATGGAACAGAGCTGTATCTTACATGTGTACATATGTGTTTATTCATCTCTCCCTGTTTTTTTTTTTTTGAAGACATGAAGTAGATCACCAAGATAATTTGCCTCAGCTTTGGCCACCCAACCTGTCTTGCAGCTCTCTTACCAAAGATTACCAGGAGCAGTTCATGCCAGAGCTCCACTGGTCTGTAAACAAGGAAAGGTGTTATGATCCCTCCGAGGTCCCAGGTTCCTGCAATGCACATGCAAATATACACACACATGAACACACGTCACCAGCTCTGCCTGGGGGTGCTTCATCCAGCTCTGCACTGCAGTGCCCTGGCAGGACCCATAAGGGTTCATCCACCCTTGCTGACACCAACAGGCCACCGACCTGTTCAGGATTTGCATCTGATAGAAGGGATGGGCCATGAGCACTGGGGAGGAGAAGACAGGTAATGCCCTATGTCTTAGGAAGAGACTTGGAAAGGCCTAGCCCCTGTCATGGTGAATATAATCACAAGAGAGCATAGGCAGATGTACCACAAGGTGAAATGGGTGAGGAAAGAGAGAGTTGGACAAAGTGGGGCATTAAGATTAGCCCTATTTTGAAGATGTCAGTGAGCATTTGACTTCTGCTGGTTCACTGAGCTGCACTGGACAGGAAGCCTGGAGAGCGTTTGGGAAGGTTTCTTACACATCCTGTCAGAAACCTGCTGCCACAGTGCTGGGCTCAGATGTGAGGAAGGAGGTGGGTTTCTGCTGCACCACACAGCATCTCTCCTCCATCTTTTCAAGGTGTATTTTTATACAAGTAAACTCGTCTTCCGATGCAGTACACGCTCAGTTGTGAGCCAATCTCTTGGTCTGTCACAGAGAAACACTCGATGCTTTTACCTGCTGACAGAAGGTGGTGCACTTACCTGAGAAATGTTGGATACAACTCAGGATTTACTAGGCATAAAATTTCATAACACATGGTAGTTGCCATCCTGCCCAAGCAAGCTGCAGTCATTTTAAGCCAAAAAAGAGCTGGAAAGACATTGTGCATATTGAGGTTGGGATATAAAACTATAGTTTTCTTCTGTTCCTGACATAAAACAGCTTCAAATATTTAAGTTTTCTGTCCCAAAAGGTAAGTGGACAGTGCATGACGGTGTTCTGTTTCACTCAATAAAGAATTTATAATACAGTTGTCTTGTGATTCAAGACAATAATCAAGATTTGCGACTTTGCTAGGTTGCTGTCCCAGACATGGTAGACAGTAGTTTGGGTTATCCAGTGCATTAAGCAAAAGCCTACACAGGACACCACTTGTTCCTTGCAAGAAAATGTGACATTTGGTAGCTGAAATCTGCTTATCAGCAAGACACTCTACTTTTGCACAGAGGCTTCAGATAGCTCTCAAGCTGGGACAAGTTTGTGCTGCCTCTCTGCCTCTCAGTGTGTGCTCCATAATTGCTTTTGCACCTGGAGCTACAGATGTTTGCTACAAATAAATTAATATTCTAGCCCTACACAGGGAGTGTGGAGTCAGTCCAGAACACTTCTGTCTGCTGTATGGGCTTTTAGATCCCAGACTGTCCATACCTGTCCCTAGTGTGAGGTGCTCACTCAGGCACTACTGTAACCCATGCTCTTGTACAGGGAGCAGCTGCAGGGACGCAGGACTCCTACTTCTGCACTCCTCCAGCAGAGCCCAGTAGTACCCTAGCCACTGCACTCTCCAGTTGCTTCTTAAATTGAGTGTCCATTGTCTGGACACTTTGGGGTTTTTACCTACAACATTTTTCTGTAATGTTTAGTGTGTTTGTTCTTGCACCTTCTGTTAGTTGCACGGCAGTGTTACATCTGTTTATATCTATGCAGATTTTTGGATGAAACCCCAGATTTGTGCATTCAAATACAAACTTTTGAATTTGAAATTATGGACTTGACATGCTGCATGCACCTGCAGACTTAAAGTGTGATTTGATGCCATTTTGGAAATTTAATTCACCCAGTTTTCTCCACCCTCTCACTAGCAGGCATAGATGTTGATGGTGCGACATAAATTAGCTTTTACGGTGCTTGCCTTCGTTGGATCACAATACTGACATGGGCTAGATTAGCAAAGATAGTTTTCTTTTCCAGAGCAAGAACCAAGAGACAGAGAGAGAATTCATTAATGGAAAAGGTTTGCACAACTCACTGTCTGGGACGAATGCTGTAACAAGGCGAGCTGCTCCGGTCACCAAGTTTGCCACAGCCCACGTGTAGCGACGGCCAATGCGATCCAGCGTTAGCAAGAGGATGAAGGCTGCTGGGAACTCTACAAGAGCAGAATAGAGGAAATCCAGATACATGCTCCCAGCAGCTATTCCCATGTGCATGATGAGCCCCTGGTAGAGGACAGAGCTTATGAACCTGGGCAGAGAAAAGGGCGCAAATTAAGCCAACCCTCCTGGGGAGAGAGTTTATGTGAAGAACTGAGATTTGCAGCTGCTCAGGAGCAAAACAGGCTTAAATCATTTGGGCTGCAAAAGCCTTTCCATCCTTACCAACTGTACATCAAAATGAATGTGCATTTTCTGATCTGAGGTGTCCTGACCAGGTCTAGAAATGAAGGTTTCAACTTTTCTCCATCTGCATCTTCGCAGCTGAGATTCTGGGAATGTAAGTGACAGGACAAGAGGTTACAGTGGATGGGGGAGAGGGTGGTGAGCACTGTAATGAGTATTTTCCTCAAGACTGATGAGAGGAAGAGAGTATTCTTTTTACCAGTTGAGTAACCAAAGGCAAAATAAATTCTCCAGAGTGTTTTGGGGAGAGAAAATAGGAAGATTTATACAGGCAGTCTTCCTAACTGTGTAGTCATGTGTATGACATGAAGCAGCATTTAAAAAAATAATGAAATCTGAAATTTAAAGTAATGAGATTTGGTGAGTTTCCTCTTGATTAATGCTATGTAAAAGAATAATTTTTTTTAATCTGCTGGCTATTGTTGTGAGCCTCTTTTCCCAAATATGCTCTGTGAGGGTCCTAGGCAGTCAAAGAAAAGAAAAATCACTTGGGTTTTTTTGGGAAACAGCAGTGATTTTGGTCACCAAGCTGCTCCCTACTCTAAACCCAACAGAATCCTAAACTCATAACATTATTTGGCCTGACTTTGCCGTATGTGCAGCAAATGCAGTGCAGTCACCTGGAAAGAAAGAGGTAGCTTCTTATTTCCCTTGGCAATGCGCTTAATAACTTCCATAGCTTTATCATTTTACTTTTGAGCTATTAGCCATCTGGGAGACTCAGGCAGACACCTGCAGCACATATAAGCAAGACAGTTACGGGGAAGGAAAATCCACACTACTGGTACACAGAAAATGGAAATGGAACTGAGTTGCTAAGGCTAGGATCCTAAGGTGTATTGAGGATCCACAGGTGGTATTGAATTCAGTGGTAGCTGTGGCTGCCAGTGATTGCACTCAGATTTGTGCTCCACTGAATTGACAAGATAGTCTGATTTTTTTTTTTTCCAATCTAGACCCAGTTTACTATAGTTTAGAAACAGTAATCTGAGATAAATTTCCTTGATATGTCTTAGAAATATCCAATATTTCCTTATATATCCTTAGTCTATGGATATAGCAAAGAACAGCTGTAAACCTGTTCCTTTATTTGTTCCATGTTAAAAATAACCTTTCAAGAAAAAGATCAAACAAAAAACTGCTCCAAATCTATTCCCTGATCTGGTTATGGAATTTTCTAAGGAACATTTTTACTCTTTTTTTTTAAATGGTGTCGATTGAATTAAAAAAAATTATGATCAGTGATTAGAAAAACTCATTTCTCACAGTAGCTCAAGTACTGTTCAAGAAATAATAGCTATTATATTTTGTTGCGTGGCAAGGACTCCAAACATGCAATGACATATTGCAGGTAGTCCATTGTTCCTAGGTGATTCAGAGTAAATCTCTGGGCAGAGGAAAGAGAAAAATGCCAGATTCATCCAATATCATCTTGGAAATCCTTCATGTAGCTCTACAGCCAATCTTTATGGAGAAACTTCAGCTCTCAGCTATAGTCCCCTGGTTTCATCAGTGTGGCTTGGCATTATTGGGAGCTACAAGAGCAGGCACTTAACAATAGTAGAGCAGGAAAAAGAAATTGGGCAGTGTGACTGCAAGCTGGAGCCATCTCCAGTGTGGAAGTAAGCTAGGGCAGTAAAGACAAGGAGTCCCACACTGAAGGCAAGCTGGTAAATGATGCCTACTGCTCTCCGATATTCTGAGCTAACAAATTCTGCAACTGCAAAGACAAGACATATGAGCAAAACCAGATTGACTTGGAGAGCTGGAGTATCATAACTCCTACCAACTGAAACCTTGTACTTAGCTGTGCCCCTGTGTCATGGCACACAGGTGTAAATTTGGATGGGAAAGCAGAGCTGGTCTCAGTCCCTGGTGTAACAGGGCAAGTCCCAACCCTCACTTCTCCACCAGTCAGCTGGGGACTTTGAGGGTGTCAGACTCTCAGCCATCAACACAGGGCAAAGTTTGCTTTCTTCAATCCACTCCTTCAATCTAAGAATTAAATGGCAAGGTTAAGTAGACAGATGCCACTTACTTGCCTCTATCTCCCTCTTCCCATACCTCCAGGGAACAGAGCCTCCCTACCCTCCAAGCACGTGAAGCAGCACAGCAAAAATCATTTTGGCACTAAGGCTGTGAAACACAGGTGTTATCTTTCACATCACCACTTGCCACCTTTCCCAGGAAGGTGGTATACATCTTCACAGTATTTTCGATTTGTTCTTGTCTCTAGACCTTGCCCTTCATTTTGGCATGTGCTCTCCAGCTACGAATGTTCCCTAGTTTTTAGAGCTGCCTTCTAATTATTCCATTTATGTCTATAAGCTGGTGCGAGCTTGGGTCATAAGCACTGTATTTAAGCAGAGAGGTGCAGTTTGGCAGTAAATAGCACAGTGTCACTGTCTGCTTTTATTACACACTGTGCTTTGAAAATCGAATGGCATCAGAGGTGGTCAATCCTGCTGCTAAAGAGAGGGCTCCTGCCCAGAAAGTGTAATTGCAAACTGCCATAACTGAGGACGTAGCCTGTCAGCCAGCTCCCCTTGCTGACCAGTCCCTGCATCAGGCAGAAGATCACTGTCCAGTTGTAGCTTGGTGCAAAGGTCATCAGAACCCCTGAAACTGCATTGTTGAGGACTGTGACCAGAAGGCAGAGTTTGTGGCCAAATCTGCAGAGGGAAAGAAGAGAAGGAAGCTCAGCCTCTGGTAGGACAGGGTGGCAAACCAAAGGATTTGAAGAGGCTGAAGAGGGTCCCCGTCCCCCTCTCCTCTGTTTATTTTGAGTCTAGTTCTGTTATTTCCTTTGCAACTTTTTCCATCTCAATGAACACAAAGGGGACTCCCCTGTCTTGTGTTTTCAGGTCATTGCTCACTTTTGGTTAATGATTTAGCTCATGAATTCAAGAATGCTCTGATATGGCTCCTCAGCCCATCTTTCAAAGCTGCAGTAGCTTTTTATGGGGATTTTGTTTGCTAACTGTGACCTTTACATATTTTCTTATCAACCCTGGCTGACTATTGATCCCTTCTTGAATAGGGTTTTGTACATCCTTGTTATTTGTCATTTCCTTTATCACTGTGACTCACTGACAGTTAGGAATAGGCAGCTCCAAAAGAAACAATCTTACTGGAACACTGGAAAGGCATTTTTTTCCTAGATGACAGAGATATATATTCTGTTAAAAATCTGAATTATAAAAGCCATGAAATTAGTCAATATTTACTGACAAAAATAGCATGATAATAAATGCCAGTCAAAATAAACGTCTTTTTTTCTCCACAATATTATCAATTTATGGCCATCTGGACAATGTTAAAATTAATGTGAAACATTTATTGCAAAGATGAGCAAACAGTTCTTGGTGTAGGAATTAAAATTTCATCTCAGATTTTAGCTTGCATTGTAGTTTGCACCTGCAAAAGAAAACGAAATCTCTTTACTTGTGAATGTGCAAATTCCCCAGCGCTATAAAAGTGGAACAGCACCATAACATTTCATGGATTCCTTGGTCACAAAAACCTTTGATAAAAGGGTCTCAGAGAATACCATCCACCCTTTTGTGACACGTAGACCTTTTGAATTAGGTTTTGATTGCATTAATTTTCTCTTTGAATTGTGAATGTTGTCCAATAACATGCAGAAAACAGATAACCAGAGGAAACAGTTAATCTCATACCTTTCTACATACTACCTACCTGTCTGCTATGTAGCCAATGCTCACAGAGCCAATAAAAAACCCAGCATTCACACACGACTGGAAGAGGTCCAGCTTCCAGGAGTCCTCACACACTAGAGTAAACTGCAAGGGCAACCACAGTTAGAAGTACAGGAACGTTCCCCACAAATAGTGGCTGTGTGATGAGGAAGGAAACCAATGACATCAATGAGAAAACAGACTCCAGAAAAGAAACCCTCTAACCTCTTAAACTGACATCTGCAGTACATCTTGTCCAGATTTTTGCAGACCTTGAGAAAAAGTTACACCCTGGAAAATGATTGCACAATGACACATGAGGAGAGTGAGAAAGGGAGAGAAACTGAACGAACAAATAAAAATGTTCAGAAAAATCTTGGTCTCAGTTCCCCACCCATCTGCTTGAAATTTGGAGGACACTTGGAACATCCTCTCCTTCCAGATGCCGAGATCTGTCCAAACCCACCTATTTCCTTGCGGCATGAAGGCAGTGCTGAGTGGGAGAGATGGAGGTGCTGCCACGAGCCTTGCTGGGGTGGAGCCAGGAGATGCCTGTCACACCTTATTAGCGCTGGAACAAGGTTTGGCTGACATTTCTCCGCACTGAATGAGTACTAGGGAACTTGCAGTTGATTTGCAATTAACAGATTACAACTATGTAACCAGTGAACGGCAAACTAGTACTGACTTCTATAGCTGGCAATTACTAATTACTCAAGTGTAACTAGACTTCAGCCCAGAAAGAAGCATGAATGTCTTTGGCTGCTTACTTAGTCTTTTTCTAGCCTGGACAAGTTTGCTGGGGCCATAATAAACAGCTCAGCTCTGTTTCCCTGGTCTGGAGAACAGCTGGAGTGCTTTTTTTCTGCCCCAGCCTATTTGTCCCAAGGGAAAGTGAGATGGACTTGCATTGTAACAATGATGATAGTGAAGCAAGGAGATACGAATACCCTGCCCGAGGAAGCTGTGAAGTATCCAATATTGCACTTTTCAAAGAATAAATCACAGAAACATCAGCTGGTATGGTTTATGTATAGCTAATACAGATTTGGGACTGGAGGAGAAGTGGGAGAGGTCTGTTTGGAGGTCTTTCCTGTGCTTCAGGTCTCTACATGGCTTTTATACTGTTAGTATTGGTTTGCATAGTTTCTCGTATTTTAGGTTTTCTGTTTAGATACTGTAAGTTGAGAGAAAAAAGTCCACTGCTGTTGGTGAAGCAGTATTTGAGAAATGTAGCCCCACCCTCTCTGCTTCTTATTCACTACGAGTGAGCATCTGTTTGTATCATTACCCTAATGTGCAGTTCTTCACTTTGGGCTATCAGGTGCTCCCCTCAGTTTGCTGGTGGAAAAAAAGAATTATCAGAATAGCCATTGATGACAAGCTTGATTGATGACAAGTATTATGCTTCTAGAAGAAGCAATCTTTTCCTATTTTTTATGTATATTTATCTTTGCTCTAAATGCCTAGCAAGTTCTGATCTTCACTATTTATTAGCAGTCAGAGTCAGACTGCACACCAAAAGCAAACTCTACTAATCCAGCATCTTTTAGCTTTAAGATGTGCAGACATGAGTGACTTTTCTGGATAAGCTCTCTCTTACCTCGGTCACAAGAGAAATCCCCGGGGAGTCGTAGATCCAGCCATCCCAGCAGGGACTGAGGGGAACAATGGTCCCATTGCCCACGAGGCTGCCAAGTTTTTGGTGCAACTGATGCCTGTTGCATTCCAGTCCACCTCATACCTCCTGCAGTGGCTGTTGTAACTGGTGCCATGACCATCCCACTCAGGAACGGTGTGATTCAACTGCTTCTCCAGGCTCCATCTGCATCTCTGTCTCAGTTCAGCCACCCCAGGGCTGTGACAATGGTGCTCAGGGGCGAATCCCAGGAAAAAATCCCTACATAAATGGGAGCAAAAGTAGCAGAAAGGAGGCATAAGACAAAGAAGTTTTTTTTCTGAAAGAAGTCAAATTCTCCGACCTGCTCTAAAAAGTCATCGAAGGCTGGCATTTTGTATGTCACAACTCATTAAAACATCTAACTCATTTGCTTTCTGGGGCTTTGGCCTTCACTGCATGCTTAAATAACTGCTGAAGTGTTTACTCAAAACTCACAAACAAGTAATTAATTTAGTCAATTTTCAAGCCATGTATCGCAACCTTTGTTTCTCAAATGCCATCTCTAAACACATCTTGGCTCTCTTTTTCTGTCTTCTGTTTTTAATTTGTTTTATATCGGACATACTTGAAATACAAGATCTGATGTCTTAGATTATGGTCATTTTAGTTTGTCACTGACAGTCTGTCAGTGTAGCGTATGGGATAGGTAGTAATTTCACTATCCAGTATTTTCAGAGACCATAAATACTGTAAAAGCAATATGGCACTCTTCCTCATATATATACATACAACTGGAGAACCTTATCCTCAGAATTATAGTGGATATAGATCACTGCTTGCATGCCACTTTGAGGACATAGAAGACAACACAGAGAAAACACAACAGGGCAGATTCCTTACAGGCTCTTAAAAGCCAAAGAATACTCTTATGCCTCAAATAGGAAACAGACCAGTCACTGCAATATGAACTGGGACTTCTGAGTCAGAGGTGACCAAACTGAACTTGCAGGGGTTCACACGCAGTTATCCCACGCTCAAAAAGCTGAGAGTGGCCCTGAGATCTGTCACCAGCCCTTACATGCTCATCCTGCCCTCCGCCTCCTTCCCTGAACCCTGGGGAGGCAGAGAGCAGAGAGTAGAGCCTGTTGTAAACTACAGTCCCATCTCACGAACACTTTACAGCTATTTAATTGAGTTTATTAAACAATGCTAATATGTAAATGTGTGGTTAAACAATGGAGACAGCTTCCTTTACTGAGGGGAATGATTTTTGTCATATTCCCATAGCCACGGCTGCATAAGGTCCTTTCATGTTGTTCCTCATGCCCTGCAACGATGAAGGACTGGAAGAGGCTCAGTGCAGCTGAACAGCGAAGTGTGGATTTGGACAAAAAACATCTAAGGGCAAAAATTTCTGCCTGCAAATTTTCTGCCATTTTTCTGCCATTGGCAAATTTTTCTAAGCCAGACTAATGACTTCGTATCTTGGCTAGTGCTTTTGAAGGGAACCCCTGAGCAGGTTGCTGTTCCTGGGTTAATTTTTCCCCGAGGAGCACTCAGTGACCTCCCTGAGTTTTATGAAGCACAAAACTAAATGATGAGGGAAATAGAGGTGATAAGTAATGTGATATTTTAAAGGGCTATTAATAACAACGGCTGTTGAGTTACAGTCACCAGTACACACAGGGAATGTCATGAATCACAAATGGGATTGCTACTTTGCAATAAAGACCAGAAGCAGAGAATGGACTATTCCCCCTGTTAAGGAGCTCACTGCAGTAGCCACTTTTAAACCTTGTACCCACAGACTACTCAGCAGTGCACACATTTGATACAGTGGTTATGTCAGAAAAAACTGAATGAAATGCAATAAAAACTGCATAGAATCTGAAAATATTCTTTACTCCCTTTCCTGATTCTGCCTACTATAGTTTCATGCTGGGGAAAGTGAGAAGAAAGCCTGCTGCAAGTATGATGTTCATATGCCGGTTATGCTGGCAGAAGGTTGTGTCTCTGATTTTGCAGCAAATTAATGTTTTGTTTTGGGGTTTTTTTTGGAAAACCTCCACTGTCACTTGAGTATGCTCTTTAATCTCCAGGAATCGAAGTATTGTCCTACAGTGGGAGTGACCATGAGTATCTTCGCATACTGAAGATTATGTCCAGAGGTTTTGCTATTGTCATCCAAGCTGCCCCTGAATTTCCTGACCAGACTGTCTCCTGTGTATGGTGCCACCAGTCTTAGGGAAGCCGAACGGTCCATCCCACCAGTGTAAGGGCATGTGACTCTTGTCACCTGGACACCCCTGGTTGCATAGTTATGATACTTTTAAGTGTAGTTTTTTCCACTTCACTGGGGATAAAGCAGGGAGTAAGCATGAATGCACTTCTACCGGTGTATCTGAGTGCATGCAAGTGGAGGCAGCATGAGGGCTTACCAGGGTGTCATCTACTGAAACACTAAACCAGTATGTGTATGAGCTCAAGCCTTGTCCCACATCCACACTGCTTAATCTTTACTATCCTCCTTAATACTGTTTTGACTGAGTCCTGTTAGTACCTCACAATGCTCAGGAAGGTTTGGAGAAGTGATGCTAGGCAGACTGTTTCTGGTCGGTAGGAGGAAAAAGATTACCCTGCCTGGGAATGGCATGTACAGATGTAAACCATGCCATGCCTCACGGCTCTGGCAATTAAAAACGGGCTTGTCCATTTTTCAGCACAGATGCAGCGTAGCACAGAACGTGCAATTCAGCTAGATGAGCAAAGTAAAGAAAACCAGAGCAACTCTGTTAGCACATGGCATTTGTGCCCCTGACAGAAGATCCATATTGCTCTGGAGTGGTAGGTTCACGGAACAGTGTCAGGTGTGATAGGTTTACAGGGTATAATCAGTAATCCCTTCAGTCTGCACTAGTGAAGCATTACCATGCCTTCTTTGAAACATCAGCCTTCAAAAGCTGAGGTAAGCGTTACTGTACTCTGACCTTTCTGAGCTTTAGATGTAGGCTCAAAGGGTTGGGTGAAACGAGAACAAAGTAAAGCCTACCACACAGCTGTAAAAAAAAAAATTACAGATAAAAAGCATACTGATTATGACAGTATATATAGCTGTTGGCTGCCAAACAATAGCCCCCAATTCAAAGATCTGAAAGAATCTTCTCATGAAATCACTCCTGAAGGCTGAGAAACAGGCAGAGAGATCTAGCAGGCTAGCTTTTCAGAGAAACTGATTTTCAGATCTTTGAGAATTTAGGCTAAAATAATTTGCTACAGGTGCCTTAGACTTCTCCATTCAGACATCTCCTGATGTGTTATCCTACAAACTTTCATGCACAAATAAGGATTTCTATGTTGATTTCCTTCTAGTGAATCATTCCTTCATCCTTGCCATTTAATAATAATTTTGGTTCAGTGCTTACCTATGTATTTTGACCTTATCATAGCTCTGTTTCCTGTGAATATATCAAGAGCATAGATGTTTAATAGAGAGTTCTGAGCATAATGCTGTTTGCCATAATCACATGTTACTATGTAGCTGACCTGGACATACTAGATTCAAAGGAATGTGATAGAAAATATCTGGGAACATGCAGACAAACAGCAAGGCATGCACCCACTGAGATGCACTGCTTGTGCATTGGGTTGCAGGTACATCAGCCAGGCTAAATTTGTCTGATCTCTTGGTTTAAAGACATCCCCTTTCCTACAGCCTGTTCTGGAACTTGTTGGTCCTGTACTCTGTGAATGGAGTCAACTCGCTAAGTAGACAGAGGCTGATCCTTGCAAATATCTGCAGTAGTCAGTTGTAGAGGCTCAGTGCAGGGATGACGAAGAATCAGCACAAGGGATGGTGCAGGACTACATAGCTCAAGCTGCTGGGAGAGGGAAGCTGGAAAGGAGAGGGAAGAAGCAGAGTGTCCTTGTGATGATGGAGAGACCAGCTATCTTATAGCTTTCTGTAGGGGTTCACCCAGGCTAACGTCAACCATGTAAAAGCTGAGCATCTAGCATCTAGATACCTCCAGATGTATATCCACATGTAGAGCAGGAGCTGACAGCGCTGCTCAGTAACAGATCTGTGGACCCAGAGCTGTGGATAGCAGTTGGAACACTCCTCAGGACACAGCTAATGTGGACAAGGTGTTGACACATGGGAACATTTCTGAAAAATTAACCAGGGCACAAAGTGCTAAGCTCATGGTGGGATTGATAACACTCAATCTCATGTGAATCCTGCGGGAAAAAAGGTACCTGTCAAAAAATGTTTAAGCAAATATGGACTGCCAAGGAAACCGACACAATAGTGGTTTGCATCATGGGATCTCAGGTCTTCGATGAGGGCCAGATATCTCAGACCTGACTGTAGAGGGAGCCTATGCACCTTGTTCTTAGCCTGCTCAAGTTATTTCAAAATGTCGTGTTTGTATTTGATATTTATTTGCACCTCGAGGCCTTATTTTGTAACTCAGAGAAACAAAGTGTACTTTATGGTTGGCTCATATGCCACATTTTTCCTAGATGATAATCACACTATATTTGGCAAAACCTTCTATCTTAAGACTATTTGCTTCTAGATCCAAAAGTCACAGCTTGAGCTCATTTCTTCCTTGAACATTAATTACCACTTAGTATTGTGTAACCAAGGAATATCTCCCTTAGTGACAAAGACAACTCAGCGCACTCAGTCCTCACTCCTTGGCTTTTGCTGTGGCACAGAGCATGATGTGTTTCTGGAGTTTGTTCTCTGAACTTTTCATTTCTGCTGTCATGAGGGGACATGGCTTTTGCCAAGAGCAGAAGCTCTTCTGCTTAGATGCTTATGCTGCCTACAGAAAGGGAACCAGCCCTGTGGCAGCCTGGCTTGTTGTGAACCTCTACCATGGTCCCCAGGGTCCTGTTGCTTTGCTCTGACTTCCCAAGGAGATGGCAAGGTCACCTCACAGAGAACTTGGGGTTTGTACAGCTGCTCTTATCAAAGGGTGCAGTGATAACAGGTTACCAAGGCATTCCTGTAACTACTGGCATAGAGCCTGGAGGGTGTACTAGTCACTTCAGGTAAAACACATAGTTTTTTAAAAATATTGCTCAGAGAATTTTCCTGAGCCCACCCACACATCCACTTCACAGAACTCCTCAGAGCTGTCTGGAAGAAGTTACTATACCCATCAGCAGAGCCAGGGATGAACCTGGCCACACCAGCCTTCCCAGCTCTGGGATGGTACAGTACAAGTACAACACTGGTCATCCACAGTTATCCGTGTTTCTCTAGCCAGCCTACAGCCACAGCCACCTGGACTGGAAAGCTCCCAGGTGCTTCAGCTTCCTGTTGAGCAGCGTGTATGACTGCAAAGAACAAGCCCCATACCCGAAGGGCTTGCAGTCTAAGGTTTGTTATTTCTTTTGCACAGTCGAACTGCTGATACCTACTCTAAGGGCAGCAGTACTGACACGAGGCAGGTAGTGAAAACACTATGGGTATTACAGGGTTAGATTCTACTCAGGGGTCTTGATTAACAGACATGGATGGAGTGAACCTGAGGACTGAGATGGCATTGTAAGATACATTTCTGCTGATGGCAGAGGTAGGTTTTGCTGTGATTCCATCCTGGATAACCACACCCAAAGTTACCCGTCAAGGGCTGATGGGATATTTATTTCACTATTCCCAGCCTGAGTATGATAACTCCTGGGATGGTTTAAACTCACTGACTCCTGTCCCATGTATAGATGCTTCTTTCGAACCAGCTGCCCTACAGGAGTTGGAGTTGCTTCATGCTTTGGATAAGAAGGAACAGGTGAGTTAAATAGGTTTCATGTGAAACACAGCTCAAAGAAAGCTTGTGAGTTTGAAAGGGAAGAACAAGAAAATCCATAGAAGAAAGCAAATGGTCAACTAGTAAACAGGTTTGCTGTCAGGACAGCCAAAAGACACTGATGTTTCTACAAAGGCCAAGAACAGGCCCTGTTCAGCAAGACTTTAATATGTAGTTAATTGCAATGATTTAATAAGGTCTTGTAAGGTCTTGGGAGTGTGATTGCTTAATAAGTACCTAGATTACACATATTAAACACATACTTACTGCTGTGTTCAGACAGGGTATCACAGCTGTACAACACGATGTGAGATATGAAGCCACTCATGGAATCTCACCCTAGGTCAGAGCAGAAGTAAAACTGATGGTAGGGCTTCAGGCTGTCCTGACTGCAGGGATCAAAGCAGGGGTGTCCCCTTCTCACCTCTGCAAGTCTCTGTTTCCAATGCTGCTGCATGGAAGGAGAGTGAAGGTAACAAGAGAACAGCATATCCCATCATTATTTTCAACATCAGGGGGCTCCAGATCCCCGTTTTCTGGAGCTCTGCTCTGGCCCATGCCTTTCTCCATCTCTACACAGGAGGGATGACACCTATCCGGAGGAAGGAGTGCTTCTCTGATGGATGGGTGGCTGTGTGAAAAATACGGTGACCCTCTGGCCCAGCAGACAAGACTGTGCCGGGGGAAAGTGTCCTGATCATGGGAAGATGGAGAGAAACAGGAAAGTATGAGGAGGGGCTGCTCTTTCCTTCAAGAACTTCAAAGTCCCATAACTCACCTCTCTGCCTTGCCTCAATTTGTGACAGACCCCTCTAACTCTTCCTGCAGCCACTGTTTTTGGGCTGACCTCTGCTGAAATCCCATTTGATATTTGAGGCAGCAAAATACTATTATCTGGAGTGCTGAGTTGTCTAAAACAAGCCCTAATAGAACAAGAAGTGGTCTAACATTGTGAGAACTGATTTTTCTGAATTTCCGACAGCCCCATTCCTTGCATGTCACCAAGCAGATATTATGATCACTGGTGCAAATGTGGTCTAAGGAGAGACAGGCAATTACAGAATTCCCCCACCTACACATGACTTCAGCTTTAGTGTCATTATGCATAATATTCTTGGATTTTCTGTGTGGTTCTCAGCTAAAGCATCATTTTAACACTTCTGTGAAATTACTAAACACACCTGCCTCTTCTGGCATGATTATAAATTGCTTTTTACAGGACAGAGGGCCTGGAATCAAACACAAGACACTTATTCAAAAGAGCATTGAAGCAGTTAATACTGACCTAGAAAAATGGTAATGGGGACCAACCAGTGCAACAGATTTAATGAAAGTCTTCTTGCCTCTTAGTTTGAATATTTTTTCCAGATGCAAAAGGAGTTCAAGTAAATTACGCAAGCTGGAATCTTTGGGGATCATAAGCACACAGCTGTGATGCACTTTGTCAGTGTTTGTTTACAAATTTTTTATTAGTCCGGACATTTATGTTTCTGAAAGGGTTGTCTGCTCAGCAGGGTATGAAACTATTGCTTCTGTTCAGATTGTTTAAAAAAAGTCCTATCGTAGCTGAGAAATTGCATGCTGGTCTGTGAGATTTCATGTTCTGATCTGCTGCCTCTGACACCATACAGGTACAAGCGAGGTGCAGCCCAATAAGGGAGGAGGTATCCAGTGTTACTTGTCATGGTAGGTGCTCTTTAGCCTTCACTTCTGGAGAAGTTTTATTTCCATGTCTTAGCTTGTCTTGTAAAAGTTTGGGTTTTGGTACCTTGTAATTTGGTTTTATGAACATTTGGGCATCCATCTACGCTTCTGAGAGATAATAAAGTATACTGATGGAACAAATCTCTTTGCAGCTACAAATGGAATAATACAAACACAATAAACAAAATTTTTCAAGGTCTGCAAAGATAAAGAAAGCTGCCAAGGAGCAATGGCAAGAAGGCGTCAGTAGTTGAAGTACAAAGGGAACGTACTAATCCCACATTCATAGATAAACCGTTGGCCTTTGATAGATAATTGAGCTCTACCAACCCATAATGAATGCAGACAACCCTGCTTCACTTTATCCTCAGGACCACTGAAATTTCAGTGGAAGTAACCAGAAACAGACTAAAAGAAGCTGATCAGAGAAGTGAAGGGAGTAAGATTCAAGGGCAAGGAAATCAGCTAGCAGGCAAGGCTGAAGCCAAATTCATACCATGTGGAATAGGACTTAGAAATAGAGAGCAATGTGTTCTGGTTGTCTTCCTACACAGTGATAATTGTCTGGCTGCGCTGCCCAGTAGACTTTGATGCTCCCCTCCACGTTGCAGTAAATGCCTTCGTAACTGCCTCCAGTGTAAGAAATGAAACAGCGGATGGATGTTGGTGGTGGAAGAAGCAACGAGCCAGTGATAGCCACAATTAGATATCCTGTTTGGGGTAGTGGTATGTGAGAAGAAGCTGCCCACATGCTTCAGTGAGATCACGATGTGACACTTGAGCATCTGTAGGGTCAGTTGGCTCTTCAAAAAGCATCTTTAGAAGTGAAATATCCATGGGAAAGCTTAACCACTTTACAGCTAAGGGAGTGGGTGGAACAAGATCATTGAACTTGGCACTTTTTACAAATAAATTATAAATCCATCATGGAGACACAGTTGAGCCAGGTCTGCTCTTCATTTGGAAGGAATTGGCTCAGTGAAGGCAGGGGATCTCCCTGCGGAAGAGCCATTCTCAGGGGACTGAAACTAAGGCATGAAGTCAAGCATGTTAATTGACAGCAGAAGCTCAGCCTGTAAGTCAAATAAAGATTAAAATGAGGACAAAGTACAGGAGGGATTCATAGAAAGAGCCACAGATTTAGATACTGGAACACCAGCATGTCCTTTCGTGTGTGTGCATCAGGGCAGTGTGTGTGCAGGGGAGGTGTTGCATTACTTAGCATATGACGGTCAGACTCCCTGTGACCATACAGTCAGCCACGCAAAAAGCACTGGCCCCACCCACTCTGGTTTCCCGGGACTGAGGCAGCAGAGCTGACAACACAGGCAGTTTTACACAGTGTAGGCTATTTGCCACGGAGGTATTTTGGAATTGGTGACCTTGTAAAATGTATGTCCTGACTATCCTATGGAGCAAGATGCCCATTCAGTACAAGAGATTACCAGTAACTTCTGAATTATGGGGCATTATTGCAGCTGCCAATTGTTTAGAACAGAAGACACTGTGATCTCAGCTTTTTCATCTGGTTTCAAGCTGTGTTTCTTCAGCGACCTACAGCAGAATTGTCCTGCACCCATAATGCTAGTGCTGGTTCCCAAGTTGGACAGCATTCAAAGCCGGCCTGAGTCACCTGGAGGCAAACATATGTTTGTGAAATTAGTGCACATGACATATAGACTGTGCCAACTCTGCTTTTACATTAGTTTCAAGGCCTGTCCCAGGATGACAGGCCATACCCAAGCTAGCAAACAGGGAGGGACCTCAGCAAGAACAGATAGTATAAGAGGTCACTTCTATGCTTTCTGCATAAACAGCTGAGCATGTTTATGCTCACCAGGTGCTGGTGTTTATCCAGCACCAGGAGCCTTACAGCCATGCTGACCAAAGCCTCTGTACTTAATACTGCTCTTGGTAGTACAAGGACACTTCTGTGCATCAGGAATGTCTGATGTCTGGGATGTGTGGCTACAAGTCTTGTTTTCTTCAATGCCATAGGCATAAAGGGAATAACAGACAGAAATGCCGCTATCAGGGACAATAGCCAGCAGAAGTTTCAATGACTTTGAGCAGGGTAGGTCTGGCTGGGAAAATAGACCTCATCAGAGACTCCTTTCCCAGGGCAGATGTACTTTGTGGTGGTTCACACACAGGTGCCCTCTTGTGCTACTGACAGATAGCAAATCCATGCCCAGTGCAGAATAAATCTGAGAGCTACTGCGGAGGGAAAAATACATTGCGACTCGCAAACTCTGATCTTATCAAGAACATCCTGTAACACTGGTGTGTGCTCTGAGATAATTACAGGTGGCAACTGTTAAGAGGAAAGCTTTTAATTGAGTCATATCATGCAAGAACTTTGTTTAAACTTCTCTCCGCATTGTGGTTTCCTTGGAGTTTCCAGGAACAGTGAACCCTATGAAAAAATAATCTTGAAAGAATAACCTTAAAAAATAGCCCCTAGGTCTGCTAAGTGAAACTGCTGCATAGCAAGTGAGAAGCTGAAACATATCTGAAAAGTTTCAAAAGCTCCAAAGGAATGAGCCAATGTTTTCTAGGCAGGCACCAGTAGTGATTGATGACACAGGATAAGTGAGAGTGTGCAGGAGCACCACATCCCCATGGAAGCCATACGGAGGTGGAGGAAGTATTAGTTCTGCATTAACAGTTAACAATGTTGGTTTTTAGCATTATTTATCTATACCTGAAAGGACAACTACTGGATGTGCAGTTGTGCTTCCCCTCACTTCTGAGGTCTCTCCTGGGGACAAGACCTTCCTGATCCCATGACATGGCAACTGACCCGGAGCTTGCACTCATGTGATACCCAGCACACCATGATGATAACTGGTAATGCAAACCCCTGGTCTCACCCTCACAGGGATTTGTGAGTTCAGCGCGATGTGGCGAAGGTTTTGCTGGTAGAAAGACACGATTCTGTACCAGTTGGGCTGATGCCTGTGTGCACATGAACTCTCACAGGGTTTTCTGTCCATCCCTGCATGAACCCATTTTGCTCCTTGATCCCAAGGTCACACTGCCCAAATGTTGTGCCCTCATTTAAGCTCATTGCGTTCCTGCTTCTTCTGCAAACACTCCTCATGACTGAGGCCTTTGCCCCAGGCCTTGTATTGCATCGGGTCTTCACAGTCATCTCAGCTGCCCCTCGGGAACAGACTGTGTCACCTTGCCACTGTCTGCTGCCACCACCAGCCAGCTCTGTGGCACCACTGAACTGCAACGACCCTCAGCCAAAGGTGCATACACACATGTGTATGGTATATGTGCATACAGAGTTTTTGTTTTTTCCTCTGAGAAAAAGCCGTGACAAAGGGAAACCTACTTCCACCAGGAGAGCATCAGCTGCATCCCTGACCTCAGCCACTGTGACATGGACACTACAGCAGCAGATGTGGAGTAAGTAGGATGCCGGGACAGCAGCTTCCCTGTCACGCCTCTAATGCCATTTTTACCTGCAACTTCTGAAATATTACCTGCAGGGACAGTGATGGAGAGACTCACGGACACTCATGGCTTTTTTGCAGACATACTTTTTCTACCCTGAGGTCATGGCTTGGCATGACAATGCTGATAGTCATAGCTGCCTGCTGAGCTGTTCACAGGGAGAAGAACCAAGGGACAAGGACATCCTCTGCCTCCTTAGACCATGAGGAAGCCGTTGTTCTCTCTGGTCCTCTGGTGAGGGTCTAACCCTTACCAAGCTCTCTTCCTAGAAGTCTTAAGAGGTATCTTCAAACCTCACTCCATTTCTCTATAGTTACTCTATGGCTGCAAAGCATGGGAAGAGTTAAAGGTGCAGCAGCAGGGAAAAGGACGCCCAGATGCCAGTGTGAGCTGTGTTGGGTGTTGTGGATGGAACTAGCTGTGGCAGACCTGATTCTGGGAAAGGTGGCACAGCGGTGTCTCTGCCCTCAGCAGGAGGTGGAAACAACCAGTACAGAGCCAGGCTCGATCAGCAGTTCACAGTGACTGCCACTTTCTCCCCTGCCCCCTGACTCGCCCCAACTCCTTCATGTCCCCTCAGGGTCTGCAGAGCTGTGGGACCACCAGAGAAGTTCCATAACTCTCCCATGGGGACCAGGCCCTCTATTGTAATTTTGACAGCTAACCTGTTACTTCTTCTTCCTTACTGTGCTTTGCACGTCTTCCCCTGTGCCCAGCTCACATGGGTGAGCAGTGCTTAGGCAAGTCTTTGTTCCACAAGCTGCTCTTTGCTCTCAGCAAGGCCAAACCCATCTGCAGTCAAGGAGAGAGGCAGAGTCAACAGCAAATACCAGCCTGGGACAAGAAGAAACCAGGGAGACCTGATAAGGGTGAGCAGAGACAGCCAGCCACTGTGCAGCAGAGCAAACCCGCAGCAGACAATGCTGTCTCCTCCTATGCCGTTTTCCTTTTCCATCTTTATGTTCTCTTGAACAGACTGTCCTGTTTGGTCCTAGGCCCCTGCCCCCAGTGGTATATGCCATCTGCAGTATGAGAGCATAGAGCATAGCCTCTGTACTTCCTAGCTGGGTCACCAATTCCTTTAAAGTACTGCTTCCTGTTCACCATATATTTAATCCTCCTCTTTTCTGATATTTCTGATGTTGCTACTTTACAATTTCTCAGTTTTTACAATTCCTTAGTTTGTTTGTGTAAGTACAGGTCAGAGTCAGCCTTTTGCTAGTGTGCTCCAACAGAGAAAGCTAGACACGACAGGCTAGCACGGCCAAGCAGGATGAGTCTGAGCAACCTGGTCAAGTGGGTGACATCTACTGTCCATCTACAGCAGAGGGGCTGGGACTAGATGATCTTTTGGGTCCCTTCCATACCAAGAAATCCTATGATTCTATGACAGCCTGGCGATATGTGTGGGCTGGTCTTTCTTAGGTACTGTTAGCATGATCATCTCTATGGGCACTGTGGGGGTTAGACTTAATGTCTGGTACCAAAACTGATGTGGCACCTCCACAGCATGCAACCAGTAGGAATAATTTCACTATTTGGCACTACCATACATTTTTTTTGCACACACAGAGTATTTTCTGCCAACAGCATAAGAAAGCAGAGATGTAGTTAGACAAATCCAGGAGAATGGCTTAGCACAGGTAACGTAGACTGGTATTGCTTGGAGCTTTGCAGGGAAAAAGAAACACAGAATCATCACAGACTGCTTGAAGTTGGACGGCATCTCTGAAGATCATCTGGTCCAACCTCCCCTCACCTCAAGCAGGACAGGTTGCCCAGGATCATTCCCAGAAGATTTTTGAGTATCTGTAAGGATGGAGACTCTACAACCTCTCTAGTCCACCTATTCCAGTGCTCAGCCACCCTTACATAGAACAGTGTTTCCTGATGTTCAAAGGGAACAACCTGTGCTTCAGCTTGTGTCCACTGCCTCTTAAAACATGCTCCTTAAGAATGTGCTGTAATCCCTTCCTGGCAAAAAATTCTGCAGTCTCTGTATACAGAAGTCTGGATACAGCCCGAGCCAATGAATCTCTAAAACATCTTGGCACAGCATGAACTAGCAGGGATCACAGCTGGAACTGTGGCTGCAAGGCCCAAGGCCTCCTTATTTTGGACATGAAGCTGGTGTTTTTCCCTAGACTGTTGGCTTTATGCAACAAGAGAGCAACAGGAGGAGGGATTTCTCAGAGGTTTTCAAGTTTATTGTCTGGTCCAGGAGAAAATTTGACTTACCTGAATGGTGCGCTCTCAGAGGAGAGAAAATGGAAGTAGAGCAGTATAAAACAAGAACAAAATATTATGTGCTGGGAAAACCAAGAGAGAAACTTCTCTTAATATAGAATAAAAAGTGAAGGATCAGCTGGGAAGACCTTACACTTCCAGAAGATAAACAAGGAGCTTCCTTGTGAAAAGTTGACATATTGCTTAGGTAGTGCCACCCCTCTGATCTAAAGCTGTCATCAGGAAAAATGTGAACGAGGCATTCCTGGTACTGCAGTATAAATTGCCATTTTAATCATGATGCTGAAAGGAAGGAAGGAAAATGATTGCAAAGGGGAAGGATGTTGATGAAGCAGCCTTAAAACCTCTGCTAAGCTGGGAGGAGTGCTGAGAGAGAGACAGTCAGGACCTGCAAAGCATGAAGTATGTGACAGACAGCCTTCCTTGGATGCTGGTCCAACATGTGCATCGCCTTGCACCCCTGCTCTGCTAGCCTGTGCTGGCTGGGCAGTGAGGCTGGGGTAGGCTCTGCTCTCCCTCACCCTGTGGGAAGGTGGTAAAGTTCATAGACCTACCGCAGGCGAGGAGAGGATGAGGCCCGTTTTTGTGGATGTTTGCTATGCAGGAACATAAACATCTCCTTGGCTCTGCTGACCCAGCAGCACTTTTCTGTTGTACACAGGACTGGAGTGGTATAGTAATTTGAGGGGCAGGATGGTGCCAGCAGCTGTACTGATACATATATGGAAATTACATGGTAATGTTGCTGTTTTCATTTATTAAACAAAACCAAAGTAAACCCCTTTTGCTTTTCTTCAGCTACCATTTTGCTAAAAATACTGTATGAACGAATTTTCTAAACAACCTTTCCATGAAGGTCATCTCTGGATTAGTCTCCAAGTTCCAAGGAGCTGGCAGTTAGTCCAGGAACTTCTTGTTTATGGAAACCAGTCCATTCCCTATATCTTCATCTTGGTGCAGAGAAGCAGATATGTGGGACTGGGAGTATTTGCTGCTCTGAGGGATGGATTGTGGGCCTTCCCCCAAGGAAGGCTACCCACCATGGCAGCGAATAGCACTCTCGCAGACTTTCCAAGACTTCCCCGGTTTCCCATTCCACTATAGCTGCTCAGCATGGAGCTGGGGGGAGCAGGGGTCCTATCCCTTGTCTCTGGATGATGATGTTCCTTCATCATCCAGTAGTCCCGGCTCTTGGCTACTATGTGGCTGCAAGGGCTGAGTCAAGGGTGGCATGTCTTCTGCTGAGACTGGCTGCCAATGGGAGCAACATTGCAGTAGGAAGAACAGTCTTTTGCAGACAATGCCTTCCAGTTCCCAGGGCTTTCCATCTGCTGCATTACGGTGACAGTGCCAGGAACCACCTCTCCAAGTTTCCCAATCACTTATGAAGTGTCCTCTGTTAAGGTCTGAGTTTGGTCTGTAGATCCTGATAGCCAAAAGCTCAGCCTAGAAATACAAACTTGCTCAGGGATTTCCTCTGCCACCTGCATTATTTTACCTGGTCCAGCTCTCCAAGATAAAGAGGTTACACTTTCCACCCACTCACTGCAGAACTGTTTCATGGGAAAATGGATAATGCTGTACCCTTTTCAGATACACCCAGATTGAACTGGCCTTTGCTTCAGCTCATCTAGTTGCTCAGGATTTTGGGAACTCAGATGAATGTAAACAACTCCTTGATTTTTGAATGTTTGTTGAATCATTCTTGCCTTGCATCTCCAGATCAGATATTTACATCTTTATATTTTTTCTTAAATACATTCAGGAACATTTACCATGGAAGGGAAAAATATAATAAATCCTGTGTAATAAATATACTGACATTTAAAATCAAATAAATGTTAAAAGGACTGAAAGTACTGAGAAACTGAAGTACTCTGTGGTAGGGCAACATATCCAAAAATGCCCATTTTAAGTAGCATGCTGAGTGCTGGATCTTAAACAGAGAGCATCAGGCCAGCTAAGCAGCCTCATGAAAGTGATCTAGTCCCTCTTCCTAGTAGTGAGGCATGCTAATCAAGCAGGAGGTGAGAACCCCGATGTAAAAAATTCCTTTGGGTGGGTATTGTGCAGTTAGGACAAAGGACACAATGTTACAGCAGAGATAAACTACAAAACCAAAGTGACTTATAAATAGACTGTCACCACTTAGGGTTTCCAAAAACAGCTACAGGGAGATTAGAGAAAAGCGCAGAGGAATTACTAGTTCCCAACCATACTTCCCGGACGACTCGAACTTTCACTGGTGCCTTTGGGTCTTTGCTGCTGCCCTGAATTTACCCTACTCCTGCAGGGTTTTTTAGTTTTTGCAGAGCTGTTTCTTAGTTCTTTTCCAGTGGTGTTAAAAATAATTTGTTACTGGTTTGAAAAGACAGAAACAAGAATCTCCTGAGATTAAATAATTTTTCACATAAATATGAAATGTACATTAATTCTTCTATGTGGAGTTTGGTCAGCTATATATTAAGGCTTATGGGGTATTTTGTACCTGAATTATCTTCTGTAACAGGTCATACTGCTTGTATCCAAAGTTGCCCACAAGATGGACAATAGTACTTTAGGAGAATTGCTCTATTACCTTTTTCTCATATTAAATATACCAGCAAACTGGGAAACTGTCTGAAAGTAGATAAAAAAGACTAATGTTAGAAACTCTGCAAGGGTTTTCATGTGAGGATTTTTCCTCCTTTTTTTTTTTTTTTAGTGGAAATACCTCTTCAGAAAAAACTAAGGGAATATATAGTTAGAGAGAGGCACTCCCAGAACTCTTCATTGCATTGACCTTATCCTTGATAAGGTTTGTTTCACCTTGCTTCTCACAAAATGGATCTAGAAACTTCAATGCAAAGACCTTTCCTTAGTATTTAGAAATATTTTCTTCCAAACCTGATGAAAACTGAGTCACAGGGCAGGGATGTGTAATGATGGGGAATAACAAAAAAAACAAAACAATGTGATTTTTGCCATATTTACAGGCACAACTTCAGGCAGGTGCAGCTTAGAGGGGAAGCAACCTTGTGATTTACATCTGTTTGATAACATGAGGGGGGATGATTTAATTTTATTTTATTGGTCTTTACACCTTCCTATGGAAATGTACCTTGCTTGTTCCATTGTGTAAAACAGCATCTGGTGAACTCAGCTTTTCTTATCTTATGGCTGAAACACTTGGTTATTATGAGTCATTAGCAAGGATTCTGATAAACATGCTGAGGGACTACAGTATATTTATCTGAACAGGAAGGTAGAACCTGGTGTAACCTCTCCACTGGCCTCTAGAGCGACCGAGTGAAGAGGAAAAGGATGATAGAAGCCATATATAGACTATGAATAAGTCTGTATAGGAACCCCTTTTCCTCTATTTGCCCTTTCTTCATCTGGCCTTGAAGAAGCTGATGAACTCTTTCAGTTCCTCAGCCCGTCTCAGATACTGAGCTGAAATCCTGATAAACAGGTGTGCCCAGATGCATGTGTGGAGGGCCACAGGTTTCTGCTGCTTTCCCTAAGTAGGTTTAAAGTCAGTGAGGAAGGCTATCTGCAAGCACCAAAATGTGTGGAACCTGATCTACTCCAACAGGCAAAGAGGAACAGTATGCAAACACTGTGGTGGTGAAACAGCAGTGGACTTGGGTAATAAAGAACAGACCCACCAGAATCCCATTTGCCTTGCTTCATCCCAATAAAGAGCTTGTGCAAGGAGAGGTGTGGTGTAGCAGGGAGGGAGACCTTGCTGCTGGGAATGAGCCTGGGGGAGCCTCAGGGGCAGTGGGCACCTAAACCCCATATATCTCCCATCCTCTAATCTGTGGCAGCAGGAGAAAAAGCTGAGAGGCTCTGAGAATTGAGCACAGGTTGCACATTTATAGTGGCTTCCACATCTGCAGTAAGATTTTTACCTGCATGTGCTCATAATGACAGATATGGTCTGTCTTCAGTGTGCTCACTACTGGTCTGGTTTTTCCTCTTCTGTGAGGTGAGAAACTCTTTGATCCTGTTTTTCTTTTTCTTTCACTCTCCGCGCTTTTTCCCTAGTTTGGATTTTCCCTTCTCTTCTGGGTTCCCATTTTCCTCTGCTGTTTCAGCTGCTCCCCTAGCAATGAGTACAGATCCCCCTGGTTGTTGTACTCTACAGTTCCTAGAACTAAATTTATTTATATTTATTCTTGGAATCAAGATGGTAAAAATAGCCTGGAGTCCATGGAAATAATAAGGGAGGGGAGTATAATGCATTGTGCATTGCTTTCATGGATTGCCAAAAGATGGAAACCCTGTTGATTGAAATTGACTTTTCCCATGTCTCAAAGTCAGCCTACAGCTCACTAAGTTGATCTGGAGGCCTGGGAAAGGACATATTTCGTTGAGTATTGTTGCCACCTTTTTGAAAGGAAAAAAGGAAATCTAGAAGAAGAGGAAGAATGAGAGAAATGAAGAAGCTGAAAATGAGTGTGGGAGGAAGAAGAAAGATTAATAAAGTGAAGGCGGGAAAATCAGCAACGAAAGCCAAGGTACAGGAACTGTCAGAAAAAACCCCTGCATATAATTTAGTGCCCTGACATGGAATGATATTGTGCCATGTGTGGGAGAGGGGAGTGTAAACATTTCTAATTGTCCCATGAAGAGGTCTCACTGTGGTCTTTAAAAATCCACTGTTTATTTAATCTCCAAAACTGTGCTTCTATATCCTTTCTATTCCTGCCATCTTCCGTTGCAAATCAGGCTTTGCCATTAACATCTGTGCAATGTACTTTGAGCTGCTACTGCCTGGCTCCTTATCACTGTCTCTGCTGTGTGGTCACCAGTTAGTGGAGGCTGAGGTAGTCCCCGAATGCAGGGCTGTGGAGATCCCACCCCTTCTCCTGGCATGGAGACTGGAAGAAAAGGGTGGTATAGGCTTTCTTCTGGCACGAGGTGGGAAGCTGAGTGGTTTGCATCCCTGCTGCTTAGGGCTGTCCAGTCTTCAGTAGTTTTTTTCTGTGGGACAAATACTTGGTGAAATATGAAGCTGTATCAAGCAGTGAGACAGCAGTCAGGGTGCATGATTACTGCCTAAGCTTGTTGACAGGCCCTCTTTCATTTAGCAAGAGGCATACGTTTCTAGAGGATTGTAAACCTAGGTCATGGGTTTCTGCATAACCTTATCAGTGCTGTTACATAGGATGGTGCTCTCATGTGCCTGCAAAGTAGCTGATGTCACTGCCCCTTTGCTTCCAGTGTCCCAAACAGGATTTTGAGGTTTTTAAGTGATTATCTGATGCACTGGCAAAGGTTACCTAGGGTGTTACAGTAAAATTTTAACTTCCCAGGATTCAATCAGAATAGGTATTGATCCAAATGTCTCATGCTGTCATGCAGGCAGGTAAAAATGGTAGTCTAGTGTCATGTGTATGTGCCTTTCTAGACTATGTAGTTTTCATTCTGTGTCCAAAAGAGCTGGAATTTTGGCTTCTAAACAGAGCTTCAAATGGAACGTTCATGGTTGTAATTTTGTTCTACTTCTATATCTCTTTCTCCTCTGCTCCCCTTTCATCACCACTTCATCATCTGCTCTTCCCCTGGCTTGCTGTATTTCCAGTCTTCCTCCTCCCTCTGTGTTCTCCACGTCTATTTTTACTGTTTCTGCCTTTTTCGTTCGTCAACATCTTCCTCAACTCTTTCTTCCCTCGCTTCTTTCCCAGTATTGAAGAGCATATTTTTTTACTGCCTGCATGAGGTAAAATGTTTGGAATGATGGTTTGACCCTGAGATCTGTCTTCAAAGATTGAAAAGCACTCTTTCATGATGTTACAGTTACAGGCTCTGTATACAAACCCATCATCTTCCTGTCCTTAGATGTGTTCAGCTCTCACAGCACATGAAACCTTAGTTCCAGGAAAACCATATGAAAGCTGGGAAGTGCTTGCTGTAGAATAAATGCATTAAATGCACGCTCTCATCCATCTGTCACTGGGATATTTTAGATTTCTTTGACAAACTGTAGTCTTGCAGTACACTGATATGTTGACAAATATTGATAAGCCCTTTTTTGGACAGAGAACTGAAAACACAGATTAACAAGGAGGAACCAAGGTCACTTTGACATCACATATGCCAGACAGTTGAAATGATTTTGCTGAATGAGTCTTTGCCCATATGACCAGCAGTATAACTGTGAGGAATGTTAGGGAGACTCCCGGACTGTTTGCTGCCATGACCTTAGATCTGATCTCTCTCACTGCTAGGCTTTCTGGCTTCTGGTCTAACAGACTGCAGTGCATGTTCCATGCATGACAAGAGCATAATGGATGAAATGTATGAAATTTTGACAACTGGGTATTAAACCATGCTTTCTTTTGAGAGAGAAAGTAGCTCCAGAAGCAATGTTGCAATGGTGGACTGAATTCTCCCTCAACTGAATCTGGTCTAACTCAGCTGATGAGAGGTGGCCATAGTAATTTTACCAATGAGCATTTGAAACATGTAAAATGCTGAGCACTGCTACATTGGCTTACAGGGGACCAGCCCTTACAATTCAGCGTTGAGCTAATATTCTCTAGTGTAATAGTGGAGGTTGTCGCTCCCCATGGCAGGGGGCTTGGAACTAGATCGTATCCAAGGTCCCTTCCAACCCGAACCATTCTATGATTCTATGGTAATAATTTGACAGGGATAAAAGCAGCATATTTTTGAGGGGTAAGGCTTGAAGAGCAGTGCTTGTTTAATAAACCCTTAAGCAAAGCTGTGAGAGCAGTGCTCAGGCTGATTATCAGGCTCCGTCCCCAGTTCCCATCTTTGTGGTAGTCTCTACGGAGACAATGTCTCTATCCAGCCACTGAAAGCTGTCAGAATAAATCATCTTACCTTTGACATTTCAGCATGATTGACTTCCTAGTTAGCCTGTTAGAATAAAAGATTCTCTTGTTTGAAATAAGAGTTTCTCATCTCCTCACGCACAGACCTGTACCGAAAGGAAATGCATTCATGGCCTCTAAGCTTGATTACTACAAAACAGCGTAACTAGGCATCAAATAAAATTCCCTCAAACTCATGTTCTGATGAAACACAGAGGTGCACCCACTCAGTAATCTGCATTTCTGCTGAACTTATGCCACAATATCAGTTTTCATGTCTGCTAAAAAGCTGATGTCAGATAGCCTGTATTTTAATCAAAGCCTTCCTTGACCTGGATCTAACTGGTTTAGAAATTATACTCTGCTTCAAAACCATAGACACCCATGGTCAAAGCTGTAAGTAACCAGAGACAATGTACTGCAGGATACATCTTTGGTAGGTGCTGTCCCTTTGCTCCTTCACACAAAGAGAATAGAGTGGCCATGGACCTCATGATCCTGAACAAAGTCTAGAAAACCCCACTGTTGTATAACTGATTTGATTCAGGTAGTTCTGCACAAGGTGTGCTCACGTGCTCACAAAATACCCTGATCCTGGCTCCTCCTTCCCTTCTCTCCACTGTCAAACAAATAGATGAGTAAAAAAGTGAAATAACTTTTTTCATTTGCTATTGAGTAAGAAACACTGTTATTTCTCTTTTAAATATTTGGAAGACTTTGTGAAATGAAAATTGACAAGGTCATATGAAGATTTTCTTGAACAGGTAGATCAAACTTTTAAAAAAATCCTGAGTTTTAGACTGTTGCAGTTTGTGGTTCTCGCTTCATTTACTATAGAGGTGGGAAAGAATTTGTGCAAATTAAATCTGCGCAGATGTTGAAATAGTGCTTTGGACAAGTAATTATGCTTTGCCACAGTATTCATTTCTATTTGCTGAAGGAAAGCCTATAGGTCTCTTTGAATCTACTTTCTTCATGCCCCTGCCGTCCAGCAGAGCCTTCATCACTCACTGCTTCTTTTTGCTACAGCTTTTGCTACAGCTAGTGCTCATTCCCATTTAACTCTCTTCTTTATCCTTGCACCTATTCATTTATTGCAGCCCCAGTGGGAACTGGCATTTGCTGCTTGCCGGCCCAGAAGGAGTTAAGCGGGTTTATTACATAATCTGTTTAACATTCGGGATGAATAGGAAATACACGCCCCTCCTCCCCTACAACATGTTTGTGCACTCCTCTCTGGTTGTGTGTAAGTCCTGTGCCACTTGGCGTGCCTTGAGTATCCTCGTGTGTGCTTGGGCACACGCTTGCATGCCTGCCTGCAGCTGTGCCCCAATCCAGCTTTGCTCATGCACACCCTTGTGTCTGTGTGTGTGTATCTGTGTGTGTGCACATGAGAAGCCAGGAGAGAGGGGAGGCGAGACAGTCACGTTTATAGGAAGTGCCAGCAGTCGATGTGAAGTGTGAAAGAAAACTCTGCCATCTCTCGGACTGCTGCGAGTGGACCGGCCACCTCACATAATGCCATCTTTTGATGAGGTTTTGAAGGAAGCTGGGGAATTTGGAAGATTTCAAAAGAGGGTCTTTTTTCTCCTTAGCCAGACAGGCATAACTTTTTCTTCCCTGTTTGCCAGTGTGGTTTTCCTTGGGCGAGCACCAGACAACTTCTGGTGCAGGATCCCTGGGGCAGCTGAATTAAGCGAACGATGTGGCTGGACGCTGGAAGAGGAACGAAACTTCACAGTACTGCCCCTGCACCTGGGGAACAAGTCCTCCAGCGGGGAGTGTGAGAGGCTGGATGTCGCATGGGATGCCTCTGTCAGCTGTGTCAGCCCACTCGCCCACTATGGCAATCGCAGCACGGGCAACCTGCCACTCACCGCTTGCCATGATAACTGGGTATATGAACAGCCCCATTCATCTGTCATCAGCGAGGTAAGGAGACCCCTCATCCTCTAAGTAGTGGCTTCTGTCCTAGTGTGGGATTGCAGCAGTTAAATGGAATTGCAACTGTGAGTGTGAGGGTTGTTGCTTTGGTGGCTGTTTTTCCTTACTGTATTTATTTCATTTTGAGTCACAAGCAAATTGAGACAATGAGTATGATCAAGTGCCAGCATCAAGCTTTTAGAAAAAGGTGAGCTGAGCTGAAAGGTGGCTGCCAAAAACCGAGTGCCTCATGCAAAGCCAAATACCCTGCACAGTTTGCTCTGTCGCTAGAGGAATGTCAGATTAAAATAAAGAGTTAAGTTCTTGCAGCTGAGGCTTCTGGTGCTCAGTTTTGGGCTAGAAACATCGGGGGTATAAACTCCAAGTGTATTCAATGACCTGGATCACTGTATATTATCTGTTTTCTGTATTTTCAGTACTGAATATTTAAGTCTGCAGGTAATAAAAAACAACAAGTGGCAGACTGCCCTTCTGAGATCTGTCAGGAGTCAGCAGAAATGACTGTGCTTATTAAAGAAAAAAGCAAACGTATTTTTGTCCAAGGCTATTACCACTTGGGGTAAGCACTGGCAAATGTAGTGGTTCTTCAGTGAAAGGTGTAAAGGCAATTGAAGATGCTTTCCGAGGAGATCCTCTGAGTAATCTGTAATCACACCATGGATGTGCTGTGGTCTGGCTACAAAATACAGTCTACACTTGGAGTGTGTATTTCAAGGCCATCCTGATCATAATTGTCATTCATACAGTGATGAAAAACAGAGTGTGCTTAGAAGGAATGGCTTGGAAATCATCAAGGTGCACTGCAAAATGTGTCAGTACATACAGCCAAGAGTTCAAGTTCCTCTCTGTCTTATGAGCTTCCCACTGTGGTCTTAACTGAGTACTGACACTTGTTCTACATGTGCCCTCAGAAACACACGGCAGGGCACAGCAGGCAAAGCCCTGAGCAAACACTGAATTGAAAAGAGGTGCCTATCCCAACCTTTCAATTCATCATCCTTCTCCTATCCAGCTAGGATTGCTTTGTCCACTTGCAGGCTTCAGGCTCTCCAGAGCAGCAGCTTTGCTCCTTCAGCACCTCATGCAACCTAAGCAGCTTTAGCCAGGGTCTGTGCTGAGGAGAAGAGTAATCAGAGCGCCTGACTGGCCCTTGAGCAAAGGTTCGGAACCGGCTTTTGTTTGCAATCTCTGATATCAAGGCTGCTCAGAGGGCTGTGAGTGACATGCAAGGAGCTGATGTCAAACTTTGGTCCCAAGTAATGACGTATTTCTGCCTGTGCTAGAAGTGGCAGCCAGGGCTGGGTAGGCAGGAGGAAAAATGATGTCTGGGAGTTGCAACTGAATTTGGAACAGAGGAGGCAGCCATGGTGGGAAGTTTATGCTGCTGCCTCCAAGGTACTTCTGCTGGAGGACTGAGGAGTTAGACCTTAAAAATAAAAATATAGAGGTACCTTGTCTTTTGTTGTTTCTTTTTGTTTTCCCCCTTCAGCTTTGATGTAGGTGGAAGCACATGGGTTGTGTCCATAAGATTGTGTTCGGTGTCCATTTATGGGAGCAGGTTGTGTATCTAACAAAGTCACTGTGATTTTCCAGCAGTGATGAGCCTCTGAGCACAGCTAAGGTAGCAGGAAACCCCTCAGGGCCAGGAGAGGGAGGAGGGAGGAAGGGATGCCAGGGGAAGCGCTCCCAACCTATGCTCCTGAAGGTACATATTGAAAAAACCATGAAGTAGGAGTCTACAAGGAATGGCAAGCCCTGTGCCGTGGTAGCAGGTCCCACCATCAATGTCACTGTGATTCCTAGAGGGGCTCTTGCTGGCCAGGTGCACCTCACATGGAGGGTGCTGGGCTGTGACCTGTGGCGCTTGCAAGCTGTTCCCAGTTTTGCAACATTTTTGCTGAATAAATCACATCCCACAACGCCCGATTTCTCCATCTAAAAAGGAAGCTTGTGGCATGCATGTCCTGGCTCAATTGCTTTGAGATCAGCTGCTAAAATGAGCTTGACATCTTGTTAATGAGTTATACATCCAGCAAAGACAATTTAAATCCCAGATTTAATTTCGTCTCTTTTTGCTCAGCTGAGTTTCAAACAAAGTGTAACTCAATTTAGGCATAATTTTGCTCTGTTAAATTAGCTCACCAAAGACATCTTTTCTCATCCATTTACTTGTAAATGCTTCATTTTGTCCATGTGAGCAGAAATGTTTTTGCTTCTTTCGACTAAAGATTTCTGGCCCCTTACATTTGGCTGAATCAAGAGTGGAAGTGACTAGGGAGACGAAGTTAAAAGGATGAGTTACACGACAATCTCACTGGCATATATCCGGGAAGAAAGAGAGAAAAGGGGGAAAAACATGTCAGTGTACTGAAAGAGCTCTTCCAGGCCTACAGCAAGCACAGACCCGGTGTAGCTTTGCACTGTGACAGGGAAGGCAGATGGCCAAAGCAGGCGTGTAAAGCCTCCTCTGGGAAAATATTTCATGTCACACAGCAGCTCTGGCAACCAACCACAGGCTATTGCAATAAGTTCTGAGCACCCTTTAGAAGCTAAATCATGTGGCTGGCTGGACAGACTGATTTATGAGGGGTTGTGAAATGAGTGCATTGAAGTACCTGACTTCATTGCTCATGATACTCAGTGGCCACTCAGCTGCCTTCTACAATAACTTTCACAGGAGCATCAGCAGAAGGAAGGAAAGGAAAAAGGGCAATGTGGACTGATAAAAAGCACACATGATTTGTAAGCAGCACCTGAGGTGCCTGCTGCATCACCTGCTGCTGTGGGACTCCTGAATCTCAGTGCTAGGGTACAGCAGGATGTCCTCAGAATGTAGCAGGGCCCTCCTCCTTCTATATTTGAGGAGAAAAGCAAATGGTGTTAAGAAATCAGCAAGCTGGTTAGCTTGATCTAGTGACAGGCAACAGATCATTGCTAAAGATTCCCTTTCAAAATCTTCTTTTGATGTTTAATTGGCTCTGAGAGTAGGTCCCTATTTCTGCAATGGCGCTCCTAAGGTCTCTGTGCTCCATTGTTTTAGGTCAGGCTTTTCTGTGAAGGCAATCCAGGTTAGAGGAGGAATTGTCCACTGGTCCACACAGTCCATTGCCATGGTGCCCAAATTAGAATTGAGCAATCCCAACCTTGGTTCACACAAATGTTTTGGTCTATCATTTTGAGACACAGGAGTGTCACAGGTGGTGGATCTGTATAGAGGACTTCGTCCAGATGTGGTCTTCTTCATTTTAATTCAGCGAATCTTGCCCACCTCCCTGTGAAACTGGAAGATGGGGCTGCACGCGTCAGGGACAGGATGAGAATGCAGTAGCTTCTCAGATTTTGCTTGGAGAGGAAGGCTGAGGAGGTAATTATTAAGCTAAGTCCATTCCTGGCTCATGCCAGCTGGTGACATCTGAAATGGTGATTGTCATAGCAGGTGGCTGGCACTGCTTGGATGGGAAGGCTGGTGACAGCAGCAATTCCTACAGGGGGAGGAGAGCAGGAAAGGGCTGTGTTTCTGTGCAGCAGATAGAGAAGGAGGAAGATGAGGGGTGCTGGGGGGGCTGTAATGGACCATGGAGCCCACAGCTCCATGCTCTGGCCCAGAGGTCTGGAGAGGAGCCCAGCTCACTCCCTGAGCTCTGGAATACTTGAAACAGGAAGTGTGTTGCCTGCCATGTTCTTCTGGGTGAGCGTTGTGAAGGGCACGCATATCCAGGGCATACAGAATTCAATAAACCTAATATTCCCAGGATGAAGTTGCTGATCTTTAATAGTTCAGGACTTTGGCACTATGTTCATTTGTCCCAGTGGAGATAAATCTAGCACTCTGTGACAAGGTGGCTGGAAATAATGTGCAAAGGGATTTTATTCAGACATTTTTGCGTTGATGAATCCTAGAGGCATGGGCATGAGCTACAATTGTGTCTGCATGTAGAATGGCCTGTGGTGGTAGATGAAAAGAAGAGGAAAGTCTATGTAGTCATCAGCAATTACAGAACAGCTGGCATTTTAGGCAGCATTTATTAGAGCCTTTGTTGGCAGAAGTTCAGTAGAAGGGACAGATTCCAATATGCTCTGTCTACAGCAAATCTTCACGCTGTAGATGATGTCATTTTGAGACCTGGTAGTAATTTGTTGCCAAAGTGTGAGGTCTGAGGTGGACAAGTGATCATCTGAACATCTTATGCACCTGCTGGGAATCAATCTTCTTACTCCTCTGCTAGCCAGCTATCTCAGAAAACAACAGTCAGTATTTGCACAGAAGCCTATAAGGAAAGCAACAATAGTTGTCTCATAGCTCTTACAGTCCCTCAAACTCAGGGTGGAGAAAGCACAGCTGGTCCTTTTGTTATCCTCCTCCAAGACAATAAACAACACAATTCAAATTGTTGATCAATTTGCATATCAAATTGTTTATCTAGTGTGACTTGTTATTGGCATGGTATTACGGTCTTATTTCCACTGTCACGGTGAGATTAATATTTATACTAATTAGTGGAAGGAAAGGAGAAACGGGCAGACAGAGAGCAGAGGGAGCAGCAATTGCTGAATTATGAAGCTCTAACTAAGCTTTCCCTGTATAAGAGAGGCTAGAGCAGTTGCTTGTGGGTGTTGTGCCAGTGGAGTTGTGTTTCTGCCACTGCCATCGAGTCTGCTGGCACTGGCTGAGATTTCAGGAAGTTTTTTTCTCTTATTGCTTTGAGGACAGCGACTGTTTTTCCCCCTTTAGGAGACAGTGGGTTTCCTCTAACTCCCTCTTGTATTTGGCCTTAGAGAGATATAAGAAAAAAGGACAGAACAGGTCTTCCCTCTTAGGAGACTCAATGAATGAGGTGGTCTGCGTGGCAGGGACACAAAGGCACTGGCTGGGCGTTAGGCCATGCACAGGAGAGAAACCTCCAAATTTTCAATGCTTATCTGTCCCTCAGGACTTGAGCCCCAGTGCCCTGGTGGCAGGGTACAGACTGACTCCACTCGTCCTGTTGAGTGCTCAGCTTGAAAAAATACATGAAGGACAGTGTCATTATCTTGTCCAGTGTCGTTGCTTTGTCCCTTAGCACTCTGACAGGAACTTTAACGGAAAGAGAAAAAGAGGGTAATTTCTCCCTTTCCACTGCATGCACTTGCAAGAGGATTTTTCACAGCAAGGGTGTAGGAAAGATAGCAGTTTGAAAGGCCAGAGGACAAGAGAGGTGGAGAAGAACTGCCCGTCAACAAATAAGGAACATACAGCAACGGTCTAGATCTTCCCAGATTTCCTTAAACAGTGAATGTTGCCCTGAACTCTTTGTCACTGGGGGTCAAAGGGTAAACCATCTTCTTTTTGGCCACTTGTATGAATGCCATGTAAAACGTGTGTGGGATCTCAATATGCTCTTGCACTTGGGCTGGGGAGTTACTGTAGATCTCTTTATAGACCAAAGACATGAACTCATTGTTTTGAAGTTTAATTTTAACAGGCAGTAAAGCGCTTCAAAACTCCTCCTCAAAGCTGCTACATTTTGAGGAGCTTTTAATGGCATATTGTCATACAAAGCAATGTATTTCTACAGGAGTAGGTGTGCTGGAGTGTTTTGCGACTTGTTTGGTGAATAAAGGTTCCTCAAATATCAGGAATTACAAGTTTGTGATTAGTCTGTATGTCAAACTAAAGTGGAAAATGTTTGTTTTCTGCCAGAGCTATGAAGAAATGAGAGGTTGCCACAGGCCCATGTTTTCCAGTCATTAGTCATGTACAAGTATGACTTCTGTTCCCATCTCAGGCAGTTGCCACTCCTTCCTACAGAGATTACACCACTAACAAGCTAGATGAAACCATTGCAAAACTTCTTCCTTCTCCCAAAGATCGAATTCAAGTGGTTTGCTCCTGCTTTGGAGATCGGCAAAGCACACCACCACCAATTGTTCCTTGCAGTCATGCCAGTGCCACTGTAAATCTGAACATCTTATTGATGTTCCAGCCTCTAGCAGGTTTGCAAAGTTCACCATGTATTTCCAAACACGAGTGTATGACTGCCTGTCGGGCAGAGAGGAAAGAGCTGTTTTTGCTGGGTCTGTTAAGGACTCTAGAGAGGGATGTCCTGAAGGAGCAGGTTCCTGCTGTCTGTTGTCAGCATTCCATTTCTGCTTGCAGTGGCACTTCATTGCCAAAGCTAAGAGGAAACCAGTGAAAGGGATTGTTTATCAATTTGGACAGTGCAAGTTTTTTTCATCAACTCCCTAAATGGAGAGGGTTGTTTTCAGGTGGTGCACAATGCTTTGTGTCATACAGTGGTTAGAAATCATGCAGGAAGGTGCAGGACTGAATGGGGAGGCGGGTCACAGGGCTGTGCTGGGTGTCTGCACTTGTGCAGCGAGTGGCTTAGCCAGGAGCACAGCAATGCCGAGGAAGAGGATGTGCCCCTAACTGGAGCTGGCCAGCTGAGCTAGATCAGCTTTGATGATTGCAACGAGTAGCTGGCTAGCTGGGTTTTAACAGGTGTAGCCAGTGCTACAAAGAGGCTTAAGACCAGGGGAAGAAAAACCTAAGGATTTCCTTTATTTTTCCATGTCCTTCACTTCTGACTTTCCCTCCACAGTAAATGTTTTATCATTTTCAGAGGTGTAAACATCAGCCTATGCATAGATGGGCATATGAAGCTTCAAACAGAGAGGAGGCACCATGCCACTACCTTTTGTGGAGGCTGCTAGCAAGGAACATGGGAGGTGTTTTGAAGGAGTACCATTTAGGAGGACTACTGACTAACTGGAGGCCGTCTGAGACCACGGGAAAACTGTTGCTTTCCCTCCCAGAGATGCATATCGGGATAACTTTCAGGCACAACCAAACCAGATCACAGCTGAAGCAGTGAAGTGGGTCTGACAGGCAGCTTGGATAAAGAAAAGATCTCTGCAGGGTGTAGAGTTCTCTTTTAAAGGTTACATTCCCCTCTAAAGGTTATGTTTGCAAATGAAAAACAAGACATTAGCGTGGTGATGACTTAAATGCTAAGTGCTGCGTCAAGCAAACAGAACTGCTTATCTGTATCAGGAATTATTTAAATACTTGGTCATGTACTTTGTTATTTTCTAATTTAGGAGAATACAGCTAGCGTATAGTTATTAATCTTCAGAAAGAGTCCATAGCTCCTTAGAAGCTTTCTGTATTTTCAAATTTCCCAGCATATATACAATAATTGACTGTATTATTAGCAAAGAGCTAGTTTCAGCTGCAACATAAATCATAAGAAATAGCCGTACAGAAGAGAATCATCTTCGTTAAACATACCTCCCCCTCTTTCTTTCTGGCATGGGTTAGTTCTCCTGTTTTTCTTCATGACAGTTTATTCATTGCCTGTTTACAATAAGGAGAGATCAAATTATTTAAAAAATACTTTATTTGAGAAAGGGTTAAAGACAGTCCCAACCTCTGCCATCTGCACAGACAATTGCACTGTGTTCTAAAAATCTTCTTTTTAATGGTCATTCTCATAAAAATCCACTGTTTTCCAAAGCTGTATCTTTTGATACTATTTGCTGGGGTTGTCATAATTTCAAAAAGCAAGAGGTTAAGCAGCATTTGAAATCTGAAAGCGCTGCACCATGAGCAGGCTATTTTAGGAAAGTATTGCAATATCCCTTGAGTATGACAGCTGAGAGCAGGTTTTATTCCTCTCAGAAGTTTCTGCAGCTCTTGCTCAAGATTTACAGAAATGGAAGCCAGGTGCTAATAGCTTGACTTGGCTGAAAGGTGGCCAGTCAAGCTCCCTGGAGTAATGAGGACCATGACTTTGTTTAAAGTCAGCAGAGGTGGGATATCCGTCAGGATGGAGGCCTGTGAGGTGCCCCTTGTATGTCCTGCATAGGTACTTCTGGTATCTCAGGCCCAGGCAATACTTGCTGAGCATTACAGGTGCAAATGAGCTGAGATGGAGCTCCGGGTCATGACACAAAGTTTTAGAGTCTGGAGAACTGTGATTGGTAGAAGAGGTTGTTAATCATTCCAGCCCACCCTGTGGCCACTCTTTTCAAGCATAGTGCTTGAGCACTGGTATTGCGTGAGAACAAGTTAACTTGGCTGTACCAGCTGCCTGGCTGATTAGGACAAAAAGCAGAAGCTGTGAGAATCCTAATCAGCTGAACGGCAACAGCAGGTGCTGTTTTACAAAGAGCATAATAAAAGGGGACACGGGACAGGGTACAGGAGGTAATCCCCAAATCAAGTTCTGTGTGTGCAGTCTCATTTGTTCCCAATGGACAATTAATAATGCTGATAGATAATTAATTTCACTGATAATTAACTACCCCACTAATTAGTGACCCAAATAGTGTTGTATATGTCTTGGTGAGCACAAATGTGGCACAGGGTGTGTGCTTCAACAACCAGCACGTTGTTAGCAATGAAAAGATTTCTCGCAGCTCATGCCTCAAAGCAAAAGGTTTTCTCTATGGGAAATGGTGGCACCTTCTGTTGTCTCTGGCTTCCCTTGGTCATGAGGCCTCATTATTCCAAAAATTACCCCAGGTATGGATTGAAATCTCCCCATTGCCTTATAATCTGCAGTAGTTAGTATTTCTTTGTTCTCCAAGAACCTCTAAAGTAACACTGTCTATAGAACTACTTTGGTTTTAATTTGGTTTTAGTTCCTAGTCTCTTTGTTTCTTTCCCTTTAACTACTCATCCCTTCCCTTTGCCCCCAGCATGTCACCATCCCCTGTTAATCCCTGTTAATGTGCTAGGGAGCTATAGATGCTACAGTATGTGGAACAGAAAAGTCTGGGAAAGCTACACCAAGAAAATACATATTTAATGGGTCTGAAATTGACCTGAGATCTGTTTTCAGTTTCCTCAGAGATCACAGGTTTTTGCCTTTATCTAGAAGGCACTAAGAAAAATAATTTCTGTAAGCTGATGTTTTCATTGGCAATAGCTGTGGATCCTTATTCTGCACTAAACAAAGTTATGACTTCACCTTGGCAACATATTTAACAGCATTGTTTGCAGAAGAGCAATTTGCTTTCCACATCTGGACACCTGATGTATGAAATGCAGCAACCTTTTAGGAAGGCGTAGCTCTACCTCTGTATTCACAACCACTTGGAGAGTGTTTGCTGTGGCTGTGCTTCCCTTGCCCACTGGTGCTTGCTGTTGAGCAAGCATATTTGGCCTTCCCATTCCCTTGCCCCTTTCCCTCCCCTTTCCCCTTACTATGCCAACCTATGCAGTTTCTATAAAGACAAATAACCCACCTGTGTGTTTATGCCTCTCTCTTGTTCCCACAGTATAATCTTGTGTGCAGCAATGCCTGGATGCTGGATCTCTCACAGGCCATCCTCAATTTGGGGTTTCTGACTGGCGCATTTATCCTGGGCTATGCTGCAGACAGGTACAGTTATAAGCTCTGCTATCCTTTGGTTTGTTGAGAGGTGAAATTGCTTGCAGCATCACCTGCAATAAGCATGTGTTGATATTTTGGAGGTTTAATTCACTTTGGATAGGTATCCCCAACCTGTGTTAACAAAACTCAGCCAATGTAATCTTTTATTTGGGTTGGAAACTTTATGCAATCTTACTGATCCTGTTTGGACCTAAAAAATGTCATGAAATCAGCTTTTCTTGTGGCTTCCAATGTTTCCCACGCACATCTGGACCCAGGAAGGGCAGGAGGACAGAGAAACAAAGAGGAAGCATTCAGAGGAGTTTCCTGAACTGATGTTTACTGAAGGATGTTTGATAAGCACCATTGATGAAGAAAGCAGCTACTTGAGGAAAGAAGGGGCTCGGTGTGGTAACTCTCTCCATTCATAGCCTTGACTCCTGTGCTTATGTCCGAGGTCATAGCTCCTGCCAACCAGTCCTCAATCCTGTGAGAGATGAATGAAAACAAGGAAAAAAGTACCTCTCAACCTTACCAGTTTTGTGATTCTTGGAAAAGATGTGGGTAATATTCAAGCTTGAGTAGCTAACCTGCTCCAGAGTGGGAAGCTCCCATGACCTCTATCTTGCTTTGAAAGTAAAGAAGAGAGCCTAATTTGTGCCGTGTGATGCTATTTGAGAGTAATCAACCTATGTGTTGGCCGAGAGCATCACTGATGATTTCAATGGCAGAGCATTTTTCTTCAGTTTATGAAATGCTTTCTTTTTGTCTGTTTTATTTTTCTTTTGAATCTGTAGTAATTGTAATAATACATTACAGTACCATTTCTTTGTAGGCAGCAGTACTTACAGACTTAACTGTAAGGCCATCTCAAATGGCAAACTTTGAGCTAGCAAACAAAAATACTTTGAAGGAAAACCTTTCCAAGGGATATAGGCAGAAAAAAAGCCAAGGTGCAAACTAGTTCAAGATACCTGGGCAATTGTGATACTAGCAGCTTAAGACTGTGAAAGAGCAGAGCTATTACAGCTAATTATTGAAATAAAATTATGTGTCTAGGAGTAGTTGTGTATTAAGCATAATGTAACTACTGTAGAACTAGGAATGTTGTACATTGACAGCACTGTGGGAATGTGCTACAGCCAGACCATTAGACTCTTACCTCCTTGACAGCATTCAAAAGAATGGACCTCTTTGAAAATAGCCTGGGTTTTGTCCTATTAATTCTTCTCATTAAGCCTTTTGAACAAAATGGAAAAACAATGCTGTCAAAAACACTTTATGATAGTGTAAACAGCCACATTCTTTAAGATGAAATTTATTCTTAAAAAGAACAATGGAGAAAGGATCTAGTTGTGTTCCAAGGACACAGTTGCCATGAAAATACAGGAAGATTTTTTTTTTTAAAATTATGGCTTACCTTAGGCACATAATTATGTTTCTTGCTGAAAAATGAGTCTCATGAATACATTAGGCAGGTTTTAAAAGAAACCATCTAAAAATAAACAAAACCTAGAAAAAAATCTGAACTGTAAATATGGCTAATAGTTTAGGTACAATATGACAAAACCAAAACAAGAGTCCAAAGAGTCCAAAACAAAAGGGGGCCTGGTGAGGACATCACTAGTTTTAAAATAGCTACCACAGGGAAGAGTCCCATGTTCCAAGGGCCAATACTACAAAGTTTCAGAGAGCCACCCTTTAGAAAAGGCTTGTGTCAAAAAGGTATTTTCAGATCTAGCATTAAAATGAAATGTTGAGGGAAAAAGAGAAAAAAAAAGAAAAACCTTTGTGTCTTTTAATGATTTTCAGTTTCTTTTCATTTTTTCAACAGATATGGCAGAATCCTCATCTACCTGCTCTCTTGTCTTGGTGTTGGGATATGTGGTATCATAGTGGCATTTGCACCAAATTTTACTGTATTTTTGATCTTCCGTTTTCTCCAAGGCATGTTTGGCAAGGGAACCTGGATGACATGCTATGTGATTGGTGAGAGCTGTTATCTTCTTTCTTCCTTTCCCTTTCCCTTTCCCTTTCCCTTTCCTTGTTAGTAAAAGTGATGGGTTTTTGGAGTATAAGCAGTCTGGCTACATCTGTTCTTGATAATATTTTTCCTTGTGAACAAAGCACTGGCCCTGGGGTCAACAGACATTGGGTAACCTAAGTCCATCCTAGCTAATGCATTTGTCCTCCAATAATTAAGAGGTGAAGGAATGGAATATGCATATATAAAGGTTTTCTTATTGCATAGAAGATCACCAGCATGATAAAAATCTACAGAGCAAGTCCCAAGTAAACCAGATTCACAGAGATATGGTTAATTTTGGTGGAATCTGAACTTCTTCCACTAATTCTCAGAGGGGTGAACTAGGAGGACAGATACTTGGATGGCTGCTTTCATTCTTTAGCTGGGAGACTTTGCTTAGTGTCAGGCTAGACATCGGCATCCATATTAGAATTATTATTTCCTGAAAATGGAAAAGGAAGGAAGCTAATTTATAAATAGCAGCAAAACAGTCTATCAGTTTACAGTCTATAGCAGTGAATCTCCTCCTATAGCAAGCTTACTTTTCATGAGAAAAGGATATTGTTTTGGCATCTTGAATGATTGCCAGGTTCAGAAAGGCAGTTGTAAGGCACGAAAGAGCAAGACATTGAGGAAGGCACCCTTCTAGAAATAGGATGTCAGATTTACTTAAAAAGAAAATCAGCCATTCAGTAATCTACTATGATAATCCAAAACACAGTGATAATATCACTGTGTAGTGCAGTAACTTGTATTGTTGCTGTTGTATGTGAGGCCTGTGACAACTTTTTTAAAATTCCTAGTGGAATTTAGATGAATGAGAGCAGAATTGTGACCAGCTATAGACAGATACAGTGAGACATAAAACACTGTGGTAATGTATGTGGAAACATACCTGTGTAGCCTTCTTAGCATCTAAAACCCAGAAGCACCTCGTTTTCCCATGCAGAGTCATAATGCTCAGCAGCTAAATCCAAGATCCAGTGAAAGGATCAGAAGCTGGTTCTCCTCTCGCTTCCAAGTACATGGCTTAATTTTAAACTGAGATCTTATCCTGAAACTTCGACAAGTTCTCTGGCCAGCAGAATGTTTTGTGACGGACCCGTGGCCAAGCTTCAACAGTAAGGAATGTTTTTCAGTGCTCAGATCATACTGCGTGGCTGTAGGGAAAGGTTCAGATATATGACATACTGAGACACTGTGCATAACTCTTGGAGAGAGGGGTTACTTCTAAATCTCTCCAGGGATCTATTTTTATGTTCTGGGATCACCCAGAGTATTTATCAATATCTTTACCTAATATCTTTTAAGAGGCATATACAGATTGTAGGTTTGGTTGAACCACGAAGATGGGTGCCATTAATATATCCCTAAAATTATTGATCTGTGCTTCAGGCTGCTCAAAGAACCTCCCTTTGCTTTTATATACAATACAACTCTTCCTGGGCCAGAGCTAAACAGAGCTGCCTCTGTGCTATGCAGACTCGATATTGAACAGTCAATAAAAATGGCCTTAGTGTCATATTTCTCTATATTGCCAGCCAAAATGAATTGTTGTTACTTGTAAAATTGTGTCTACTCGAATAAATAAATAAATAAATAAATGACGTGTTTTCTGTGTGCCCTCCGCTTTTACTCAGAAGCCTACATAGTGGTGACAGTTTTGGAACAAGCAGGAGACACTTCTTCGTGCATTGCTCATCTCAACTGGTGATGTCATGACCATGGGCTTTCATAGGTTTCAGAGCGATTAGACACATTCACAAAATAAAAAATGCACCAAAACATTATTAAAAAACCCCAACACAGCAAAGGCTATAGTTGTTCTAGTAAAGAAACCAAACTGAATCATACTTTAGCCCTCATAACAGCCAGCATGGTATAGTTAAACTTTCTTCCCCACGGATGCCTTGTCCATATTACCATCTGAGACCAGCCCATGCCTGAAGGATCCTCTTCTCTGGGGAATGTGCTATAATTGTGCTAGGGAGAGCACTAACAATTTCCTACTATGCACGATTATGATGCAGTCTCAAACCCATGTTCTGGCCTCGAGTAGTTTGGTAGTAAACGTGCAGTCAGACAACCCTCGAGCTGAAGAGTGGTGGGTGAATTGATGAGGAGGCATCACCCGTGTTGGCCCTGGATGGCTTCAGTGACATACTTACACTGCTGAAGACAGGATGCTGGGCTAGACAGACCCGTGACCTGATACACTGCTATCATTCCTTATGTTACATCTCTAATATTTTTTGTTAGAATGATGTTTGTTTCTGTGTTGTTTAACCATTTTGGCTCTCTCCCTGCTCAGTGACGGAAATTGTTGGCTCTGATCAGCGGATTGTTGGAATTGTGATTCAGATATTCTTTACCCTGGGAATTATGATTCTTCCTGGAATTGCATACTTGATTCCCACCTGGCAGGGGATCCAGCTGGCCATTTCACTGCCCAACTTCCTCTTCCTGCTCTACTATTGGTAATGTTGCAGTCGTTGCTCTTGTCATTATTTCTATTGCTATTCAAGCACCTAGAGACTCTTGCTGTGGTCCCAAGTCTCCAGAGTGGAAGGTGTTGTAGGTTAGGGAGAAGATATTTGCATGTTGATGATTTTGTCATTTGTAATTCTTTATTAGTGAATTGCAGACATACATTACTTTTGTTTTTCTGTGCAGAGTTTGCCTCTCTGATCAGCCACAGCTGGTCCTTCAAAGAGTCCTGTTCTGTTTGTAAGGTTAACCTGACCAAAATCTGCTTTGCCAATTAGCCATGAGTCCCCACTTTTACCTCTCATTATCTATTCATTTGAAGTCTGAACTTGCCCTACAAGTCTCATGAGCTGGGCAGTGTAGCTAATGAAAAAGCAGAGTGCTATACCATGTTAAACACCTCTCTCAGTGTGGTTGTCCTTTGGGCTGGATCCAAAGAAACTAACCCACATACTCTCTTCCTGCACACTGTTTCCTCAAATGCTGCCTGCTGTGAAATTTTGATTGTGAATCATCTTAACCCTGGGCTAGCAGAAACTGAAACACCCATCAGTAGTATTGCTTTGTGTTCAGTTTATAAAATTTGTATACATTTGAGTGTGTGTGTGTTTATCTTATAATGATACAGCTAGAAGTTTCCTGATCTGCTTATTCATATTACTGCATGTGCTTAGCATTGACTCATTGTTCATTGCTGTTCTGTAGGCTCCTTCTTTGCTTGTTTGGTATCATACTTTTGACAATCCTTGTGCAAATACAAGAGGTAGATTTCTTATTTTTTGGTTTTGCCAAGTATTGATATAGTCTATTTTCTTCTTTCTTGCCCACAAGGACCTAATATTTCACAGGAGACTAACTGGAAAAGCAGTCCTCAAAAGAGTTTCTGTATCCCAAAGACTGAAAAATCAGTGTTTTTTGTGTTAACACAGAGTAAGAGACAAAAGACTTTGATTTACTTATGATGTTACAGGGGCAAAGCTCTATTTATGACTTCTGTGTTCCTACAGGGTGGTTCCGGAATCTCCACGTTGGCTTCTGACACGCAAAAAGGGAGAGAAGGCATTAAAAATCATGCGCAGTATTGCAAAACACAATGGGAAATTTCTTTCACCACATTACTCAGAGGTACTGCCATCTGTTTGACTTGGAAGTTTTTCCAAGCTTTCTTAAACTTTGGAAGGTTCAGTGGTGTTAAAATGCACTCTCTTTAAGTGATGGGCAACACTCTTGAAATGTCACACCAGAACAAGATTGTCAATTCTACACCTACTTTGTTAATTGCAAGATGGTAAAAGTGAACTGGCTGGAAATATATGGACTGAAAAAAAAAGAAGTTTGCAAAACAATGAATCAGGTCTTTCATTTGCAATGCTCCTACTTTAAAACTTATGGGAAATATCAGAAACTAGCCTAAGGGCCAGTGGTATTTCCTAGAAGCTGCCATTTTATCTGACAGAGTGAGTGGAGATAGCAGGATCCACTTTCCTGGCTCCTTTTCTAGGACTTCCTTTTACAAGTCAAAGAGAAGATGAAATTAGAAATTAATCATAAATTTGCTTCTATCCCAAGAGGGGCAAAAAAGGCTGTAAAATTCACAATTCAGGAAGCTCTGTCTGAGATTGCTATTTACACAATAGGATAATATATTTTGGAGTTACAGTCCCTTGGCAACTGGACTTGGCAGAAAGAACCAATGCATTTCAAATAACACTTGTGTCATTGCAGCATTTGGTTTTTTCTGTGTTGAATAGCAATGTCTCACTCTCAGACTGTGGTTACTCTGACATTGGCCTTATGGTTCAGTGACAGCATATGCGGACAACTAGAATGATCATTAAGGTTAACTTCCAATACAAGGCATTCTATGATTCTATAACTCCTGTGCTATGGACCCTAGAGCTGGATGCAGCACTACAAATGCGGTCTGATGAGAGTGGAGCAGAGGGGCTGAATTGCCTCCATCAATCTGCTGGCCATGCTGCTTTTGACGCAGCCCAGGATATGTTTGGCTTTCTGGGCTGCAAGTGCACATGGCTGGCTCGTGTCTAGTCTCTCATTCACCAGCACTCCCAAGTCCTTCTCAGCAGAGCTGTTCTTGATCTGTTTGTCCCCCAGCCTATATTCATACGGGGGTTGCCCCAACCAGATACAACACCTTGCAGTTGGTCTTATTAAGCCTCAAGAGACTACAAAAGGACATGGACCCGTTGAAGTGAGTCCAGAGGAAGGCCATGAAGATGATCAGAGTGCTGGAGCATTTCTCTGAGGAGGAAAGGCTGAGAGAGCTGGGGTTGTTCATCCAGAGAGGTGAAATCTCTGGGGAGACCTTAGAACACCTTCTAGTACCTCAAAGTGTCCAACAAGAGAGCTGGAGAGGGACTTTTGTAAAGGGCACGAAGTGACAGAAGAAAGGGTTGACAGAGGGCAGTTTTAGATTAGATATTAGGAAAAAACTCTTCACTGTAAAGGTTGGTGAAACACTGGAACAGATTTCCCATAAAAGCTGTGGATGCCCCATCCCTGAAAGTGTTCAAGGCCAGGCTAAACAAGACTTTGAGCAACCTAGTCATGTAAAAGGTGTCCCTGCCCATTGTGAGGAAGTTGGAACTAGGTGACCTTTAATGCCTTTTCCAACACAAACCATTCCATGATTCTATGAATCTTTGGCTGGGGTATATACACAGGTGAGATTCTCACATCCTGGTCAGCATTACCCAGTGCTGAGTGTGGCCCAAGACATGTAGAAGAAAGGTTGTGCTGCTGCAGCTCGCCCTCCATGTTCAGCCCTGCATTCCTATATCCACTTCCTCTCACTAAACACTGGCATTTTCTAAGTGTTGTGTCAGAAAGATGATGTGTGTCTTTCCATGCTTTTTGTTTTAAATGATATTTAATTTTTTTTTCTAAAGTATCCCTGCTCATGACCCTAAACCACTCACAGCTGCAGCAGATTAACCTGCACACATACAGATTTGTGCTGGATCTCTTCCTGGGACCTTTTTAATCTAGAGCATCTGTCAACCTTTTTGCTGTGCCCAGAGGAAAGAGAGCATCTCCAGGAAGTGTACTAGTAATGTACCAAGTGTATTTCTCACACTAACTGACATCAGTCTTCTCTTTCATGAAGCAACTCCAGAATTTCATGCTAAGTGCTGCAGGCTTAGAGGGACAGAGAGAAGCAAGCAGTGATAGGCATTATCTGTCAATGCACTTTGACTCATATTTTTCGATATGCCTGTATCCATTTCATTGGCCAAGTCCCTTACGTGGCTCTGAACGTAGCAGCTTTGAGTTTTTGCTGGCACACAGAAACTACAGATGACCTTTGTACGAAAAAATGATAAACATTTGGTGCTTTTGCTTTGTGGGTTACAACACTGGTACCGTTCAACTCCAACTCAAACTCATTAAGTGTAAATGATAAGCTTTTTTTTCCAGTTGCTCATATTTATCCTAGCATGGGGATTTTTTTCAAACTAATTTTCTAACTCTTGGCCTCTGTCCAAAACCAGAATGAACTCCAACTATCTGACTAGTAGCTGCTTCTTAGGAGCATTGTGGATCAACTCCTCTCCCTTTATATACAGATATATATTTTTTCCTACTATATAGACATATCTAGACATATGTATTTCTTTAATACATTAACATAGATATGTAACTATCATAAGCATGCATGGATGTACTATCCCATGAAGAATTAAGCATGTGTAAAACTATATATCTTTAAAAATTATTGTGGAAAATCTGTTATGTAATTTTGCTGGAACATGAAAATGGGAAGGAAGTTGGTTATAAAACTTCATCCAGGGTTTTCAGATGGTGTGTCTGAAAACATGGGCCCTGTCACTGAATTCATGACTGCACTGATGTGAATAGCAAAGCTCTCCTCGTATTCAAAGAACAAAAAGAGGATTTTCCCCCCCTGCAAAGAGTAGACTCTCCATAATGATTTTTTTATTCAGCCATAAAAAAGTACTCAGTTATGCTTGGGGTTGTTATGACTTTATTAAGGCATAAAAATATAAGCAGCAGTTGTGCTGAATTTATCTGTAGTCCTTTGGAAAACAAAAACCATATTTGCACAAAGTCACAACTGATGGCTGGCAGCCCATTCTTATAAACAACAGACAGGGCAGCTTTATAACTGTGCTGTGAGGGAGTCCAAGAGCAGTGCAGATACCCAGCAACCTCAGCCTGCCTCACAAACTGTTCTGGCAAGCAGCAGAAGTGGCAGTGCTCTGAAGAAAACTTCTGGCTGTGGTTACAGTAGGAAAGCAAGAGGGAGTAGAAAGGAAGTTCAAACAAATGTGGGGCTTCTCTGTCTGACTTTAAAAGCTTTGTTTCACTCAGTTATGAAAAAGTCATGAGTAAAAACAACCAGGCAAATCTCACTGAAAAGCAGCTGTGCCACCTTATGATATAAAAAAAAATAAAAATAAAAGATTGAAAGCTTTGGGCACAGCCCTGACTGAGTGAAGACACACTTAGGCAATGCCTTTGGCTTTACTGGTGTTCATTGTGGATCAGCATGTTCCTCTGAGCTTCTTCATCCTTTCACCCATGTCTCCACACCACCTGGGATCATTTCTGTGAGTTTCTGCAGCTGTGTGGGCAGCACTTTCTGTGGTAATCCAGAAGGGTTTGCTCCTCTCTTTGCTTTCTTAGTCTTCCTCTCAGAAGAGAACAGAGAGTCAAAGCAGCCAGACTGCCTGAAATCCTCCTAAAAAGGGTGCAGCAGGTTCAACCCAATGTTTCCCACAGCTACTTTGAGAGCTGATGGTAATTCCAGCTGTGGTTGCCAGTTCTTGGGCAGTGTCATAGTTTGTCCCTGCATAAAACCACCTCTGCCTTATCTCACCTGCCAAATGACCATACGTAAAAAGAATTCCCACCTAGCTTGGACATCACAGTTAAAAACTGCTGGCCAGAGTTAAAAAGAGCCTCCATCAATGTGCCTAATTCCTTTTTGGCCCTGGTAATGTTCTGGCTCCACAATATCTACAGCAATGAACTCCAACAGGTGAACACAACTGTGTGAAATCCTGCTCTTTTCTGTTAGCATTAAACCTTCTAACTAATGATTTCTTTGTGTGCCTCATTATGACTGTATTGGAGGAACCTGAGAACAGATTTATTATACTTTGTAGGCAGTATGAGGACCAATAATTCATACTTAGCAGGATTGGTTTTTTCAGGGTAAAAGCCATGTTCTGCACATTGCTTGGATATTTTAAGACCCTCTGAATTTTACTAGTGAAATATTTTGTAGCATGCAAGCACTGCTCTTTCTTTCACTCTTGTCTTGCTGCTGCCCAGCTGTGTTCCCAAGCCCCTTGCTTGCATCTCACCCCCTCTCTCCCTGCTTCCCTCACCCAATCACTTTGCCCTTCCTGTCACAGTCTCCTACTCTCTCCCACCTCTGGTAGAAGGCAGTTCTGCTCCCAGTGGCCCTGATGTGACAATGACAGTTACTGCCTTCCAAGAAAATCCAACCGCTCTCATTTTACAACAAGGAAATAATTTTTTCCATTATCAAGTTAAGATTGGGGATTTTTTTAATGGATTTTTTGCGTGATCATCATTAAGGAAAACCCACAGCTGTGTCCTGTTGTAAGCTGTTCCCATAGCTGCGCACCGCTCTGGAGTGCTATAAGTAGCAAACTGGCTCGTCAGCACCTTTACTTGCTGGACTGGAATATTGCTGATCACTATGCTTACATGAGAACTCTGCCCCAGTGCCTGCCTGACCCTTGACAGCTGACTACAGCTCACTTGTCTCCTCAGATCACTATTAGCAATGAGGAGGTCAGCAACCCCTCTTTTCTTGACCTGGTGAGGACTCCCCAGATGAGAAAGTTCACGCTCATCCTGATGTATGCCTGGTGAGTGCCCATGTCACTCCAACTTATTACCAGGGTGGTGGGTTTTGAAGAAAGAGTCCCTTGTGACTTTAAGAGTCTCTCCAGCTGCTTGCAATAATTTGTTTACCTCTCAACACTGTTTTCCTTTTGTTGTTTAGGTTTGCAAGTGCCCTGATCTACCAAGGGCTCGTCATGCGCCTAGGAATTGTTGGCGGAAACCTCTACCTAGACTTCTTCATCTCAGGAGCTGTGGAGCTGCCTGCGGCTTTCCTAATTATAGTGACAATTGATCGCGTTGGCCGGCGCCTGCCCTTTGCAGTAAGCAACATCGTGGCAGGCGTTGCATGTCTTATTACTGCCTTTGTGCCAGAAGGTAATTCACTTCCCAGTGTCACTCTTTTGATCAATGACTTCTTTCTGACATCCCCTAAACAAGAACATCAAGCCACACAAAACTACAGATTTCCTCCTGGTCCCCACTTCTGTGTGTCTCCCAGAAGAGCCACTACATGATGAGTATCTACCTCATGCTTCAGTGGCAGCTCCCCCAACACATGTCATGGCAATTCAGGTACCAAGGGCCTGGTCACCATGTTCTCTGCTGGCTCTGCCAGCATCCTTTTCTATTAAAAAAGTAGAAAGGTCCTGCTGGGACAGCAGGGATGGGGGACTTTTGATCTCCTGGATCTAAGGCTGTTGCAAGAGGAGGAAACAAAGAGTAGCACTGGGGAATTACTCCTGCATGACACCTTCCCTCCAGCACCTACATGTATTTTGGGCCGTACCATATGCTAAGCATGGAGGATCAGGTCTGGGGTTAGAGCAGGGGGTGATATGGCCTGAGTAAGGGAAGAAAGTGGAGGCCTGTGGCCAGCAGTATGCTGCCACCAGCCTTCTCTCAGTAGTGGTGGAATGCTGAGGGGACCCACTGAGATGAGGAGCAGACAGCCTGGGGATTAAGATACTTGCAGATGGGACACCTGAGTTCCAAGTCTTGCTTTTAAGAAAAGTCTGTTTATACAGATAGAAAAAGCTGCAGCAGAAGCTTGTGAGAGCCCCAGTTACATAAGGGCGCTCACACAATTTGAGACCCCTGGCGGAGGAAGGAGCCATACAGATATCACCCTTACCTAGGGGGTCTGATGAACTAAGGGGTGTGGGGGAGACAATTTGGATTTATTTTGTTCTTTCCAGCCTTTGATTTTCTTACAAATGGTTTGATAACAAAACTTTTGAGGACAAAGGCAGCGTCTGGCAACATGGGATGAAATCTGATCAGGGTTTGTTTGGTTATTTTGGAAGGGAAATAAACTCACATGTCTCATTTTTTGTATAGAGCAAACTGAAATGTTTTCTTGTTCTTCCTATTGAAGTTTGCCGAAAACACAATCACTGTCAGAGACCTCTCCAGTGGCAGAGGTGCCCTTCATGGCAAGTTCAGGATTCTTGTTTCACTTGCCCCCCTGTCTGCCTAGATGTGGTTAGACTACACAGGAGACTGTCCTCTCCCAAGGACATCTCAGAGGTGCTTATTGCATTCCTCATAATACTCTTCCAGAAGCCACCAGTTCTCCAGGGAGAACAATTGATCTGCTAAGGAACTGCACACAGTGAGATGGGGTGGCTGTGCCCTGCAGCGTGTACGTGACCATTGTGCCTCTGCTACTGTATATGGGTCAGTGGCTGCCCACCAGAGCTTGAGTGGAACCAGGAGAGATGGGCAGAGCCAACAGGTCAAAGTCAGGTCCCTGTGACAGTCACGTCAGGTACAAAGACTAGCACTAGGGAAAGGAAGGGGAGGATGGCCAGGACTAGCATTACTAGGAATGTGTTTAATGTGCAGTGGCTAGACAAATTACAAAGGGTAGGTGGCCTTCTTAAGGAAGAAATATTTTACTGCAGCATCACTGGAGGTTTTTAAAGATGTGTAGATGTGGCATTGAGGGATATGTTTTAGTGGTGGGCTTGTCAGTCCTTAGTTAATGGTTGGACTCAATGATCTTGAAGGTCTTTTCCAACCTAAATGATTTTGTGATTCTACTCACCATTAGAGGTAGCTTTCTTGTGGTCAGAAGGCTTTTAGAGGTGACTCAGCAGTGTTTCTTACAGCATAATATCACTATAAAAATAAACTTTCCCTTCTAGAGCACAATTTGGACATGATGATGGAAGCCTATAGTGTTCATTCTCCCACCCAGGCTTTATACCCCTCCAGTGTCTTGAATCAATCCATTCAAGTGATTTCTAATTCTCCAAAGTAGCCTCACGTGGCATTTGAAAGGAATAAATGCCAGTACAGATTGATACCTACAGCAGTGGCCTTTCAGTTTGATTTTAACTGATCCAGTGTTTCTGTAGTATAACTTCTGCTGACAGAGCCTGGGGCTCTCAGAAATGCTGCTGGTATGGCAAAGCACAGTTCACCAGTGTTTCTTTTTGAACAAACAGATATCCCATGGCTCAAAACGACAGTTGCCACACTGGGAAGACTGAGCATCACAATAGCATTTGAAGTCGTCTATCTAGTGAACACTGAATTGTACCCTACAACACTGAGGTATGTCAAAAGCTCCTAGGAACCTTGCAACTTACCCTCTGCTTTTTTGCATTCCCTATGTCGCTGCTGTTTAATTAAGCTTGGTTTTCTCTGGAGTTTCCCAATTGAATAGCCATTGCTCATTGTGGATGGCATATGCTGATGAGTCATTTTGGAGCTAAGTCTACATTCTATTTCTTAAACTACTGGTTAATCTGTTTGGTAGTACCTCTCTAATACCTGGTACTTTTTGTCTTTTGCAGAAACTTTGGTGTTTCTCTGTGCTCAAGTCTGTGTGACCTAGGTGGAATTGTAGCCCCGTTCCTGCTTTTCCGATTAGCAGCCATTTGGTTGGATCTACCTCTAATTATTTTCAGTAAGATCTGATTTAAAATGTACTTTTGCTTTAAATATTCTCTTCCTAACAGAGCTTTTCTTTCTGGGCAAAAGTAGTGTGTGGCTTCATCTCCTCCTCAGACCAGGCTGAAAGGCAAATGGGTGAAATGTGTCTGATTTCACTGCACAGTATGGAAGAACTCAGGTCTGATTGGATAACTTTGTTGAACAAGCAGAGAAGAAGCTATGTGAGGTGCTTTAAGACTGAGAAACCTAGATTCTGCAACTACTGAGATGTAAGCTTGGGCTGCCAAGAGTGAAGGTGGATTACCTTTAAAAAATACTTAGAGTTTTTCGGTAGGTAGAGTTATGACTATGGATGTTGTATTATCCTTAAGTTTGTATTCCTGTCAAATTCCTTCCCTCAGTTGTATTTTGGAAAAAATAATCCCTGTTGAGTAATTCTATGGAAAAAAAAATTAATTATTTACAGTGAGGACATGGGGGTTTGTGGATAAATCAGACATCTAGGAGATAGATGTGATTGGTAAAAATCAAAATAAATAAGAGAGACTAAGACAGGAAGTTAGTGCTAAAGACAACTTTAGATGAAAACAACCTTAGAAAGATAGGCTTTTGACTTCTAAGATCTCCCTTTAGGGAGATCAGGCTCCAGGTGAACTCCTAAACCTCAAGTGATTTTGCAATAGGTTAAATTAATGTAGCATAAAGGTGTTTGATTAGAATAGGTTAATCAGAAACTGACACGCTTAAAAATTCTCACTTCAAACTTAATCTGAATAAACTCTTCTCAGTAGATAAACCCTGAATATAAAAAAGTAACAATTTTCTCATTGCTTTTGTATTTATTCAATCTCCATTGTAGGTATTCTCGCTGTTGTCTGTGGGCTCCTAGTACTGCTTTTACCAGAGACGAAGGGAATCTCATTACCAGAGACAGTGGAGGATGTGGAGCAGCTTTCAAAGTATGAGTTGTATTTTCTTATTTTTACTTGGGTGAGGTTTCCTGAGGATTTTCTCTTCCAGCTTTACCAACTGTCAGAAATTATTGATAATTTCTAAATGTCAAAGTAAGTTCTCTAGTTAGGTTAATGTTATGAGCGGGTGGTATTTTTCTCAATAGAAGCCTGAACCTTTTACTACCATTAAGGAAGGCTGTTAAAAAATGTATGGGGATAAAATGTGCATTTTTCTCATAGAGACGAAAGTTGTCCTATGCATCTCCAAAAGCAGAAAGTAATAGTGTGCAAGAGAGATACTGCAAAGCATAGCCTGCAACTGTCTTCTCAAGAAAACCAGTCTTTACCTTAATGAAGGTAATATGTGAAGAAGGGCCCTTTATCACAGAAGCAATTCCAAAAGTTGTGAAGTCATTAAAAAGTCACGTATGAGATGGATTTATAGGTGAAGAGTTGTAGGCACAGCTTTCCTGTTCCTGGCATACAGCAAGCCAGAGCATTTGCTGCACTGCAGAAATGCGAGGAGCATTTACATCTTAGCTAAATATTTTGAGGATCTAGTGCTAGTGTCTAGTGCTAGTGTCTAGTTAGTGTTTCAAGCAGAGGCTTTAGATATTACATCAACAACTTTTGTCCGATTAAATATACAAACTAAAAAAAGAGTAAATTTCTATGCAAAAAGTAAATGTTTCAGTACTACAGCTTGGAATACAATTTGAACTGCATATTTTCCTGTTTCTTTCACATTTTATTTCCCCTTCTGTTTCTTCAGTCATTTTGGAAAACATGACAAGAAACGAAAACACCGGGACACCAACTCTTATATTTAACCTTTGAAGGACAGCAGCGAGCAAAGAACTATATTGCCACTCCGGGTTTTTTTTTTACCCACTTGCACCACTTCAAAATTTGCAGCAGAATATGGATTAAACTTCATGTTCTTCTTCTAAGCATAAGGACATTTATAATGAGTAGTGTATTTTTCTATGAATATGGAATAAATTTTTTTTTTCGGAGTATGCTGTTTGCAAGAAGGGACCACTTTATGCTTCTTGGTAAAGAACAGAAGAGCTTTAAAAAGATGCACTATCCAGCTCAGTGAGCTTGTATTTATTTCTTTATCTATTTGAGCCATTTTTAAATTTCTTTTGTTAGGATATACATTTAGATGAGGAGAGTTTGAAATGGTACTGCTTGTTTAAGATTTAGATGACTTTGAGGAGGAGGGAATGAGTATTTCAACCTGTTCTCTTTTGTTCCTGAACAATCAAGATAGAGAGAAAATGATAGCTCAGGAAGGAGGGTAGTGATTAGGGTGCCTCTTTCTCTGGTTGGGAAGGATGGGAATCAGCAATGTGCATCAGGGAGAACCTCTCTCTGGTCTGATCGTCATCCTCAGGGACCCTTTGCAACAAAAGCCCTGCCTCCCTCTGTGTTTAAAGGCTTTCTGAAATGTGGCAGCAGTCCTCCTCACCTTTCCAGAGATTTATATAGGTGTCATACCCTGCAGAAGTCATTAGCTCTACAGATCAGATTATCCTGCTGCCCATCAGTGCCTTCCCCTAGACCCAGCTGTGGTTCATGTAACACTCCACTGTCCTGTCCCCTGGCCAATGACCCCTCCATATCTCTGAGAGAAGGGCTTCTGCCTGCTCTCCCCTGTCGGATGCCTTTCTAAACCCCTCTTTCAAGAGCATGCTGATATTTTCCTTTTCCAAATCATGCTCTCTGCCCATCCCTACAAACCAAATTCTTTCACCGCTGCCAAGGTGACTTGCAATTTCTATCTTCTGTTCATTATTATTTATCTTTCTGTCTTGGAGAAAAATTATTTGGGTTGTTGAAAGGAATGTTAAGCTGTCCTGGGAAGATGGACAGGGATGAGACAGGAGCTTTGTTTACTGAGGGAAGTGTTAACTGGTCCTGGCTGTTTGAAGCTGACACAGAATAAGTTGACCCTCTGGTTCTGCAAGCAGATACTGGGGACAGATTGCATTCCCTTTCTGCTGTATGACGTTCCTCAAGCATTGGGTTGTGGCCACTGACCGGTAAATCATACATTCCTTTCAGAGAAGGACTTGAAAAGATGTGATGTTCAACAGGTATCCTATTACCAACAGAGAAATAAATAAACAAAAGAAAGTCAATGAGGTCTTGTAAAGGGCCTTATAAGCTCAGAAAATAACATATTTGGCATAAGCGAATATCAGACTGAGTTATGAAGGTTCATACCACAAATGAGCAGTGCTACATTAGAGTCAGTGAAACTGAATGACAACTGCTCCAGTTTCACCATCCTAAGAGCACACATAGGCAGATGCCTGCACAGGAGGATTTCCTGTGGTGAGGAATATACTGCGCAGTTCAACAGTTCTCAACTATCCCTGCCTTTTCCCAGAAACTGCCCTTATCACCAGCCTTACTGGAGGAAAATAGGACATTAATGTTAATGTTTGCGCATTCCAGGCAGTTAGTGATAAGGCCTGTCTTTCAAGGCTGTTTCTAACTTCCTCTGATGCATAGTAAAGGTAAATGGGATGCTTAACATCAGTAGTGACTGAAAGATATGAAAGTAAATTAATATCTCACAATATATCTGTCTAATCTAGAAGACAACCCAAAGCTGGAGCTACTGCTACAAGGAGAAAAGTTCTACGCCAACACCAGTTTCTGTAGATAGCTGAAGATAAGGTTGCAAGGCTGGCTGGCAGAGACCAGTCCTGACCTGGAAGCTGTGGGCTTGCACTGGCCAGGTGTTGTGCTTCAGTGCAGGGCGAAGAATGGGAGCACCAGGATGCAGAACTCAGCCCTGCCTTCCCTGCATCCAGCCAGGAGGTGAGCCCTCAGAGAGGCAGGGTGAAGCGATCAGACCTGAAGTATTTATTTTCTGAACACTTATTTTGTAAAGGACAGCAGTAAAAAAGGCTTTCTGTGTGTTTTGACTGTTAAAACTATAGCAGTGAGTGACTTCAGGTGAAGTTTGTATTTGGTAATTGCTCCTGGGCTAACTCATCCCTAAGAGAGAGATTTTGTAAGTCAATAAATCCTCCCATCTCTATGAGCCTTTGTGTTAGGTTTAAGCTGCTGTGGATGAGAGAGGAAAGATGAGGTGGTGGAAGCAGAGGGAGAGCTTCAGTGAGGGAGAATTCCAGGTGCATGTATGCAGCATGCAGACCACTGGATGGGATGTTGGTTTAAGAAAAAGTTAATCTAAATTTGTATGTGCCTCAAACCACTTAATATGTATGGGAAAGTCCTATAAGCTTCTCAGGAGGCACATCAGTGTTCTCCTAAGCTGCACGAGTTGACACTAAAATGGCTGATGTGAGCCAGCACACCCAGTGAGAGGCACCTCTTCAAGTAGGAACCAAACACTGCCAGCTACAGTTGTCTTGCATGCGTATACTTTAGAGGTTCAGTGAGAGATGTGGGGTACACAGCAGACAAAGCATCTCCTTGCCATTAGCAAAAGCACATGAACAATATGACCACAGAAACCCAGGAGCTGTGTTCTTCCTACCAGCAAACAGGCTAATGTGCTATTTGGTTCAAATGTTCTGCTGCTAACAAATGTGCTGGGTTACTTCATCTGGTCTGTGCAAATGGGTAGTGATAAGTGGCAATTTTTGTTGCTGCTGACACTCTTGCAGAAGGAAAAGATCACAACTGGCATTCTTTGAGAGGTTATTAGGTGGGTGTAACTTCTGTAGCTACTCAGGCATGTTCAGGCATTTCTAGCCAGTTTGGCAAGGACAGCAAGGCCACTAGATTCTCTGCTTCCAAGCCAGAGAATTAACAAGGTATTAGCCATGCCTTCAAGAGTGCACATCTAAAGAGCTTAACAAATCAAAGACCAAGCTGCAACACAGAATTTCTGATGTCAGGGAAGGACTGTATAGATTTCTTGTCTGGCTTAATAATCAAAATTAGTATATATGGAAAATATACATGAGGGTGTTTGTGCTCAGTGACTCCTTCTGACCAGACAGGTGGGTGGGGTATGCTTTATCAGAGCTGCTCTTGCTCAGGAAGGCAATGCTTTGAGGACATTGTGTCTCCCAGAATCAGACTCCAGTTGTAGATTAGACTCCAGATGTAGAAGTTTCAAAAGTCACCCTGCCACTTAACTCTGCTTTATAGTTCTCATCTCCCTTTAAAGCTATGAGGAGGGAAAAAAAAAAAAAAAGAGAGTGCTCCTAGGATGCAACACAGGGTACCACAAAAGGATACATCCCCTTTGTATGTACCTGCCTGCAAAAACATAAACACAATCCAAAAACGACAGGTAGCTTGGCATGCCCGGGAGTGGGCCTCTGCATTGCACAAAACAGGACAAGACAAATCCCATCCCGGGAAGTAGCTGTGTTACTTGGAGTACACTCAGCACCCCCTGGGGATGCAGGAAGGACCCCATGCATAGCTGGGAGTCCTTACATGCTTGACGTGCAGGGGGTGCAGGATGAGAGCAGGGGCTCATAGCTAGCAAGTGTTCGACCTTGGCAAGTGTGAGTCAAGCTTTCCCTGGAAAGCATTTCTAAAGGTTTCATTTCCTATAACCACAGACAAGTGTACATGATTTTCTTTTAGAGAAGAAAAAAGTACATCTAACAGTTATGCAGTCAGATAAAGTTATACTATTAAACAAAGGGGTACTATGGACAACACCATTTTATAATATGTTAAATGCATTATCATTACTTGCAATAATGATTGACAGTTTTTTGTCTTTACTATTGACTAACTTTAGGATGAGGCTATTTTTTATTTACTACTTTACTGTCTTTGATGAAACATCTGTACTTTTGATGACTCAGATTTCCATGTCAATACAAAATATAAAAATAGAAAACAAATATTTCTGCATATTTTCTTTTTTTTCCAACCCATGTATTTAATGCCATAAGATATATCCAATAAAACTTCACATGCATATAAGACATGTACTATGAGATTCTATTTTGTTTTGTAGCATCAAATTGGTAAGAGGCTCAGACAGCTCACATAAAATAAAAATTATTCTCCTTTCTTCATTTGTTGGAAGCACAACATCTTGGGAAATTATGATCTTAGACAAAAATGTCATTGTAGAATATAATATAAGATCAAAACACGGGTGTCCAGTTACAGTTAATGTTGTGATTTTTGACATGTAATCCAGAGGTATGTAAATCTATTTTCAAACATAGCAAATCACAGAACATATAGAAAGAGGGTAACACACTGTCAGTTGGGTTTCTTGGCAATAACTATTAATTTATGGCAAATTGAAATGGATGATCATATTTATTTTCTTATGAATGATTGTGGCTTTAATATTGCACTTGGAATCTTATATTTCTGACATGCATGCTGCTTTCCAGAAGAGGGCAGTCCATACCCAGGGTTAGTTGTTTTCCATTATACTTGTAATCCAAGAAATGTAATTGGATACTCGAACGTAAACACCAGGTTTCATGGGTTGGGCACAGCCAAGGCCCCAAGAGGTGACTCCATGTTGAACAAATTTATCTTGGTCCAGACAGACTAGAGGTCCTCCACTGTCCCCCTAAACAGAGAAAGAATAGGATTATCCCTTCACTGACAGACCCATGCGCAAGTGTGGCATTCTCACAGGAGGCACAGATACAGAAGTACCTCTTACATGCGAGGGCCACACAGGTTATGAGGAAACACTGGAGTTCTAGCTAGACAAGGGTTCTCTGTGCATGTTATTGAATGCTTTTGTCATCTCTTCACATTGCCTAGACATTACATTTATTTTTGGTGTAGGAGGATGTGTTGGGAAGGAATCTGAATGCTCTTATTAACTTAAACAGATCTTCCTCCCTCAGTCCCTTTTCTGAGGTGTTCAGGGCCTCCTGTTGTTACTAGATGATCCAGTGGCACTGACAGGTGGAAATTAATACTTCCTTTAGCCCTTGTTTTGCCTGCATGGCAGGCTACATTGCATTAGTTTCTTGATTGTTAACTGAGATGTCTTGGGTTGTTAACTAAGCTAGATTGGACACTGGAGACAGTCTAGCTGAGGCAAGCAAAGTGATCTGGGAAAAAAAAAATCAGACAGTTTGTCTTTTTAAGTTGGCTTTCATACACCTAGCTTGTGTATGTTACCATGTGCTTTGTAGTTCAGACTTGTCTGAAAAATTGTCTGCCCTGCTTCCTAGCAGCAAACAAGAGAGAAAGGCAAGAGCAGAATCCACGTGCATTTTTCCACTTAGATGCCACATGATATGGTGAAATCCCAAGGATAATTCAGAACCTGGCCTCTAAAGCCCAGAAAGCAAAGTGCTACTTGATTTGGATGTGGTTACAAGCACACCACACAATCACAGAATATTGTGAATTGGAAGGGACCCACAAGGACCGTTGATTCCAACTCGTGAGTGGCCTATATGGGAATCAACCATAACCTTGGCACTATTAGCACCATGCTCTAACTAGCTGAGCTAATCTCAGTGTCTCTGATGCTTATAGACTTTCTTACCTGGCAAGTGTCTGTGCCACCATGAATATTGCCAGCACAGAGCTCATGCTTTTTGACTCTACCATTCAAGAACTCAGGGCGGTTGCATATTTTATTCTCAATTACAGGAAATCCAGTTTCCTTTAAGTAGCCAGTACCAGCAGTCCCTTTGCAAGTAAAAACAAAACCAAAAAAGAGTGAATGAAAAAGGCAATTATCATATTCACAGAACAAACATCAGGATATAGATAAGCAGTAAAATAAGCATAGTGTTTATGCACTGTGCATGTACTTCCCATGCATAATATGAAGATACACCAAAATCAGTAGGCATTATCAATATTATGGTACTTATCACTCTCTACCACCCATCAATTTCCACACTGCACTGATTGACTTTCTTGTTCTCATAATACATCTATGTGGATCCAGTAACTACTGGTATTTGTGAGAGTCGTTCCCAAGCCATTTTATTTCTCTATATTTGAGATTTCTGTGGAAGAAACAAGGTAGGAAGCAAACAGTTGAAAATGGCATGTTGAGTAAGAAGGCAGACAAGGTACTGATGCATTTCTCAACTGAGACAGACTGGGAGGTTTTGAAAATAAGGGTTATATTTTTGTGAGATATGAACCAGGCTGGCTGGGAGGAAGAATCATTCGAGAGAATGAGCAAACTCACATTTATGCGATCAAGAAATAACCTAAATCTAGAAAAACCATCCTCGATAGGGTAAAAGCAAACTTTGGGGAAAAGTGTAGTGGACTGAGAGAGAAGAGTTAGTAGCTCCTTAGGTCTGATACTCCTTCAGTATTCGTTTAGATGATTTCAGTTTAAATGGCACTGAGTGGTTTAGGAAACTATCAGTGTGAGCGAGTAGTAAAGAATGGCAGTACCTGATGAATTTGGAAGACTTAAGTTTTTCAGCAATAGCTTATGTGGGACACAAAGAGAATACATTTTGTTTACAAGTATAATCCAGTCTCCAAACATTGAGCTTTTAGATGTGCTAATGCTCTCTCACCTCTTGTATCCCCCCAGCCTGTCACATAGCAGTCCTCTCTTCCTCCTAACACAGCGTTTTCATTTGGTAAACAAACTGGGATTACATGATCGTTAATGACTGCTGGGCTGAAAGAAACCAACAGGGACAATCATTAGCACAATTATACTTGATACCACTTTCAGGTTTCTAAAGAGACTCTATATTCATTCAGCCATCTATCTTTGAAATCCTTTGCTTCAGGTAAGGAAATTTTCTGATGTACAAAACTACTTTTGTTTTAGGCTCAAATCCCTCAAAAATGATACACAAAAAGAAAAAGTCTGAAACTGAGAACAGTTAGAGTATTTTGATACTAAAATGTACCCACAAAAATCCAGGAGAATGCCAGTGCATAGCCAATTGCAAAAACTATTAGAAAGAGTATGAATTAGGGACATTTAACACATGCTAAATGTGTTAGCTTGCTCTGCCTTCGTCCAATCTTACTATAAATCACTTTCTAAAGGCACACTTAGCGCACAATAGAACCCACATCCATCTGACTTGCCTTCGGTTGAGTGCAGCTAAGGGTCGCTTACGAAGCCACATTATTATGCTGAACCTGCATCTGTTTTGGACCTGCATTGCAGGTACACAAATCAAAGCCCAAGCATCATATGTTCACGCCTGCTTGCAGCTCGATGGACATATTTCTTTTGATTGCACATTTACGCAGTAAACATGTTTGATGACTGAAAACAGGTGCAAGATGAGCCATATTGGGTATCGCATTAAACATGCGTGCTCTTTGCCTGCACACTGGCCAAATCCTCTAGAAGAGGAAATCTCCCAACCATGGCATAGAAACAGCATGGAGTGATATCATGCTAATATTGCAGGTTTCAGACCTCATTACCTTATCAAGGAAAATACAGACTAAAAGATCTTCTAGGCATTGCTTCCTCCTATTCTGCTGCCATTACCTCACCTACCAGCAGCTGGCACCCAGCACATTGCCAGCCTGAGTCAGTATCCCTAGCCCTTCTCCCCTCCCAAGGCAGCTCTTTCAGTTTTTGAAGCCCTGGAGCTTCTGCAGAAGGGAAAGAAAGAGAGGATCTTAAATCGCTAATTGAACACAGAGTGTACAGAAACACACATTTCTGCAACAATAGCAGAAACCACTTTTTGGACAACTTGTCCCATCAGAACAACAGAAAGCTTAAGGTGAAAGGGTACCTGCTGAGTTTTAGCAGAGCAATATCTGCCCTGTGTGGCTCCTTGAACAATCTCTCAACATCACGTTTTTGTACTGATGGCTCTGATGCGGTTTCTCTGTGTAATCCAAGGTATACTTTGTATGCAGATGGCCGTGAGGACCTGTTGGAAATGTTTTCTCATGTTGAGCTGATGAACACACACCCAGGACATAGATCATTTACCATGTTATTTGGCAGCTTGTTCTATCAAGGCCAGATAGCCAGCTTTGTTGTAAATTTAATCCCTTATTATGGCACATGAAACCAAGCTGACAAAAGTTAGCACTGCCACTTTGTTTTTCAGTCAAAACTCATCTTCAACGAATAACAAATAGACTCGATTCAATTACGTACATAAAACCATAGAATCTTCTGAGTTGGAATGAACCCATCAGGATTGTTGTATCCAACTCCTAGTCTACATAGGACACCAAGAATCACACGACGTGCATTATCCAAATGCTTCTTGAATTCAGACAGGCTTGGTACTGTGAACACTTTTCTGGGGAGCCTGTTCTAGTGGCCAACCACTCTCTGGGTGAAAAACCTTTTCCTGATGTCTAACCTAAACTTTCTCTGACTCAACTTCATGCTGTTTCCTTGAGTTCTGGACATGAAAGTGAAGAGATGAGAACTTGCTCCTCTTCCCCTCAGTTGGAAGTTGTAGGCTGCAATGAAGTCTCCCCTCAGTCTCCTCTTCTCCAGGCTGAACAAACCAAGTGTCCTCAGCCGCTCCTCATGAGGCTTTCCCTCTAGACTCTTCACCATCCTTGTGGCCCCATTCTGGACACCCTCTAATAGCTTAATGTCTTTTTTACGTTATGGTGCCAAACAAAAACTTCACACAGTACTCAGTTCTCAATTCCAAACTGTTTGCAATACTGAATTCTTAACTGTTTGGAAGCTGTTTGCAACCAGCTCAGGTTGGTTATTTGGTCTCTTTTGTTTCTCCTGTGATTTTCTATCAAATGTAAGAAGATGTTGGTGTGGACTATAGGAGGTACTTACTTTTCTAAGCAGTGAGCAGCAGTAAGAACCCATTGAGGATCTATCAGAGTTCCCCCACAGAAATGCAGGCCAAAACTGTAACAGAGCAGAAAGGCATGAAAAAAGCATTGATTTAAGATGAGAAAGTTAATACTACCGTAATTAATCATGTAATCTCCCTAACGTGTGCTTTTACAAACTAAAGACATTATTCCACAATTTCATTAAGAAATATTTTGCTTTCCTTGAACAGTGTTTCTAACAATGACGGTAGTGTTCTGTGGACACTTTATAAGGCCTTGTATGAAAATACCTAGATCTTTGCTCTTAATCATTATATTTACTGGAAAACCTTGTCTGCAATGAGGTTCATCATTTCAGTGATTCTAGCTTTATATATCTCTCTAATCACAGTCAGAAAGCTCTGCGACTGGTCTTAATTCCTAGTTTTGTTAATAACTTTGCCAGTAGGGTCAAGTACTGACATGGAAGGACAGATCAAGATCTATTCTAGCCATACTTCAAACTGTTGCTTCTACTCATAGGATACTAATTCTATTGTAGAATATAGTGGCAGATTTAAATTAATTCTGTCTTCTAGTAAAAATATTTTTGAAATTAGAAGTTTTATTGATCTTACGGGTATTGTCACAAAATAGAACCTTCTTGGTTGTCTAACAGACCTCTTTAAGATTATCACACCTAATGTTTGGTTTTGAGCTATTTTTAAACTAAAATCAAGTTTAGAATGCTGCAACCACATACTATAATATCCTTTGAGAGGCAAGGTTTCATTGCATGTAAACTCTAATGTAATGGGGAATGGCCATACTTAGTACGGAGACTGATCTGCCAGGGCCAGGAGTGTGGATGTGAAATACACCCTGCAACAATCCTTTGCGCGCACAACTTTGGTCTGAACTTGGCTTTTCCACATTCATACTGAGCAGGAGCTACAGAATAAGAAAAAAAAAATCAGTACAAGGAACTTTAGTGTATTTGCTGTGAACTCAGAACACTATAAGGTGAACCTGTTACAGATATCACTTCAACTTTTGATTCTCCTCAGGTAATTCTATACCAGGTGCCACCTATATTTTGTTAAGTTACCTTCATCTGGATTACTTAAAAAAATGCCTGGTAATTTTTTTTTTCACATAAAATTCTTACTGACCAGCAAATTACACATAAATAGCTCTACAGTCAGGTAGAAAAAAAAGACTCAAAAAACAGAAGGGGAAGGAGAAGGAAACAGACAGAAGGAAAAAAATAAAATCTCACAACCACTCTACATGTATTCTTATAGATTCTAGCAGTGCAGAAGTTTCAGTGGCAGATGTTTTAAACTAATCTTGGTGGTACAGCATGTGAAATTCAATTGTGTCTTTTAGAACAAAATTTTGTTCACTATTACCTCAGGATCATTTGGTACTCCAGATGTCTCTGAGTTATTAAACAGAGTATTTCTTGTTTGGCCATGGCAAACTGACTTTTATCAACACAGAATTTAGAATTTGTTGGCAGCAAAAGGAACTAACTAATAAAATTAAAGGCAAACACCGTGGTCTTTTCTGTTCTTTAGATGAACATATGAACAAAAAAAGGTATTAATTTTAAAAACAAATGGATCATCAAATGGAATACAATAACCATGTGAAAACAATTTTTCCCTCTAAGTGTTCCAGCCCAACGCTTTTAATGCAGTAGTATGTATACAGCTACAGTGTCTGCATGTTATAAAACATCTTTCTTTTTCTTGTTTGCTCCACTTTGAGGTTTTCATCAAATATATCTTTCTTCTGCTCTTAACTGAGAAGATAAAGCAGCAAGACAGTCACTCTTTTTTGAGTGAAAACTACCTCTCTTCCTAGCATAGCTTTTGTTGTTGATGGATATGAAAGAGCTAGAAAGCAAAATGTTGTGAAACTTTATCATTGTTGTTTATCATTGCTGTTTATCATTTGTTGCACCACCTCATTCAGAGTACTAGATGGCTTGAGTAGTACTAGAAAAGACAATGGCATCTGCTTAAATACTTAGGGTCAGAGGCACTTTCTAGACATCAGATACGGTACAATACCAGAAGGGGGTCAATATGGTTTTCCTCCAGAACAGAACCAGAGCCACACAAGCAATGAGTGCGAAAGTTTTGCTAGGATAAGAGCATGCCTTGTTCACCCTGGCCACACAGAGAGTTATGTCAGGTGACTAGGCAGGAGCAGGGAAAATTTCTGCTGGAATGGCCCTATTTTGAAACTTATGGTAAAAGCCCATGAGCTTAAGGGGGCTCCAAGTATATCTTGCACTGTGTTTGGGGCTTTCAAAGAATGATCACCGATCTTAAGACTTCTGACACCGACTTTGAACATCACTTCCCAAGAGGCTTAACTTTGAACCTAAAGCTGTAATGCTTAGATCAGTTTTTTCAGATCAATCCCTGCATGTTCTCCAGTTGCCATAAAAGGTTACAGGAAAGGGAGACACTAGTCTTTAAAGGAATAATTACGGCACTTGGGAATGTCACAGTACTCCCAGGCTTTTCTTGGGTCTGTTGTGTAGCACCAAGGCCCATTCACATCTCCATCAGGATTCCTGCAATACTGTAACAAAGAATAAAGACACCAACTATTAACCAGGGAATAAAAATTCCTACCAATTAAATTTTCAAAATAAAATAAAATTTAGCTTGGGAAATACTTTTTTTACTTCCTTTATTATAAGTGACTTCCAATTTTTTTGACAATTTTGTTTTTTCATTTTTCTATTTGCTGGGTGAGTTTAGGAAAGGGTAGCATAAAAGGAAATTCCTTCACTTGTCTTCAGACGGTAGGCTTCAATAGTGCAACCTTGGACCTCTGAGCTCTCAAAAAGTAGATCTTGACCTTGAATGAGGTTTCCTAAAGCACTAAACTACCTATCTACTCCTTCTTCTACAGCAGTTAGTAGGAGCAGTAGGGTCAGTCCTGAGGTCTTTTCACATCCACTCTGGCTGCATGATTCTGAGGCAAATGAGTATTGTTCCTCTAGCATAATTTAGTGATGTGTAGGGTGATTCAGGAGTGCAATATTCATCCTGATGTGAAGTGCCTGGTTAGCCCAATCGTTCTTTAGGTTTCTCCTGGGCTTACTGACTGATATCTGCTCAGCACATGGACCTCACACAACTGCATGCCAGGTATTTTTTCTAGTTCCCTTCCCTACACTGAAATATATCTTATGTCTCAGGAAAAAGAAAATAATTGCTACCGAGAGTCCCTGACAAATTCAAGTACCAAGAAGTTATGACAGGCAGCTTTTCAGAGGAATTTTTCCAAGCTGAGCTGGAATACAATGTATGATATGTGATGCCATTGAACAATTGACTAAAGCAAGCTCTAAAGTCATGTACCTGGTGAAAAAATAGTTCAATTTGGCAACATCAAACAAGCTCTTTATATCACATACAAAGTTAGTAACAAATTAGGCAAGTATTGTATATGGAATGTTATGAGTCTAGAAAACAAGTGACGAGTATGTGTTTTAGGACTAGGGAGATACAGGTTAGAAATGAAGGTTGCCTTACAGGATGGGCCAGGTACATATATAGCCTTGTATGATGGTCTGTGGCAGAAGCTGAAGGGCTGGAGGGGGAATTACTAGCTATATGTCTCAAGGAACTTGCGCCGAATGTTGGATTCATCACCATCTCACCCGTCCCTGTTACTACTGAAATCTATACCAAGTGCTCTTTCTGTCAGAAGAGACTGAGGTGCTGCCATAGATCAACTCTAGTTAGTCCTCAGTAGTGAGGAGAAGCAAGTGCCCATCTGAAGCCCCCTGGCTGTGCTGCAGAATCAATCAATAGAGCTTCTGAGCATCTCTGTGTCCCACAGAAGTATAGGTTGCTCATGTTAACAAGAATTTTCACGGTCAGGTTCTTGGATTGAACTGAGGAAAAGAAATTAATTAACAAAGACCTGTCACAAAATGCTTGCTGAGGGACCCTGAAGGATACAAGCAATGACAACAACGACAACAGGTATTAAATGAATGGTTGTTTACATTTTTATCCAGGCCTGCTCTTGGATGAGTTGTGGGAGTGAAATAGTCGTGGCTATGAGGTCTCTGAGAACTCCACTCTTGACAAGTTCTGCCCCTTGCAGTTTTTGATACTGTGCCACGATAGTCTTTACCATTACCATTAATGCATTCTGTGAGGAAAGAAAAAAAGATAATGATTGTTAGTTGTGAGCTGTTGGGCCACATCCGTACTTGATGGTGGCAAAGCAGAGATAATTTTGAGGAAATACTGCCAGGACTTACACATTTCACATAATATGTAGACAAGGAAAGAAGAGCTACATAGTGCCAATGATGGCTAACAATGATATTTTAATTTTCTTGCATTTTAAAATGTTTCCTCGTGATCACAAAAATCAGTTTACCCCTCATTACTCCAGAAGTCAGGACTAGAAACCCCATGCACTCATAAAGTGTCTTCCTTGCAAACATTGATATCTTACCAATGCCACATTTTACAGTAGGTAAAAAGCAATAATACATGTTCTGCCAAAATTATTAGCCTTCTAAACAGAAAAACATGTCATAGCAAAAAAAGCCAAACAAACAAAAAAAAAGAAAATTGCATCTGAACTGAATTAAAAAAATGGAAAATGGAACCCTGGAAATGTGAATGCATGGCACAGGAAAAGACTTTGAGGAACAATTGCCAGGAAAATGCTATTACTGCTGCATTTTCTGTCATTGCTAGTTGCCCTTCCGCTGTCGTGTGCAGACTAGTAGCCCTCTGTTTCCAATATTGCCAGATGTAGTAGGTAAAAGAGGCGATATTTCTCCAAAAACAAATGCCAACATCCTGCTATAAAATTCTACAAGAATGCTCAGAAAATGAAGAGTGGATTCTGTATTTATTTAGAATTTTCCGTATTTCAACCTCATTAAATTCTTAAGATGTGTCTATAAAAATAGTTTGATGGTTATGAGAATTTCTGGGGAAACCTGGAAGTATTCTCACCAGGATTTGTTTCCAGTGTTGTCTGAGGAGGTTTTGGTAAAGTCTCTTGACCATGGTCATCACATCTCTTCAAGTCACAATACTCCCACCTCACACGGGGGTCGGTGGTGTAGCACCATGGACGGCCATCAGCATCTGGATTTCTGCAGTAATTTTGTCTCAGGTCCCTACAGATGCAAAGACATTATATTCCTATCCATGCCAGTGCTCTGTGGAGAACTCAAAAAAACATTTAGAAAGCAAGTCTGTAACGGAGTCAGCGTATATAAGTTATCATGTACATTCTGTCATTGCTAGTTGAAATTTTTTTCCAGCATAAGGAAATCAGGACAGGTATACAGAACATTTAAATAGGCCAAATACTTATTAATTGATTAACACTAGTAGTAGAATACTGTTAAAAAATCCAGATAAGTAAATGCACATATGTATGGCAAAGATATAATTATTTTAAATTTTTCAAATACAGTAATAATTTTTAAAAAGAAATAGTTTTTTGCATTTTAGAATAAATAAATAGCACATGTTAGGAGTAAGAAAACAATGAAGCCCTTCCTCAAAGCTCTAATGACCTGCAGACTAGGAGACAAAAACTTAAACTCATGAATAAGCTCATATATGGAAACAGTTCATTTCAGTATAGGGAAAAAATATGATAATTATTAATTACTTTGAAAGCAATGTAGAAACGCACAGTTAGTCTGGAGCATAACAGTGGCAACTAGGGTTTCTTTCAAGATGAATTTAACAGAAAGTATTTCCACATTAAAGATAAGAGAAGGAAGGGATTATTTTTATCAAGTACACTTCTTTCCCAGCTTTAAAATCGTTATTGTGTAATGATGATGTAAATCAAAACAAGTTCATAAACCATCAATGTCCCATGAAACTGGAAATGGGAAATACACATACGCATTTGGGAAGTTGTCTGCTGTTTTGTTGTGTCGGTGAGGAGACATTGAGTTCCAGGCTTGACATTTCTTTCCCGTGAGAGTGAAAGAAGCTGTACCACGGTAAGTCACACCATTGCCACGATAGCACTCCTCAGTAACTTGAGCCACCTCGGGCTCATCAACAGCTGTAGTGAATAATAGAAACCAGTCTCTTGCATCCTAATACTTTGACATTCATACATGAGCATAGAAAGCCAACAGAAAATGACAAGTCAGGGCATTTCACTGACCACCACAGCATGCTCTCTGTAGCAGAATCCTTCCTTTTGTGGATCAAAAAAAAGATTCCAAAAAATGTTTTCATAAAGTTCCTGATATCTCAGACTTAAAGCACTTGTACAGCAATTTTATTGTCATGCATGGGGATTTATTTCAGCTAAAATGTGGATCAAAACCTCTTCGGAGTAGAGGACTGCCTGCGTCTTTGCCACAGACACATATGGAACAAGCATGCCTTGCGTAAGGAGAGTTTTCTTCTGATTACTTTCCATGAAGACTTGGTTCAGTGCTCTTAAATTATCTTAGGTTTTGCTTTGTGTTCAGTTTCTCAGGAACTGGCATTTAAAACTAATTAACTTTTCCATGGAGCATTTGTAAATTTAGAGGTGGATGCAATCACTGCTCAGCAAAATGAAAAGACTGTTACTGCAATTTTTCCTGATCTGACCCAGTAGGTGACTTGAAACCTTCTGCATTTAACCATTGGATTGAAGAAACCAGCCTGGGTTCAATATCAGCCCCAGGAGTTCAACTGATACATGGCAATAATGACAGCAATAATACACTGAGCGGAGTCACCCAAGTTACTAACAAACAATAATGATCCTTCACTTCCAGGTGTCTCCTGTTCTTACCAGGGGTCTCTGGCTCTGTCCCATCACATGAGGGGATCTTGCAAAATTCCCACCGAGCAGTTCTGTTGGTGGTGTAACACCATGGCATCTTCTCACCATCAGGATTTCTGCAGTAGTTTTCATCTAAGCCCCTGAAAGAGGAAACCTAGCTAATAAAAGTCTCTCATGGAAATCTATTAAAGGTTATGAACAGAAGGAGAATGCTCCTTGCTTCCCGGTTTATGGCTGTAATTACTAGTGGGTAACTGCTGCTTTCATTTACAGATGCCATCTACTATATGAATAATTGCAATTCACTACTGCTTCAGTTGTGCTAAACCAGACACCTGCTAGATTGATGGATGAATTAAGAAATTGTACTACTTTGAGACTAAGGGCAGCACAGCAGAAACACAGGGTGAAAGAATCTAGCCCCAAGCAAAAATCGTAATTGTAACTTTCTTACTCCACATTGCTTCACTTGAGCAACAATACAGTAAAAGGATGAAATGAGGAGGGAAAAAGTCAATCAAGCAGAGCTTGAGAGTCAGGAGACACTGATATCCAAGAACAAAGAAGTGAATAAAAAGAAATGTGCAAAAAATTTGAAAATATGAGATCCAGGAGGTGATGAATGCTGCTGTAACTGAAGAGCTTTGTAATATAGAAGAAGAAAACTGAAGTAATTCTGTGCATTGGTATTTCTCATGGACACGGAATAATGGAGGGATTTCACTTACTTGCAGGGATAGTTTTCAGGTGTGCGAGCATGTCTGTGGGGAGATTGAGAACTCCAGTGCTGACAGGTATTTCCTGATTCAGTGACAGCTATTGTGCCTCGATAGTCTTCTCCTCTTCCTGATAGACACTGGCGTCCTGGTGCAGGAGCTGGTGGAGGTGTTGCTTTTACAGAAAAAGGAGCTGAAATTAATCAGAGTCTCCAGACATAGTAAAAAGCCCCAATACAACAAAGCAAAACACTTCAAGCTTAATCATTAATGGGCTTTTTAGCTTTCTTTGCAGGTTTAAATATCAAAATATTTGTTTTCAATTATTTCTCTGTCCAAAAGACAGAGAAAAGACCAAAAGGTATTTTTCTTAACTTTTCTTTCTCCCATTTTAACTTCTTCACAAGCAGTTTGACTACCAGAAGGGAATTTGCATCTGCCCCTTCACAGCAGCCAGGATACATAACAGGATACAAAAGTCAGGACATGAAAATGCTAGCGGCCCTATTAGAACACAGCTGGAAAGTGTGCACATGCTGATACTGTGAAGAAAACTGTGGTGAAAGTGGCAGCCCCATCACTGGTACAGACAGGTGTAGGTGCAGATGTAAAAGAGAAGTGCTCTTAACTGATGAGAGACAGAAAGGATAAGGTCTGGTGAGAGGCCCCAGGGAAAAGCATCACGACAAGGACAGACCTTTAGTGGAAAAGAAAACTGAAAGGGAGAATTGATTTGGAGCAGCAAAACAAAAGCCAAAGGATTTTCAGGAAGAGTGAAACTGTCTTTTAATGAAAGAGGAATATCAGAAGAACCCCCAGAACCGCTGAAATGCTTGGTAATGGAAAAACACATCGAGGAAGGGAGATGTGACCGGGTAAAACCATTAGAAATGCCTATGACAGAAATGTTTAGCCTCAAAAGAACTACCAGAGGTTCATTTCAAGGGGATTAATTTCTTTCTTTGAGACAAAATTCAGCAGTTTTTTATTCTTTCCTTTATCTTTGGGCCTCTTCTCTTGATTCTAGCTCGTTGCACCACCCTGATTGGAAGCTGTCTAGATGTCTTCATGTGTAGATGTCATTGTGTCTAGAAGTCAAGAAGTCAGACTCACCACAACGAGGAATGTCACAATATTCCCAGCGTTTAGTTGGACTGGTAGTGAAACACCAGGGCCGAGGTTCACCATCGGGATTACGGCAATAATTCATCTTTAGATCCTTCTCTGGAAAACTGAAGAAGAAAAATAAGTTTTCAGATATGTCACTAATGGCTGTAATAATTATCCTGTCTGGGACAGGACGGTCTTCAGACCACCATGGGTGATAAATAGACCATCACAGAATCTGACTCACTTTTCTGGAAGGTATCCATGAGAATGAGGCTTCTGGGAGTCCCAGCGCTGGCACTCAAGCCCAGACACTGTTGTTGCAACTACTCCATGATAGTTTTCTCCACTGCAGTGCATGCACTCTACTGTAGGAACAATGCATAATGAGAACAGGAGTGACAGAAAGCCCCAGAAGAACTGCTCTACGAACACTCATACTCATCTCATGGGAAGCTCAAGAGACTGAGCAGAGCACAAAGCTGAAGGACAATTTTTTTTTTGAAAAAGTAAAAGGCTATTTTCTTTGGTAAGCTGACCTTAAGTAGTTGATTACATTTATGGTATTTCATTAAATCCCCCTCCCCAACATTATAAACTATAGTTTTTAAAAGAGCTTAATTATATAAATGATATAATTTATATTACATATAATTATATATACTATACATACATAATTCCATACTATATAAAGAGCTAAATAGACTAAACTATCATTGAAAATCTGTGCATTGTTACTGTCACATTTTGTGGAGTTATGCACTAGCAACTGCCATTTTGTTGAATTCTAAAGGTATGATATGTGAATATGCTCAGATACCATTTTTTATCTAGGGAAAAAAAAAAGATTTCGTATAGCTGTTTTGAGGGCCTTTTGATAACTTCCTTGTTTGGTGTTGAAAATGTTTTTGGAAAGTTTCAGGCGGAACAAAACTCAACTTTGGAGAAAACACTCAAAAATAAAAGTATCTGAATAACTTCACATTCTTGAACATATCTTGCAAAAACTGAGAAGAAGTCAGTATGTGTATCCTGACCTTCACACTCAGGGATGTTACAGTAATCAAATCTGGTATCAGGATCTGTTGTGTAACACCAGGGTCCCTTTTCATCGTTATCAGGATTTCTGCAGTAGTTTTCCTCCAGTCCCGCACTGGGATACTTTTCAGGTGTATAACTGTAACAGAATTAAATGGGATTACAGAATAAGGCAAGTGTTCCAGTTGTTCATCTGAGGACTTTAAATTTTTATCTGAAGACCATTTTGCAGATGTTTGTCTTTAGAAGACTTCTAATTGTTACTGTGTGCCACTGCTGAAGAGTTAGAAGAGCCATAGAAACAGACTTCAGGAAATATGGTGCCTGTAAGGCCAGTCATGTCTGTAATACTTGAATTTACTTTAGCTGTTTGATTTCCAGCAGTTATTGCTCAGTCACATAGCTCATACCATATAACACGTAGCGAACAGATGCCTCTGGGAAATGTTCCCTGGGAGACACAATGAGAAGATATTGTCTGAAATGTGAGAGTCCTCTGTAACCTTATAATTTCTGAATGGAAGACCACTAAATACACCCAGGTAGGTGTTTTTCATTAAAACTAAGAAATACTGCCCTGTTAGTTGTGGATTCCTTGACAAAATTATGTACCTGTATCTCATTTGTCAGGTATTACACCTACAGCCAAAAGAGAAATTTTGTCATGGTGAGATTAATGGAAAATTCTTATTTCAGTAGAACCATATGCTTCCCTGTCTAGTATTTTGCTCATATAAGGACCACAAAATTTAAATGCAACTGCCAAAGCTCACAATGTCTTTATTGATAATATAGCACCATTTGGAGGTTTCTGAGTTACAACTCAGATTAGAGAATCATCTTATTTTAGATAGGTACAAAAATATTTTATAAGAAGACTTTTAACACCAAACAAATTCCTTACAAGACTAATTAACATATATGCATGGCTTAACAAAATTTCAGAAAAACATATAAACAGGTATGAAAAGGCCTTACTTTGGTTTATGTGGGTAGTTATCAGCCCAATTCTGACACCGCACACCTTTCTGAGTTTTGGCTTCTGTTCCTCTGTAATTCACTCCTTTTCCCTCTTTGCATTCTAGAAGATAAACTGAAATGACATGTGCTTATTAGTCAGTGTCATGACACATCCATTGGATTCTAGCATGCAAATAATATCCGTTTTCATTTTAGTACACTTAAATACATTTGGTCATAAATGGACAGATCTTGTTGTAAAGACCTAATAGTTATCTGACATCTAAATTTTATTAATTAGGACTGAAAAGTTTATGTGAAATCAAAAAAAATTCTACATCAAAATTCCAGAGAAATAAGTATAACTAACACCAGCCAGTGATTTTGGGAATATGCTATAGTCGATTTAAATAATAAAACATGCTTTTAACACTTGAACAAGCACTATACCTAAATAGAAACGCATTCTCTTTTACTTACCTCCTATGATATTATTATGGTTATGCACGGTAATTTAAATCAAACCTTTAAACAGAGTCACCTGAATTCGGCTGAAGATAACAAAACAGATGCATAGATGCGTGTGCATGCTATTTTACCAGTCTAAATAAACAGGTTTTTTAAGTTCATATAAATTCAGATGATTTTTTTTTCATTAAAGTTTACCATGTGATGAATGAGATTTAATTAATTTATGATATACTGAAACAATTCCTCTCTCCTGTACAATATAAAATGGATAGCTGGTTGAAGGTGCATATTATATATACTTTTACAGTCCTCTATTTTGGAACTTAATAGTACCTTTATGAAAAAAAGAAACGATGAACCAAAAATAATGAGTGAAAGAATTAGCAAAGAAATTCTGTCCCTATGTAAGACAAAGGGAATTCTAATGCAGAATAAGTCTGGAGTTTGTCAGTAGCCTTAAAACATTAAATTGTTTTAAATTAATAATCATTACATTAAATGAGAATTGAAAATTCAGTGTTGTAATTTTTTTTTCCCAGGAGGTGGGAGCAACCATAACCCCATTGCAGTTAACCTCTAAGATTTTCCTGGGAGGACTGAACGATCACCCTTCCCAGCACACAGCTGGTGACTGAGCCCAGGGGAGAGACGTCTTGCAAGGGACATCTCTTCTACTCAGAAAGGAATTCAGATCTTGATATATTCTCTCAGAACTTCTGTATCTGGAGTTTGGGGTCAGTCACTGTTAGGCAATATGTCCTCTGGATTGGAAAACTAAACGAGAAGATCATTTAACATTTCCCTACAGAAGCAATCTGCCCTTTTCAATTGATCACGTTTGTCATAATGTATTTAGGTAGTATCCAAATAAAATACTAGTGGAGATGCAGCTTTGCAATACTTTCTCAGCATCAAAGTTGTAACAAAGCTGACATAAAAAGCAGAAGATTAACAGAAATCTGGAGAAATTTTGCACAGATCTGTCTTGCCCAAAGTGACACAAACGAGTATTTGAAACTGAAATAAGGTCCAGCTTTTCTGAGGGCCAATAGGTAGTTTAGATGGCAGTTTATAGATGTACCTTTGGGCATGCTTTTTTGACAATGTATACATAGGGGAAAGATTACTCTAGAAATTTACCGGGAAGCCATTTGGATCCCTCAAACAATTTTGCAATAAAATAACACGAAAACTCTCAAATACTGAACACTGAATTGGTCAAGTGCTGACTCTTTTTGTTTGTGTAAACTTTTGACCATTTATATAACCTTTAGGGCTTCTTCTGTCGAATGACAAATGACTAACTTTGATCCCCAAACTCAACCCATGTCCCTTGGGTTAACTATGTACAAACAGATATGTAGATAACAATTCCCAAATGCAGCTTTAATTCTTATTACTTTTTCTATAAGTAAAAGGAAGTTAGCTTTCATAGCACATACCACAGAAAAAATAACTTTTAAAACTGTCAATTTCTATTAAGAATCATCCTTCTATTTGAATGCGATGATAAGTAGCAACCAGTCTCACTAATTGCTTCAACTGAAAAAAAAGTACTCTTGGTTTCAGCAATAGTATTGCAAAAACATCTGGGCATGTGAAAGGAATTTCCTTGAACTATCAGGACAGCAGCAGCTGCAGGAGACAGTGATGTGATCTGCCTAGGCAAAAGCTACTTTTTCTGTTCTGTAACAATTAATTAAATGGAGGCTATCATTAGAATGGACACATAATTATTTGAGACTGGAAATGAAAAGATGAGTAATAGAGAAACCATCTCACACATGAACAATAGGTTGTGCTTTTGATGTTCCTGATACCAAGGTCCATCTCTTAGTTTCTGTAGGTAGAGGCGCAATTTCTGGACCTTTCGGTTACACCAAACTACAGATTTTCACATTTTTACTGATGGGGCCTCTTTTTTCAAGAAACTAAAGGTCTATTTCAAAAAATGTAGTAATAAATCCTCACTGAATATTTCAGGGCCAGTTCCAACCCCAGTAAATCCAAGGGATGTCTCAAAAATAAACCAAAATCACAGTTGAGATCCTCACGGTAAGCAAAATCAACAAAATTATTTACATATAAGTTATTCATTCAGTATTTTAACTTTGTTCCTTGATAATGGATCTGTTTAGTTTTCCCTCTACAACAGGAACTGCCAAAGATGTCTTAGCATTGATTTATTGAAATTCCCACCTGCTTCTGGATGTACAGAAAAATGTTCTAAACACTAAATTACTTATTCAGTCACACACACACACACACATATACACAAAATGCTGCTGTTCTTAGGCTTCAGAAAATATCAGGTTCAAAAGACCTTCAGTTCTCTCTTGTTCAAACCCCCATAAAAATCATTTCCAGCTTCTGAGCTGGATGAGATCCTTCAGAGCTTTGTCCAATAAGTATCTGAAAGGCTGAAGTCTGCACAGCCTCTCTGGGCAATTTGGTCCACCCTTTCTGTGAAAAATTGCTTTCCTTATATCCACAGTGTCTGAACGAAAGCTCATGTAGATGTTCAGCTGCAATCCAGTTGAAGCTATTGAACTACCATCTAAAACCTTCTTGCAGCTGCTATACAGGTAACATTATCTTATCCTACAAGCCTTTGCAGGTCGACAGAGAAGTAAAGATGCAGTTTTCTGGAGATAATAGATGTTTACAGTATCACAGTATTAAAAAGGTTGGAAGAGACCTTTGAGATGACTGAGTCCAACCTACAACCCATTACCAACCCGTCATCTCTCTAGTTATTGTGAATCTTGATTTTTGGTTAGAAACCAGTATAGCAAAATCTCTGCATGATTTACAGCAGCTGAGAACCAGGTTCATTTCAGATTTTCATGCACTTTTCTTTGTTGAAGACCAAAATTTGAACAATAATATAGTTTTCAATTTCTAAATATTCTCAGATGCATTAATATTTTTTTTAAGTTATAAATCATCATATGGTCAAGGAAAATATTCATGAAGTCATTTAACACAGAGCAGTAGTGATTCTGTTCAAAGTTTTCCATGCTATTTTACATCTGAATGATGACTAGGGAGATCTTTTCTCCCTTGTATATTATCAAAGTCAGAGAATAACATAATGGAACTTCTGTTACATTAACAATAAACCACATTCCTTCTTCCCTGTGTATAGCAAGAACTCTGTGCTTAATTATGTAATTAAAAAAATAGTCTTCAAGCCCAGTGGTTTTTCTGCATCTGGCAGAAAAAATTGGATATCTGCCATTTCTTAGAGACAGACTTCCTATTTTCAGGAAGAATTAGACACCAAATAAATTTCTGTTAAATAATCTTCATCTATGACAAAAATGATCAGAAATAAAAAATCTATGAAAGCGGAATATAAAAATTCACCATGTCAATTTATTATGGTATAAAATAAGATTAGCATAAAAATGTCATAAAATTAATTAACTGAAAACTACAAACATCACATTATAGTAAAAAAATATTAAAAAATAGATAATTTTTATTTGAAGCACAGTTAACAGTCTAATACTTCTGACAATGTGTGCAACTAAAGTAAAGTTCATTTGAGTCCCACCCAACTAAACTATGAATTTTCTGTAGTGATGAAAATTACATTATTTGGTAGCTTCTATGATTTTTCCTGTGAGCAAAGGTCTAACTTAGAAACTATTGGCAGCACAAGTAGCTTCTTCTAGTACACTCAGCAGAGACATAGAAGGTGCAGCCAGGTGTTATTGGCTGTTTCAGAAGAAGAGGAGAGAAGGTACTCCTAAGCATAAGCATCTTCATTACTCCCAACAACTTCCGAATTGCCCAAGCAATAGAGCTCATTTCTGCTTGTGAAACCTAGGATTTTGGGAGTGGAAAAGATGCTGAAGCACTAATCTGGGGAAAAAAAAATCTGTACCATGTTATATCAGCAATCTGACAAATCCTAGGTGTTAGTTACAGGCTGACCTACTCATTTCTTTTGACCCGGTGAAGGTTAGCTCCCATTTACAATAGCCTTATGTAAGTCCCAATGAAAGCATATCTCAGTGAAATAAAACAAAAAATGCACAGACATACTTCTTTTTTCATAAAGAACTGCATTTGTTCTTCTGAATATCATTGCTGTTTTGGTGTTTTCAGACAATGTTAAACACTGTTGGTCTTTACTGGTAAATAAGAAGGCCCTGTTGAAATTAAGAGGAGAGAGAAATATAAGAAACAATAGCTGAATATACGCTTATTTTCCTAAACAGCTTTTGAGTATTCAGTTATCATTTTAACAAGCACTACAGTACGATGATATTTAAGATTAAGTGAGGTTTTCAAATCACTGAATATTGCAGCTCACATTTTCAGTGGTGATTTTGACTCCTATGTCTTCATATCAAACTTAGATTGTAATGAGGACTACAAGAACAAATTAAAACAAGGAATAAAGAAATTTTAAAATGTGTTAGAGATTCCAGAGAACATGTTAAAGGCACAAGGCACATTGACCTTATTTCAAAAAAATTAGTGGTCATTCAAGGAGTCAGACATAGCATAATATGCAGTAGTTACCAAGGAGCAGGTAAAACACAACAACGCAGGACCTTAAACTATCTTGTGATGACTTTCTAAATCACCATACATGAAACATCATAAGCACTTCGTAAGACAGCCATTTGTCTTTTCAGCAGGTGCCTCAGCTGTAAGTCTGCAAAACTGGAGCAGATGGTGTAACCTTTACAATATCATCTAAGGAAACTTACAGCTGGCTTGTCTAAACCAAAAAAAAAGTGCAATGGCAGCATGGCATTCAGTGAACCGGTCTAGGAAGGCAAATACTGACAAAGCACATTCTGTAGCACTGCAACCAGCTGGCATGGCTCCAGTGTGCCTGTGATTGTAAGTTTGCACAGTCTCTCTCCAAAGGAGAGAGATCACATCTGGACTCATTACTGACAACTACGTCCATGAGTTGCCTGGGGAGTGCTTGCTGTCCCGGCTCAACACTCCAACAGGGACTGTTACCCCAAATGAAACCCAGCTATCAGCAGTGTTAAATTTGTAAGTAGGGATGTAGCTAATGGGCGTGGCCCAACCCACTGCTAAGATGGGAAGTCTTGATCTGAACTCATAGATCTGAAGCAATGTTGTGAGAACGCTGCAGTACTGATCTGGTCTTAACACTCTGCCACTCTGCCTAACATTTACCTTTCTTCCTCCATATCTTTTCCTGCCAGATAGCACCTGTTCTTGACTGTAATAGACCTCATGTAATTAATCTGGGAGGAAAGTAATACTGCAGTGTCAGGCTCAGACCCGAGGCAGAAGCTAAGGAATGATACTGTGTCTGAATATACTTCAAAAGGGAACAATAATCCCCTGAAGACTGTATATATATATAAAGTAATTATACAGATCTGCCCTCTCTGCCTTCCTTCCTACCCTCTTGAGCCGTGTTCTACTGAAGGTCTGCCCTCTCTTTCTGGTTTTCAAGAGGGAAACTGATGAAAGGGAACAAATGTTACACCTTCAGTGTTACATCTCCTTAAAATAAAACTCATTTTACCTCTTGATTTTAAACATAAAGACACAAAGCACATTTAAAATGTCAGCAGGTATACCTGCCTTGAAAAAGAGTCTTAAGGAGAACCAAGTCCTCAAAACATCCCTGCAGACAGCCCGCTGAGTTGAAAAATGCATGCTGCAGAAGGAGTAGGTTGAGAACTCATGAAAATTGGAAGAGAAACACCCTCTGCCCCATATGTAAGAACCGCTTCCCACTACAACAATGAGTATTTCTCCTCACTGATCCAGTTTCCTGATATACTGCTGGAGCTTGATGGGCTCCAAGACTTTGTACAGGAGGCTCAAGAGCCTTAGGCTCAGAGCAATAGTCTCCCCTGGAGAGGGACCCTGACCAAAGGACAATGGTACAGACTGGTCAACATCTTTTGTGCTTTCTAGCCCCCTGAGCCTGGTTAAATGCAAATGCAGAGAGAGAGCTTGGCTGGAAGTAGAGTTTAGGATTAGTAAGGTTTAGGTGTCCATCTCTTTCTCAAAGGCAATAAAAGTTATGTAAGTCCAAATTCTAATAAAATTCAGCATATAATGGATGCATCTGCAAGATAGATTGGGCAATGAATGTAAGAGTGCTATTATTGTTGTCCTGAATGACCAAGACATTAATTATGACTATTTGTTGCACTAGAGTTGCAAAAGTCTTGATCAAGCCGTGTTTAATTGATTTTCCGTGTGTCCAATGTCTAATCACTCTCTCTGTAAAAAACTTCCTCCTAGTTTCTAACCTAAACCTCCCCTGGTACAGCTTAAGACTGTGCCCTCTTGTCCTGCTGCTGTTTGCCTGGAAGAAGAGACCAATATTCACCTTACTACAACCTCCTTTCAGGCAGTTGTAGAGAGCAATACATCTTTTGTTTTTCCAGCAAACCTCAAATACACGTTATCCTAAGAAATCCCCTGAAAGTTCAGACTGATGGTAACTAAGGTAGATTGTTCCATCATCTGCAATGAGAGACATACATGGAAACCAGTGAAAATTACCTGCAAGCAAACTTATTTTCATTTTCACATTGCTCTGCACATTCTTCTTCACTATTTGTCTTATAAATTTGCTTCTTTGGGTTGAGCAGCCAAGCTCCCTCTGTTCTTACATAGCCATCTAGGATGCTTCCTTGCACTAAAAGGAGAAAAAGATATATTTCAAACTTCCATGTTAAATTTTTTGTCACTTAGTTGTGAAACATCATAATTTAATTGCTGGAATAATTGGGTTAGTGGTGACAAAATATGTATGAATCTGGCCTTCCTGGTATGGTAAAGGGTAGCATCACCGAAAACCCAATGTAAGGCAGCACAGAGAAATGACCTGAATAGTGTTTTGTATCATTCTGAAAGTTAGAACAGGTACTACAAGTCTAAGATATAAAGTGATGGGAACATAGAAGATGACCCAAGGAATAAAAAAAAGTGAGATGTTTCAGAAAGAAAATATCTGTCATGCATACTCTGAAGAAACTGGAGAAAGACTCAAGAAAGATGTGAAACAGTTTTTGTCCATTGCTAGAATCTACCCACATAGAATAACTTCAGTTTTATCACTCACCTCTTTTCAAAGGCTCTTACTCTTGCAAGAAACAAATCATTCTCAGTCACAGGGTTGTCAGACATTCAGTTTGCCATTTTTGTAACAACCCTGTGTTGAACTTAATAATCAAAGTAGCAGCTGTTGTCCCCCATTACAAAGAATGAACACAAGACATTAAACTGGTAAATAAATTCACCTAACAACCTCTGGGTTACAGCTGTATGTGAAATACATAGGATCCTAAAAAGTACGACGGTGTTTAAACTTAAAAAGTGTTCAACTACAGTCCTTCTTGTAAAGGATTTCTCAATTTAGTATTTTATTTTCCTTTATAGCTATATGATCTCTCAGTGCTGAGCTTAGTTCACAGCACTGTGACTTTCATGACGCCCAGCTGCAGGGTCACAGAGTTGCAGGAGTCCTGTGATTTTTACAGTTTCTTTGTCAGACGAGCATATGACTCTTCTGACAAATGTTTGGCACAGGGAGTTACCTGTTCTGCATGGTTTCAACCCCGAACAGACAGCTGGCCCACGATCTTTGCAGCATATCTCAGTCCTGCTCTGGTTTTTTTTGTGCCTGGCTTTACACAACTGCTGAATAAAAGGCATATGGGGGATGAACCGGACCGAGACTGCCCTCTCATATATAACAGCCTTCCTTCTTCATTTTTTTCTATTTGTCTCAGTCATAGACCAATGCCATCAGGAGGGACAAAAAATCTCCTTGTCCCACTTAAAACCATGGCCTGTGACCAGGGCCTCCACTGGGTTCTTCAGTGAAATATCTTTCCATCTGAGGAAGGGAAAGACCTCGTCCCTTTCCTGAATAAAATCCATATAGTATGAAGCAGACTCGTATGCCTCCTGGTATTAATATTAAATTCCTTCACCCAAGCGATAGCTCAGCCTGCAGTTGAGTATTTTCTTAACGATCATTTTGCAACTACAGGTCAGAGCTGATAAAATAGGGATTAAATTATGCTTCTTCTCGTGCTATTGCAAAACCAGAGAGGTTGTTAAATGGTTTTTCCTGCAGGTAGACTAGGAAAGACTTTGGCCCTAAGGTTTGACAGTTCAACAGTATGCATGGAAGAAAAGAATGGATGCTGAAAAATGAAAGAATAAGTGAAAAAGGATACAATGAAATTTCATGTGACAGGCAGAGCAATCATTGATAACACTAGTTATTTCAAAACAAAAACATTAAGAAATGAGTTTTGAGAGAAAACATTAAAATAGGTTTAAACAATATCATTGGGATGCTGCAATTCTCTCCACAAAGAGGAGAAAAACAAGTAAAAAAATTCTATTATGGTACAGCTACTATGCAACCTCAATTCTGTTCTGTTTTGACATTTTGAAATAATATTGTCATTATTTTACAGCATTTGATTTTATAAATATTGACAAAGTCATAACTAATTTTGATAATGAAAATATTTTTCCCCTTTTCTGCTATATTTACATAGCAGGGCATAATACTTTAAGAAAAAAAAAAAAGGAAAAAATGCATTCTGAATAAAAAACCAGTACGTTTTCTTGCTATCATTTTTCCTATATCTATGGAATTTTACAGTGTCCAAAAGATGTATCACTATCTTATTCAAAAATGCACATATTTACTGTTGTTTGATAAAGGATTTACAAACAAAAGCACAGTATTGCATATGAAAGCCTAAATCCTGTATTTTCTTCTCCTATATGAAATTCTTACTTGTTTGAAGGGTATTTGATTTGACTGAGGCTGTTCTTCTGCATAACCAAAGCTTAGAAACTATAATTTAAACTAAGGTAGTTCTTAACATTAAATAACAGCTATATTCTTTTTATGCTGGGTACATCTCTAATATTTCTAGGTAAAATCTACCCATACGTTTCCTCACTGTTACCTTTTTTATATATTTTATAACTGCATATATAAAATGTTTGTTTATTTTATTTTATTGTGACTTTTTATATGCTTGTCACACTCATAACTATATTTTTTTATTGCAATCAAAATGGACAGTGTGGTTATACAGACACTTCAAAAAAGATGTATGATTTGAATATCATAATTCATTGGAGTCTAAGGTTTTCAGGACAGAGAATATTTATATTTGAAATTTCTGCAAGAGCTGCAATCTATGAAACCCACACAAATACATACAAAGAGTCCTATTCAGTTCTTACACATTATAAATTTTTTTCTACCATCTTCCACAAAAATATCTTTTCACACCAGAAGTACTACAAAAACAAATGGTGATCAGATTTTGGCTATGGAATGAAAAATTTCCTGTTAAGATTGTGGCTATGAAAAGACTGAAACTGCAGTGTGTAGAGTTATTTTTTCTTCTCCGTATGATTCTGCTTTGCATAAGCATTAACAAATTTTAAAGCAATCAAAATAAGGACCACAGTACTTGGCAATAACAGAAAAAACCCAAACCCAAGATAAAGGGCTGCTGAAACCACTGACAGCCATGTCTTTGTACCAGCCTTTGACAGGCTGCTTCCCAAGGGTGTCCTCACCTCTGGCCATGGGGCAAGTTTGCAGGGAGCCACTAAAAATTCCCAATGGAGACAACAAGGCTGCTGCTCTTCTGGTGTCTTTAATGAACACAACCCTGGAACAACCACAGCTCTTGTATTCAGCAGCACCTTTCACTGGCCAGCAAGCCCTGAATCTGTCATCATCCAGGGAAGTTGTGACGCAGGAATTTGCAGACTTACCTTCACCACATGGAGATTGCGAGTGTTTTGGCCCCAGTCTCACCTAAGCAGGTAGAAGACAAAAGACTCTTACCTGAGCTGAGCAAGAACAGAAAGAGAAAGGCAGCTTTGCTAATCTCCATTTTGGCCCCACTGGTGGGTGCTGCCAGCTGTGTGTGTCGGTGCACAAAGTTTTATTGACTCGCAGTGGAGGGAGGCAGCATCAAACAAACAAGGCAGGAGGATTAAGTTAATCATTCTCCCATGCTGTTCCCCCCTTGCCGTGGTGCGGCCATTCAAACAACCTTGAATTGGATGGATTACCAAATCAGATTCAATCATTTCTACTGGATGCTATCAAATGTGAAGGCACTTTCTTGTTTTGCATGGGATGTTTTGTTCTCAAATGGTTAAGATCTTTCTCTACTAGAGAAAAGGCAGAAATAATGTTGATGGGAAACCATGTGTCCAGGCAGAATTTGAATCTCTCTTGACACTAAAGTCTCAACAGTAAATTCATCCATGCATACCTGTATTGATTTATAAGGAGCAACTTCTATTTAATCTCAGGGTAAGCACAATTATAAGATCCAGATAATATTAACTCTGCAAAACAGTTAATTTTACTTCTTTATTAAAGAATTCCTTCTCTGCTGTGTCTCCTTGACCTACACTTTTCTTTTCTTCTTCTGTATTGGAGTAGGACTTAATTTGCATTGCAGTTAAACTTTAGGTTTAAGAGGAGACTAAATCTGAAGTGTTAGGTTTAGAGCCATAGATAGCAATTTACTGTTCTTCCTTACCAGACACGTAACCTCACACTGCATACACAAACTCACCCAGTAAAGGTGTCAGACTTTGCTCATCCATGTGTTATCCTGATTTCAACATCAGCTCACTCTGTATTTCCTAAGGGGCCTTTTCCTTGGAAAAGTTGTACTGCCACACCATTTCATGGCTTCTCTTACAGGTTAGCTCACTAGTGTTGCTTCAAAACAATCAAATGTGCTAGTGACTCACCAGGGGCACGAGCAGGATGAGTACTAGATGAGGAAAAGATTTTAATGGTCTCTGCTGGCTCATGCAATTCAGTTTTCTGCAACTTAAGTTCACAGAATCATGAGTTCCTTCTCAAAACTAATGAGCCTATTCACTTTGTCATCCTGCTTGTATTAAGTAGAAATTATGTTGTATTGAAGGCTTGAGATAAAATTATAAGTGCAAGAGTAAATACGTGAGAGAGGCATTTTACAGCGTATGTGAAAAATCTAGAGCTGATCATGCTTGTGATCCTATGCTATTTTTCTCCCGTAGAAGCATAATGCCACGTTATTTGGTTGTCTTCTGTGCTCGAATCTGTTTCAATGCAACTTGTGAACAGTGGCAAAGCACAGTATATCTGTAGAGGCTTGGGATACCACTAAAGCTAGTCCAGGGAAACAAAACAGATGAGCCCAGGAGAAGAGCTGATGGGAACTGGACTCAGCTCAGGGAAACACTCAAAGGGTGACAGAGAGAATGGGTCAGATGTAGCCCTATTATATATGATATTTGACTTATCAGGTTTTAGGAACTATTAGTCATTGGGAAAAAAAGATAAAATGAAAGAGCAGAATACAAAGCAGGCTTCATTAGCAAGCAGGCTTTTGAGAGCTCTTCACATCTGATTTAGCCCCACATATTTTTAACAATCTTAACGCCATTTTCAATTCTTGCTCCAGATCCTGGTTTCCCTGTGTCCCCTGGCTCCCCCACCACTGTCTTGTCCACTGCCACAGTCAGCACCCACTTGCCAATCCCTGTGCCTTCTTCCTGTCACATACTATCAGATAGTGTTTTTTTCCCTTACTCCAATGAAAAATTTATTTTCTGCTCAATCCTGCCCTCCTCAGCATCTCTGGCATCTTGCATCCTCCCCATGCTTCTGTGTCCCCCATTTCCACTGAGGTATTCATTGGGTTACTGTGTTATGGGACACATTGAGTGGTTTAAAGTCTAAGAAAAAAGCTGTGTTAGTGGGTGAGTGCAGCTGTTTCTCCTGTATGGGAGAGGTTTGAAAAGCCTTGAGGCTTAACTGAGTTTGTAAAACTCATTGATAAACACTTTTTAATCATATTAGCTTTTTCTACTGGTTTTCAAAAACAAAGAAGCTAATTGTGGCAGCCAAAGCTTTGTTAACACATGTCCAGGACAGTTTGAGAAAATCTGGGTGCATCATGTAAGCAAACTCCTTTGCAAGCTTTCCTCATGCTAGAGGGCTGCATACACTCCTTCAGAATCTATATGCCTTCCTTATAGTCTGTAGCAGTTGCCACTTTTAGGCCTCAGTCTTGTACTTCTCTCCATCTTATTGCCTTGAAACTATTAAAATGCATCTGCGTTGGTATGGATGGTCCTGATTTATTTCCAAAGAAATGAAAGAAGACTTTTATTGCCATTTCTTTCCAAGAGGACAATGCAGACTTGGAAAAATATTATTAATCTCTGTCTTAATAGATCTGATCCTGGAAAACTGGACTTGAGAATATTGCCAGTAATTGTTCCTGGTAAAAACCTGATAATTCTGTAAGTTTTCCTCAAGAAAATGTCAAAACAGGAGAAGCGCCTTTCATCTGCGAGACTGGGACTCTTTACTGCTGTCTTGTGACAAGGATGTCACCTCTCAAGGCATTGTGCTTGAAAGGATCTCTTGTAAACTGTTGGTTTATCTGACTCCTTTTGTGCCTTTCCTTTTCTCTTATTTTCCCTCACAGATCCACATAGTGTCTAAATCTTTCCCCAGTTCTGGTCTTGCGGTGTTTGTTCTCATTTATTTGATCACTGCGAGGCCCACCCGTAAGTGGAAGTTTATCAGATCTTATTTCAGAGTCAGGGTACATTAGTTAGCACAGTGGTTAAAATATAAACAACAGCTCAGGCTTTTTAAATAGAAGTTGACCCTTGAAATTGGGCTTACTGTAAATTCGGAAAAATCCCCCCTGAAAGAAATTGCAAACAGTGTTAAAGCACAGGGCTAACAATTTTGAATAAATTCACATAAGCATAATTTGTCTAAATTTCAAAATCAGAAAATGTCAGAAAACAGTCATTTAGACATCACTTACTTGCTAAGAGGAGAGGACCAAAGGCAAGATTTAGTTGCCTTTGAAAATCTTCAAAGGAAGGAAAAATCTCAAAAAGGCAGATCTAAGGAAAGGCACATCTGCAAGACTGGGCTGGACATAAATTAAACAGACTTGTGTAATGGCTCCAAAGAGTAATGCCCTGACATAGATCCATGGGCAGCAGGGAAATAAGGAAGGTGTTTTTGCTTTCTTTTCAGACACAACCAGAACAACTAACAAAAGTGAAACTTACACAGCCCTTATTCACAGTGCCAGAGGGAAATTTGGGCAGGATGATATGGATGGGTTCTAACAACAGGAGCTGCTCAAGGTAAGCTGGGAAGAGGTTCAGAAAGGGAAAAGGTAACCAAGTTACAAATACATCCTGTCCTTGTTCTGCACATGAAAGAACACAGAGGGCAGAAGACCTCATAGATAAGCTCATCTCTGCAATTTCTGGCCATAGACACTGATGTATCCAAGGAAAAGAAAGTGACCGTGACAGTTATGAGATACAGAGAGGATGTTTTTTCAGTAGTGAAAGCTTTAATCTTTGAAAGGTTAATTTGTTCTGACTGCTGCAAGATGTAAGAAATCAGAATAAAGTCAGATAGACATAAGAAGAAGAGAAGCTAGGAGTGAGCAGTAATAGAAAACAGTAGAAAGACCTAAAGAATTGTCTACTTGGGGTTTTGGGTTACTGAAAAAATGTCTGGAAATACAGGGGCTGTGCAATTGCCTTTAATAGAGGTGCAAAGAGCATTAATGTCATTTTTAATCTGACAGCACCCTTTACTGAAAGTGATTATGAGAAAACGCAGTTCTTTCCTCACCTCAAAAGCAAGCAGTTGAAGTGTGAATTCAGATGTAAACACTTACAAATAGTGCACAGTTCAGCAGCCAGCATCTAGCACATAGTGTGCTACACCTCTTTGTACATGAGCGACAACTTCATCATGTCACTGCTGGGCAAGAGGGCAAAAGCATTCTTCATTTCCTAGACAGAGAACTTAGAAGAAACCATACTAAGCTAAAGGACAGTAAACAGCAGAATTGCTCAGGGGGATCTACTGAGGATGGGATCTATGCAGCTGTGATCTGTGGGGCTGGGATCTACTGGGGCTGGAATCTATGTGATTGGGATCTACTGGGCTGGGCTCTAGAGGGCTGAGATCTACGGGATGGGCAGCTTTGACTCTTGCTTGAGTGCCCCAACATGTAACACCCAACACTAGCACTGATTCGGGAAGTGGTTCAGCAAAACTGCAATAATCTGCTATAGCCTACCCTATATTTCTGTTAGTGGGAGCACATGTCCCACAAAAAAACTTGTTCTTTCCTGAATTTGCTATTCTGCTGTACTGCTGTCACGATCCCGCCCGTGTAGTGCTAGCCACTATTTACATGCAGAGCTGCACAACACAAACAGAGAGGCAGCACATAACAGGGTCTAAATGCAACCTGTATGTCTCCTTTTCTTTTTCGTTCTGTTTTCTTCTTGGAATAGTCTGTAAGAAAGGGAATATCTGTTTGCACTCAGGCTCCACAAAGACTGGTGCGCAGCAGGTCGTGGCTAAACTTTTTTGTGTTGAGCAGGCAAGAAGTTCCTGTCTCTGCTGTTCCGAGTCACAGGACTCAGCTGTCCGCTGTTTTGAAGTCTGTGCAGGGGGTAGGTTGTTGAAGGCTTATCAATCCTTTCTCTCACACCTAATGGTACAACTTAACCCTTTCATCACTCTGTTCAAAATGCTTAAAATTACTGGGGAGCCCTTGGATGAGGCAGATATTTGGCAGCAGAATGTGGAAGAGAAAATGAAGAAAAGAAGCGTAACTAGTATTCCGCTTCTGGTTAGAAAAGCAGAGGAGAGAATGTGTGGAGAGATTTTGCATTTTACAGAATAGTTGTCCAAGTGCCTCCAAAGGCCCCAGCAAATGCTTGGTATTTGTAAGGTGCTGTTTTGATCTTTTTCTTTACACTTAGACAGAGTTTTGTTTAATGCTTGCTTCAGCCAGTGATGAAATCAGCTGTCTAGAAATGTCACTGAAATAAGATGAATGTTTTTAACTCCTTACTTCTATGACAGTTTCAGAAAAGGACAAGTCACCTCCATTTTCCTCGCAAAGTGTATATTGAAATTTCCAAGTACAGTTTTTGCTTGTCACTTACATATAGGTTTCCATGCTTGTTCTTGGCTTGCATAAGGAAGGATGTTTTAAACAATTTAGTCTTATCAAAATTAAATGCTAAAAGGGAAAAAAATGTTGGTGCTAATATTCCATTTAAGACTCTTCAACTGATCAGTTCAAGCCACTTGAGTCAGTAAGATTCTCAACAATACCTCAGCAAGATGAGAATATTGCCTTCAGATTGAATTTAATATTTTGGCAAATTTGGTATGTTTGTGAGTGCACGTGTATGTGTAAGTATGTATGTTTCTGTTTATGGGTATAACCTGCTTCAACACCTATGTTTGCAAGCAGTTTATAAAAGTGTTTATGACAGTTCCAGTTTAATGGATGTTGTATAAAACTCCTTTATTCTTTAATCATCTTTTATATCCCTATGCAAGATGGCCTTGTCATTAGATTCCACAACTTGTGTTTGCTAGAGACAACATTGGAAAAGTTGCTTGAGTCTTATTCCATGACTCTCATGTAAACTTTTGAGTTAAGATTAGGAAATTGTGCATTAGAAATCATGAGAAATTTGCTGATCAGCTTTATAATTTCTTCTTACTATATTTTAACTCAAAGTAAATTTCTGAAACATATGCCATTTACACGTATAAGGTGTCCCAAAGACAGTAGCATGTCATGTTCTATTTTTGCCACAGAAGTTGCAGAAATATAAGATTCATTACAATGGGGTGGAAGATGGGTGAAAGTGGGGGAAAATCTTAAAGAGATGATGCTATGAGCAGCTGGAGTTATCTGCGTAGCTTTTTCCAAATTACTGTTTTTCAAACTCTGCAACACCTTCCATAGTAACAAACTACTCATTAGTCTTGTCATAACTTGTGTTAGACACTTTTTTTTTGAAAAAAATGCATTTCTAGTATTCAGAATGGTTGTATTTATCTACAAGCTAAAGATATAGGAAAACAAACTAGCAACAAAAACATCCAGCAGTACATTTGCAAGTGTGACAGAGTAAGAACATACAGTGCACTGAAACAGACCCAAGAATTACTGATGAAATATATGGTGCCAAGGGTGCAAAGTCCCATCTGATGGCAAAATGTTGGTGTTATTATCAGAGTCATGATCCAAGTTCCTACATTCTATGACAATGTATTGACACAATTCTAGGGGTAAAGACACAGTTCTAGTAGTCAACTGTAAATATAAAGATAGATTTAGGCACATCAAAAGCCTGGAAAATGCAAGAAACCTTGCCAGAAGTAATGTATCACTATGTGCCTAAACCAAGATAGATGACTGGGAGTAAATCAAGAATTCCCATGCTGTAAAACAACAGCTAAAACCACAGTCATTTTGTCAGCTGGAGAAAGCAATGCAAGATTTCCAGACTGCATTCTCACAAAAGCTAAAAATATACCCCCAAGTCACAAAATGACACACGGAAAAGTCTTAAACAACTGTGGAATCAAGTGTGTAAAGTTAAAGCAGATTCAGAGAATACTGCAAAGTGAAGGCTGGACAGTCTTCACCCTTGAAAACATCCTGTAGCAACAGGATGGACTACCAGTAAGTCACATGGCTTCCTAGGAAAGAAACCTGATTTCCAAATGTAATACGTAATGACATGACAATTGTTACACTGACAGTCAATTCAAATCTAACCAAATAGTGTTGAGAGCTACACTAACAAGGTGTCTGTGGAGAATGGCCTTTTTTATATATTGAAAACAAGAACAGTAGGCTTTGGTTTACATGAAACAGCAGCAGGATTTCAGCCATGAATGTGTGAGGTTCTCAGGTTCCATGGGCAGTACACTGCACATTTGTGCTACTATGATCTGTGCCTTACAGGCAGACTGTGCAAAAACACTGCAGGCAACAGCATCATCTAGGGGGGCCAGACTCCCAGCAGACACAGTTCAGTATCCACTAGCAAAGGACAGCATCAAATACCAGAAATTTCCATTAGACATTGCCCATAGGATCTGAAGAATGTCTTACAGGACCCAAAAGAAACAGCAACAATTTTTGGGTCCAGCCAGTTATTACAGAGAATTGGTGCCAATGTTTTTTCAAAAAACAGCACTACTGGCAGAACTTGCAAAACCGACAGCAAATGGGGGATAGAAAAGTGCCAGATGGCAGCAAGCCTTTCATGTTTTCAGGGAAATGTTGTACTCAACAAGTTCTGAAAGCATCCAAATTTACTGAGCATATAGTTCAAGAAAAACCTCTGGGGCTATATTACAATATAGGGAACTAGAGAGAGACTTACTGAGTGCTATACTTCAGCAGAAATCTTCTGCAACTAGAAGAGAGTATTACATTGCAGAAAGGTATTCACTGGATCACAAGAAGAACCAAATCCACTGCACATTCATCCAGCTTCTGGTAGCACAGGCACAGTTTTCTTATCCAGGGTAGCAGCTGGGTTTGTCTGCTGCTTTCTTATTCCTGCAGAAAGGAGATCATATGCTAGTGATGGGTACAGGGTCAGATCTGATTTGGGATAAGTTTTCTTCCACTGGAAAGCGCTTGTATGCAGATACAGGCCAGCCGCTTGCACGTGGAGAGAAGAAAAGCAGATGCTTGGACACAGAGTAAGACACTTTCATGAGATGAAGCATGTTTCAAAAGAGAGGGGTGAAGTAGGAACCTTTGAGCTGCTGCCACATGGAACATGGTTGACTTACACAGGTACAACACACTCAGACAGTAGCAATCGGCCAACTTGGCTGTTGTTTTGCAATAGCTACTTATGCTCAGACAGTAATGGTGTTTATTTAAGATTTTTATGAATTACTACATAATTTTTAAAACTTGAAATGTTGTTTCTGACACAGAGACTGCTTTCCGGAAAAGTTAGGCTGCCTCCAGATTCAGTGGGAAGTCATTGCATTCTTGATCCAAGAAACAAAACCAGGAATTTGGACAAAAACAGTCTTTGATGGGTGGGTACAGTCCAGTCCCCAGGAGGTGACTCCATATTGCACAAATCTGTCCTTATCTTGGCAGACCAGAGGTCCTCCAACTTCAGCCTAAGGAGGAAAAGAGAGTATGAAGTAGCTGCTCTAGTGATGGAGACTCTAGGCATGCAACAGCAAAATACTGGCAGGAATAATACTGCAACTCTGAAGGCCTCAAAATGTGACTAGTGCATGTTTTGTTCGACCTGCTGGAGTAGAAGAATTAGGAAAAAGATCCCTGTTGCTTCCAAGCATCCAGGCCATTCTTCTGGTCAGAATATCTACCAATCATGGATGTCACCTACCAGTCAGATCCCTGTGAGACCAACTACACATAAAAAAGGGGAAGTTTCCTAATTTTCCACATTTCTGATCTACTGAACAAAATGAATTTATTTGTTTTAATACTGTTCCTTAAAATCCAGGCATGGCAGGACACGAATAACTATGTCCAATGATTTTTTGCCGTACCAGTGATTGCACTGCCACACTCGCAAAGATATCATTTACACCAGCAGTCTTGAACACCTGCTCAGACAGAGCAGCCCTTGCTTCCTGACTCCGTCACCAAGTAGTTACCAGCTTTTTATTGAAAAGCTCCCAACATGATAGTCTCCATTTAAAACCCCAATATTTTAAAAGTCTTTTCATATACTTGTGAAAATTAGAAAATTGAAAGCACTGAAAGCTTTATTTAATCAGGGGACTAGATAAGGATGTGGTACAACTCCACCCTATGCCAGAAACAATCACTAGTTTTATCTCTCAATCTAGGAACAAAGGAAAGTCGATGCAATATATTACAGGCTTTACTTTAGATAAAGGGTGTATTCACAACACTAGGCTACTATGAGTAAAATATTACCCTACGCCATTCCCCTGCTATTTTGGCTGACTGTGGGAGAAGAAAGAGATGCTGTGCATATCTCAGTTCTTAGGCTTCATGCAGAAATCTTGGGTTGCTGAAGCTATTTCTGAGCCTTGAAATATAAATTGTATGCATTGACATGCTTATACCCAAAGCTAGATTATTCTTACCTCACAGTTATCTATCCTTCCAAAAGTAAATCCACCGCAAAATTCATGATTTTTGACGCTTCCATTCATAAATTCAGGGCGATTACATATTTCATTTTCAAGTACAGGAAATTCAACATCTTTTAATCTGTTGTCTGCATTGGTACCTTTATGAGCAAGCAAGAAAATGTAACAGTTACAAATGGTAGCCTGAGCATTGTGATCCAGTGAAGCAGAGAAGCAGCAGTAACGAAAGAACTGAGATCCATCCCCAGCTCTGCCATAGTCTCTGAGATCCTTGAAGGACCTTACTAAATCTTTCAACTTTTTTGTACTTGTATCATACCTAGCATCAACAAATAGAGGTTATTTTACTTTGCAAACTTAATAAATAAAATCAGATGCTTACTAATCTGAGCTGTTGTATTGCTTTCTAGTTTTTCATCGTGGTGCAGTATATTTCAGTGTTAGCCTGTATTTACTTTACATTAATTTCAACTCTTTCAGGCCTAAAATGTGTTTCAGACAAGGAGAATTTTCCTGAAGCCAAGGTTGAATTTTCCCAAAAGATAGGTTGTTTAGATGTGTGTTTCTGTCTCTGCTTGCCCTCCCCTGCTGATTTTGTGACCAGGTTGCATGACATGGCAGGACACTCCTTCCCTCTGCTTAAATGCAACAATGATCTGTTGATTTTTCCATCCCAATGCACTTCCAGAAGAAATTTACCTTGTAGCATTTTTTGTGGCTGTGATCACGAGCAGACATTAAGCAGCTGCCACCATGTGGCAAGCTGAAGAAAAACAAAAAAAAAAAATTGCAAGAGTGAACAACATTCAAGTTAGGGTTTTACTGACACTGAAAACCTTCAGATGGAACTCATTTTGTGCATGACTAAGAGCAGGCTGGATCTGAGCAAGCTCTGACTTAAAGGCTTCTTTCTCTTTTCTCTTGTTCTGTTTATGTAAGTAATGAGAGGGAAAAAAGACTATCTCTGAGAGAAAGACATAAAAATAATAATGTTGCCTGGTAACTGCTGACTCAGTTAAATCTTAACTAAAATGCATTTTTTGGCTCCCATGATTGCACATATTTTGAAATAGTATTTGAAAGCCTTCCTAAAGTTTCAATCTTTCTGAAGATATTTTACCTCTTGTTTTTCCCCAGGCAGTTAGAAAACATACAGCATTTCTTTCTACCATCAGGCTGGTTGCAGGCAGACAAACTGGTTTTACATGGTCAGTAATTGTTACAGGACTGCAAAAAAAAAAAAAAGAAAGATACCTAAAAATCCTTAGAAGAATTAAAGAATTACCATCAACTTGTTTCGTCTTCACATGCAAAAGGCTCTGTACACATGCCTGCAAGATGCAGACTAATCACATAGTGGGAGAAGAGGTTTTTGCAAGAGGTGTTTTTGCAGAATAGTGCTACAGTGTGTATCTCTGGTTGTCCCTTGTTGTGCATAGCAAGCCCAAGTCCAGGGCTACCCTCACAGGGGGTCTGATCCTGACTTTTCTCAGATTATATCTGACTCGGAGGTCATGAACATAAGGAATTCAAAAGAGGAGCTGACATGAACTGGCCACAGGTATATTCCATACCATAGGACAATGTGCTTAGTGCATAAACTGGAGGGAGCCACTAATCGGTGCTCTAGGCCAGGATGGGCATTGGTCAGCAGGAGGTGACCAAACACAGCTGAAGTTGCAGAAAATTCCTTCCTGCACTGGTTGTGTGGGAGATATAACAGCGAGTGACGTAACTGTAGGGGACACCATGCAGTATCTCATACTTTACAAAGTCTAGGACCGCAATAAAATAAATAAATAAATAAATAAACCCCTTTTCCTCATCACAACATTGGGCCTGGAGTCTTCAGCACTGGAATAAACCTCAATATACACCAGACAGGGCCCAGGGGAACAGTTCTGCAGGAGATGAAAACGTTGTATAAGTCTTTACTCTGAACTGGCTAAGCCCCTATTGACTGCCAGATGTAGACGTCAAAAGATGAGGCGACTTCTGGAAGGTGTATCACCCTAGGAGTCAAACAGTGCAAACAGTTTTGGTACAGTGAAGATATTTCCTAATAAGTTTTTAAGTGACATATACCACTATTAGGAATCACCTCAAGAGTGAACAGAACTGTGAAGGTCAGTTCTGATTGTGAAAGAGAGTAAAAGGACCTGAAGAACTCTAAATGTTTGGTCAGGATAAAATGAACTTTAAAATCTTTTCTGGTGCAGAATTTGAAAGTTTAAGATGTGATGTGATTTTATAGCTAGTTGGATCTTCAATGTCACATGAAAGGGAAGTAACAACTCCTGTTCCTAATCAAACCATGCCAGGGTCATGAGCCCTAAGACAATGAGAGACCACAGGGAACCGACTCTGACACATCTTGAAGTAAAGACCTCTTCAGCACAAAAATATGAGTGAAGCATGAACACAGCAGTCTAGGGGCAGGGGCAGGAGAAGCTAATCAGATTCTATGTTGAAGGAACAGTTGTACCAAGGCCATCATAATTTTGAACTCTATCCTCCAGCCCTCTGAAGTCCAAGATGGTGATATCAATCCTCAACTCTCATGTGTTTCCATGAAATGAATCCCGAGTTTTTTCCTCTATAAGAATGGAAATCAGTTCTGCAGCTTCCAAAACTAGTTCATTCACTGCTCAATAAAGTCCAATTTTGTTGAAAGAATTGCTGAAGACTGATAGAAAAGAGGAGATTAAAGAGAGACCTTAGATTCATGAGTGAGTTTCCTGGTTTCCAGTATTTTCTAGTTTCTAGTGTCATTCCTCTAGTACTTATGGCCTTTATCTTCAAGGTTGTATTTAGCACCTCAAGTGTAAGTCCACTGGTATTACGCCTCTCACAGCAACTCTGGCTCCTGTTTGGTCTGCTGCTGTGACAGAATCCAGGCAAACAATTTTAAACCACAGCAGCAGAACATTGCAGATTCTGCTACCCCAACATCAAGAAGTTAACTTGATTTCTACCTGTGCTACTATTGGGCAACAAGGAAATTCTACATCCATACTAAAATGAGACATCATCTGGAAAACCTGTTGTTACTCAAGGATCAGGCCTTTGGACAGGATTGCAACAAACGCAGGGGTAGCACTAGCATCTTCTGAGAGGCCTCTGGTGTCTTGGTAGGTAAATTAACAGGAGTGCAGGAAACAATACCTCAGAAAATATACCAGAACATGAACAACATGACATTGAACTGGAAGTATAAAGTCCCAGACAGCACGCATCTTCTCAGGAGCACGGCACACAATTCACCTGTAACTAGACACTACTACTGAAACCAGTAGTCCTCTGCAATAGAGCAGACCTCCTTTGGAGTGATTTTGGTCAAAATGTTAACAGACTGCACAATTTCTCAGACAAGTCTTATCTATTGCCAAAAATGTAGGTGTAGAAGTAGCAATCAGTCTTCTCACATCATATTTTCTTGGGTTATCCGTTTTATGAACAGTGGAGATTTGAAAAAAGTAAGGTTCACAAAGAAAGCTGAAGACAAATGTAAAGAAGGAATTTAATGAAGATGAAAACAAACAAAATTGATCTCAGCCAGAAACTGAGGAATATGATGTCCATATCTGCCATTTACGGCATCTCGCATGCAGAATGTGTTGTGGTGGATGCTGCTGATGCAAAACTGACTAAAGTGCTATAGCAGCTATGTACTTACATGTGCACAGAGCACCCAGTTAAAAAGGAATGGAATAACATCGTTTTTCTTGCCCAAGAAAGAGTAAAACTGCTGGAGCATGTGTTCTCTCTATTCACTTGATGTTAGTGGGATTTTGAGTAATCAAACACCAGATAATATGCGCTGAAATTTTCTAAGATGATTAAAGTGGTACGATGACTTTTTAAAAATCTATTTCCTCTCAGGTCAGACATGAGCTTAATGAGCTTTAGTCTATGAGTTGTGAGTGTAAGAACAAGACAAAAACCAATGACTAAGCAGAGAAGTTTCAGTAACACTCAAAAAAGGAACAAACAACATTGAAATAACTATGCACATTTCAGAGTAGAATGATCATACATCTAAGCAAGACACAAAAGAGAGCTTTAGGTAATTACAGTTATGCACAGAATTATTGACTCCATGACAAGCAGCATCTGGTTATACCGAGCTGTTGGCTAAGTCTGTGACAAGCATGTGGCCTGTCCTGGAGCACTGACAGGGAAACTGGACCCTTCTACTTGCTCCATGTGGTGCCTCCTGGCCAAAAAGTTTCATTTGGGCTTGCAGCCTTCAGAGCTGAGTAGGAGAAGCCTCCAGGCAGAGGAGGCTTTAAGACACAACTGCTCTGTAGTTTGGCTTCACCCTCCCTGCTTCAGTGAAGCTGCTCCTTAGCAAGTAGTGAGTGGGAATGCCCCATAATGTTCCCTCTTATCCTAATTGATCTTTGCCATTCCTAGACCGTGCAAGAAGATCACACAGGTTCTGTAGGAGGACAGTCAGCAGGAAAGATGCTCAGAGTTCACTGTTAAACAGATACCTATGCTGACACCTGAATTGACTCTCACACTCTTTCATAGCACTCACAACCACCCCTGAGACCAAACTCCAGGCTAAGCAAACTTGTGACTTCAGAATAAAGGCATTAGGGGTAGAAAACTTGGACTAAAATGGTACCTGTCCAATTTCAACAAAGCAATGTCTGCCCCACTTGGTTCCCTTAACACTTTCTGAACAATTTGGATTTGCAGAGATGGCTCTGCTGCATTGAGATTCTGTGTTCCAAGAAACACCCTGTAGGCAGAAGGCCCTGTTGACCTGGAAGAAATAACAAAGGCAAGGTTATACATCCATACATGTTGTCAGGAATGTCACTCTTACAAAATTCAGTGATTTTGCTGGAGAACTGCAATTAACAAGATGATCAGGCTGCTTCTCCTGACCATAGATGCCCTCATTTATTCTTGGGGAGAAGGAAAATGTGGCTTTTTTAACAATTTGACTTTTATGATGGTGAAATATCCTATAGGGTGTAAATAATGTGACACTTTCTTGCAGCGTTCACAACTACTACAGTCCTAAAGGTCAGCTGCTAGCTACAGTTTTTCCAAGCACAATTAGCAACAACACATTAACAACACACCATTAGCACAGACCCTTTTTGGCATGTTTGGGGTAGAGGATGGAGCAGAGGACAGAAGTAACCTCTTCAATTGCCGATGGACTAAGACAGGAGCAGAAGATAAAAATCAGCTTGATGACAAGAAAGACAGGAAATAAAGTGAAGTGCTCCTTCACTGATTTTCTCAAACAGATTTAGGAAATACCTGTTGCTCACTCTGGTGGATACTCACCCTTGCAAGCACTGAGCTGCAGTAAGAACCCACTGTGGATGTATTAGAGTGCCAGCACAATGGTGCATGTTGGTACTAGAATAGAGAAGAAAATCATATTCATTTAAGACTGCATAGATAATTCTCAGTTATCTATGCTGTGCACAATGGGAAATATTAGCCTTATTCAAACTCCTTATTCAAACCTTTTACCAGCCTTTGTTGATGGCAAGAGAAATCAAATGAAGATTTTCAAAGGACAAACTTTCTTTCCTCCAGAACATGAGACACAAGAAGAAATTTAACACCAAGGTGAAATTTTTGCAATAGGGCGCTCTTGCTTCCAGAAATTTAATAAAAATAGTTACATTTCCTAACAATTTTATGTATGATGTAGTAGGTTTGTCCTGGGCAGCAATTAATAAAAGGATACATATTTCTGATTCGTGGATTTGTTTTGGACTAGTTCCAAAATAAACTCTAAATATAATCTAAGTAAACTCTACTATGGAGTTTTGACTCCTCTAGGAATAATATTTATTCTGGTCAATATCAACAACTCCGCAGAAATTTTATTTAGCCTTTCTAGAAACCCTTCTTCATCTCCTGTTCAGCCACTCTTATTTGACTATGGAAATGCTGTGAATAATTTTTTTATATATATACATGGTCTTCCTATAGCGTCTAACAAAACTAGAGTGGTCACAACACTAATTTACATTGGAAGCAGATTGGATGCTAGGATCAAAATCCAGTCATCCACATTGCAGGTCAATGGCTAAACTGCTGGGTTTAAATCCCCCAATGCAAGATTGCTATTAGCAGTCACTATCCTCAGTGGGAATTTTTCCTTTCTCATTTCAGTAAACGAGGTTCAAGTTTACCCTCTGGAGATTCAGGAGAAAGTAGTTTGGGATTAATAAGCCAATAAGTAGCTATGTGTGGACATTATGATTAAAAAAAAAATAGTAATTGTTTACTGTCAGTCTCTTTTTAATGCCTGTTCTCTGTGAAACCCCACTGCTCATGGATGTTGATAAAGGCTGGAATACCAGTACCTCGTCCTGAGGCTGACGTGCCAGGGCCAAGAGCCTGGAGATGCACTGCACATACTGTATTTCTCACAGGCTCGCTCATTCCTCATTGAGACTTTTCCGCAGTCACTCTCAGAAGAAGCTACAGAATGAAAAAGGCCACAGTGGAGAATGTCATCCACAGGGCAATCACATAAAAATTGAAAAGCATAAGACATTTATTTTACCTTCCCTAGGTTTTCACTCTTTACTTTGGTTAATATAAATTAAGGGTAAAAACCTGTAGACTCTATTATATTATCATTACCTTGAGCATTTAAACTTAGCACTAATATATAAGATTTGACATCAGAAAATATTAATTTACCTGAAAAAACTGAACTATGTCAAATATTTGGCTATATTAAGATAACAATAGTAAAACTACGATAAGCACTACTCCCACAAGAAAATTTACAGGTAAGCTGAAGGGAAAAGAGAACTAAACAATGTGGAGGAATTTATTACTTGGGCAATAATAACAATATCTAATTTTTTTAAAACATTACAGTCTACACCTTGCTTGAGTTCAAATCAATCCCTAGATTATAAATAAAATCAAGTCATTGTTCCCTTGTCATAAAATATTCCAATTTTGCCCTCACACTGCTCAATCTACTTTCTGGTTAATCCAAATCTCTCCAAACTTTTTAAAATGGTTTGAGCTTGAGTACTTGTAAGGACCCAAGTAACCTTATCCAGAGCTGCATATGGTCCTGTGGATGTTAAAGTTGTGTTTCAGTATCAGACAGTTAATGAAGCAAACAAAGGCAAGAAACTTTAAGGTTCACCAACACCTTAATTTAAAAATGTAGTGTTCAAAGGCTGTTTTGAAAAGAGATCAGATCTCAAAGTGCAACTCCAGCACAGCAGTTCCAGTGAGTGGGTTTTTACAGCTGTGATGTATGTTGCATATATACTTCTCTTTATTCTTTTTGCCTGCTCAACTCTTAGGTGTGGTGAACAAAATTAATGTGTGCAGTACTAATGCACTGCTGCTTAGAAGAAGATATTAGGTGGCCAGCATGAAGGATATCACATAATCCTGCAGGAGAGACCACTCTCCACTATTTTCTATTGCTACTTTGCCCAACAGAGTAGGAACTTGGCCTCTAAATATTACTATAGTAAAAAAAAACACATATAAGATGAAGAAGAAATAGACTTTCCATATCCCTGACAGATAAATTAACATAAAAATTATTCTGTCAAAGTACAGACGAGGAAGGAAAAAGCAACGCAAACAAGATGACTACTAGTTGTGCCAAGCAGTGCTTCCACTACATTTCAATTATTATTGATGCTAGGGCACCACAAAGGGTAAAATCTTTTTCAGTGCTGAATTTTTCAGAAAACACTACCTTCTCAGTGCAACGACTACTATTCCAAAATAGGAAAAAAAAAAGAATTAAGGAAACCCGTGTAAAATATCCAGGACCAAATGTACTCTTTAAGCTGAAAGAAAGCAAAATATCTCGAGACAGGTTATTTTAACATCCATATCAAAATAGAAATGAGAGAATGAAAGTGTTTCAAAGGATGTAATTTCCAATGCTCTCAATTAACAGGAAAATTGTATGACCAGGTTCTCAAGACAGTAGCCTGCCACAAAGTCCATGGAAAGATTAGCATGAACTTCAAGAAAATCCTCTTCTGTGTTTGAGGAGACTAGGGAGGGAATGCCTTTCTTCACAGCTTTATTGGATATTTCAAATACAGCTAGAAGCTCTGAGTGCTTAGCTTCATGAAGGATAAAGAACACAGAGAGTGCTGTCTATGAAACCTTACTGATGATTCTTAGCACCAAGTTATCTTAACTTTGGTTGACTGTTACAGGTGCCTGATTGTGTCAGACTTACAGGCCTAAATTCAACTCTAAAGCTAGTGCCTACTGCAGTATTTTTACATTTGGATTGACAACATTTTGTAACTATCATAGCAAGTTCTAGAAAGGGAGAACAGGAAGTATTTAAGAATAATTACAGCAGCGTGGGATTTCACAGTACTCCCATTTTTTTTCTGGGTCAGTTGTGAAGCACCAAACACCATTTACATCTCCATCAGGATTCCTGCAATACTGTAATAATTGCAAAAACAGAGAATGAAAACTCCAAACGTTAGCCACAGAATGAAGTCTGTAAGTACATGTTTTTAACAAAAGTGTTGAACTAAAACTTTGCATTATTTTCCCCAATTACTTTTTACTGGATGTAAAATAGTTTCTATGTCTTCTTAGCACAAAATTATTTCTTCCAGTATCTCAAAATCATTAAGTGAAATTAGAAAAATATAATAAAATTGCTATTAATTTCTTCATCCACCAAGAATACTGTAGCTTTAGTGTTTTTTAAGACCTCATGAGAAGTAAAGTTTAACTTGGGATGACCCAGTGCTTTTCACTAAAATATTTATTGTTGGCCTAATCCATCTTTCCCGAAAGTCAGTGAGAGCAAGTTAGGTTACCTTTGAGAATTTGCCAGGAACCTGTTTAGTTTGTGACAACTAACAAAGGGCATTGCTTTGGGGTTAGCAGAAAACAGGGAAGCTCTATATGATTTCTTTCATGCTGCTTGTCTGTCAGCACCAACCCGTGGTGTATCTCTATGCTTGAAGTACCAACACCTTAGGTACTGTAAAATGCATACTTTCCTCTTCAAAACTATTATGAGACTGGACTACCAATTTGACAACTCCCAGGTATGCTTATCCTGATCTATACAGACTGAACACAAATTGTTTACTAAGGGGTCACGGGGAAAGGAGACAATGTTCAATGGCACCAGTGGCAGCAGCAGCTGTTTACATTTTTATCCAGGCCTGCTCTTGGATGAGTCACAGGAGTGAAATATCTGTGGCTATGAGGTTTCTGAGAACTCCACTCTTGACAAATCCTGCCCCTTCCAGTTTTTGCTACTGTGCCACGATAATCTTTACCATTACCATTAATGCAATCTGTGAAAAAGAGGAAAAGGAAATTATTGTTAGGTCCTGAATCTCTATTGGTGGTTAGCAGAAGCAAGTCAGATTACATACCTATGGGACTTGCACACTTTCTAATGTCTACAGCAGAAAGTAAGCTAAAAATGTACCCTGTGATGTGGTGTCTTGGTCTGTCTTCCTGGATTTACAGAATAACTGAATTGGAAAAAAAATGAAGGAGCTTAAGGCAAAACATTTTCTGTAACACTGCAAATATCTGAAAAGGCTGCAAAGTTCGTGTTAAGTTGGTATCACTAAGCACTTTCATGAGAGAAGCATATTCCAGCAGAAAGAGCAACTGAAAAGCTGAAAGAGCAACTTTTGCTTCCAAGGACATTGCTTCAGGTTCTTTCTTCTGCATGTGAGTAAGAAGAGTACAGAGCTCTATTTAGGAATGTATTTTTTATGCAACGCCGCCACCTTCCTTTGCAAAGCAAATAATCTGTGGAATATTCTACTCTCAGAAATGCCATACCAATATAGACTATCAATTAAGCAAGCAAAAAACCAGGACAGAGCAAAAACTCATTTCTCTCAGTGCATTTATCTTGTAAAAAATGGCTGCCTGTGGCAATACAAACCACGAGAAAAATTCCTGTAGTAACAACATTCACTGTGACCATAGCACACAGATACAGGCATACTAGAAATGTCGTCTATTTTCTTCTTGTTCCCCTAAATGAAAAAGATGTCCTTCAGAATGCACTGTAAAATGACATAGGCTACAGGAAATCAACTGACTGAAGAGTTCTTGATGCAAAATTCAGTAGTACAGATCTGAAAGTTGCAGGAGGGATGCAGCCCTAGTCAATGTCCTGGTTTCAGCTTCGATGTAGTTAATTTTCTTCTTTGTGGCTGGTACAGTGCTGTGTTTTAGATTTAGTACGAAAATAATTTTTGCAGTCACATTGATACTTTGGTTGTTGCTAAGTAGTGCTTACCCAAAATCAAGAACTTTTCAGTTTCCTATTCTCTGCCAGTGAGAAAATGCACAAGAAGATGTAACGGAGCACGGCCAGGACAGTTGAACCAAACTGGCCACAGGTTTATTCCATACCATAGAACAACATGCTTAGTATATAAACTGATGGGAGCCACTAGTTTCTCACTTTGTAAAAAAATTTTCTTCCCTACCAAGGAAGGGAGGGGGGAATGAGTGAGGACCTGCACGGTACTTAGTTTGTAGCTGTGGTTAAACCACAACACTCAAGATTTTTTTTGATAGATTACTATTTCCTTTACCCACAGACTCTACAGGACGTGACACTTATAGCCAGCTGTTACCAGATGTGGTGGGTGTCATCAGGCCAACATCATGTGCCATCACTGCAGGGGGGTCATTTGGTGCAAGCTCTTGTGTATGATCATCACACCTCTTGAGACGGCAGTACTCCCATGTCGTGCTGGGGTCAGTGGTGAAACACCATGGACTGTTGTCACCGTCTGGGTTTCTACAGTAGTTCTCCCTCAAATCCCTGCAAAATAAAGTCAGTGGTCACAGTTTCATAAGAATGAAAGCATAGGAATTTCTTGACAAAAAGGTGTGGATCTGTACTATGTAGGAATAAACACATTTATTATTGTTTTACTTATTGCAGATATCCTATTTACAGCAAACACATTTATGGCTGTGATGTTAGTGAAGGGTTATATTTCACATGTACAGGATTCACGAACAAAGATATGAGAAGGGCTCTTCCCACGCTTGCTGCAAGTGCGCTGGCGGCTAAAAAGGCCGATGTGGGGTTGCAAAAAGCACAGTGGAAATTCTTCTTAGGTGGTAGTGACGAGACACGGTTCTTTCTGTGTTGTCTTTTCTCCTCAAGACTGATTCTACATGCATTCTCAAAGGAGGCAGCAGCATTATGGATGGTGTGTCTCCATGTCTCTTGACTGGAGGCCAGAGTGGACCACTGATGGCAGTCAATATGACCAGCACTGAGATGTTATTTCTGGCTGTAATACTTCAATGGAGTGTTTTTTTTCTGAATATGACAGAACACATGAATTCCACATTTTCACATCTTGATTTTATATTTTTTAAATATTTTTGAAAGACTTATTTCCTGTGAGGATGTTCCAGTTTCAATACATCAGTATCCTAATGCCTAAATATAACTGAAAATGTCAAATTATTTTGGGTGATAGCAAAGAAAAGTTAAAAAATTAGAAAAGTATCAAGCTTCCTGCTTATATTCATAATCCACTAAGCATGATGGATTTTCTAACAATTGAAATCTTGTAGCTTTTCTACCCTTACTAAAAACTGTAATATTAGTGAATGTGATTAGCTCATCACTGAGCCAGACATCGCTGGTCCAGTTTTGTTAATCTGAAGATGACAAATCAAGGGGGGAAATTCAGTGTATTAAATTTTGGTTGCCCAGTTCCAACTGCAAAGAACACTTCAGTGGTATTTCTAAGCATAATATATCTGACTGTGTGTTTTGCATCATATATGCTGTGTTCTACCCAGATTAAATAATTAGAAAAACCACTACAAAAGTCTCAAATTCATAAACAAAGCATGTATTTTAGCAGATGCCTAGACTCTGCATACAAGTCTTCTGGTGTTGAAGCTCTGATTTAAGAGCAAAGGGGCACAGCTATATTTTATTGAGAATTTAGATAACTGAAAAATACAATTTTTAAAAATGAGACAAACAAAAAATGTTTCTGTGTCTTGGAAAAATTCTATTTTATAGATACATTCATATAGACAAAGTGTTTTAAGGCATAGATGTGCAAAGGTAATACAACCAGCAATAGTTTTTGTCAGAGAAAGCAAGAAATGGTGAGATAAACATACGCGTCTGGGAATCTGTCTGGGGTTTTTTCATGCCTGTGTGGGAACATGGAGTTCCAAGCCTGGCATTTTTTTCCCGATGCAGTGACAGAAGTTGTGCCACGATAGCTCTGGCCTTTCTCTCGGTAGCACTCCTCTGTCAGGGGAACGTGTATAGGCACATCTGCAGCAAACAACAGAAAGTAGTCTTTTGCATCACAGTTTTATGCTCTTATTGAGTAGGCACAGAGAAGAATCAAACACACAGGATAACAAAAATGAATGGCTTTTTTGTACAGGCAGCATCCAGTAAGATCATCACAGACACCAGCAGAAGGGCATTTCCAAAGATACTTAGAAAACTTTTACAGTTTTTAAATCCTATGTTAGATGCGAAGGGTTTACCGTTCAGTTTCATTTTGGTATATGTGAACATGTTAGAATTAAAGATAAGAAAGCTCATATGAAAAAATCCTCAAAGATTAGATGCTGGTGATTTTGCCTATGATAAATTTCTCACACCAACAGTATGTTGAACTTCAATCTCTCTATGATCCTTTGACTGTGCAAAGACTTTCCTGTTATTTTTTGCGCTTAAATGAATTAATCTTTCAATATGATTTTTATTTCTTTGTAAGGTCTTGTCCTCTTTTTGTGGCTACTTTCCAAAATTGAGTGTTCATTTTATGTAGCACTTTTTCATCTCTTTAAACCTGATTTTTATTTTTCAATGAACTTGTTATAATTGCCCTACCTTTAGGAAAAAATGGAATATAAAAAAACCCCACCTCTTGCATCCTGTAATTCTTATGCTGGGTAATTGATAATTTACATCCTTCACTGTATTTTCTTAACCACAAAAAGTTAAATATTTGGCAGGTTTTGTGACATGCCAGTGAGACAAACATTAATAACAGTGATAAAGTGATCAAAAAGAAGTATTTAATACAGTTACAATGAGAAACAATAAATCTATCACTGTTTTATTGTCCTTAATTTAAGTACACTCCACTATTCATACCAGCAACCTGTTGTTCTCTTCCATCACAGGGAGGAATTGTGCAATATTCCCATCTAACACGGCTGTTGGTGGTGTAGCACCAAGGCCTGTTCTCTCCATCAGGATTTCTACAGTAGTTTTCCTCTAAGGCCCTGAAACAGAAACACTTTGGTCTTTAAAGTACTCATGGACATCTGAAAGAGTTGTGTGCGTGACTATTACCAATTACTGTATGCAGAATTTATACAGTGATTATATTTATTCTTTTTGGAGATTAATCACCTCATTCATCACTGTTTTGGGACTAATCAACAGTCTTCAAATTTACACTCTAAATGCTGATGATATATGAAGAACCTTTTCAGAGCTTACACTTTCCGCTTTTGTTGTTGAGATCAAGGTATAGCAGTAAAAGCTGACTTCAAAACAAAAGCCATTGGTGTACTTGACATTACAGTAAGAACTAGGCAAACCTGGATGTGTCAGACTGATCCTGGAAGTGTGTGTGTAGGAGAACCAGTGCATGCTGCTTTCTGCCCTGTGGTAGTGGGCTTCACATGCCCAGGAAAACTTGCAGGATCAAAATACAGAGCTATAAGTAAGGCCAGTTCCAGCTACGCTTGCATATTGATAATGCCTTGCAAACAGAGCTCCACAGCACAAGAATGTTTTGCAGAATGTTGACCTTGGAGCATCCCTTCTCAGTAGAGTAATGCATGGAAAATGTGCCAAAACACAGCCAAGAGATTTTTAACATGGAAGTTGTAACTACTTATAACTCTGCAGTGGAATGTGGGGAGACAGATGAGACAAATGAGAATAAAGAGGGATGGAGAAAGAAATGAAGAGAAAGACTTGGACAGAATTAATGAGTGCTGACAAACAGCAAGAAAAGAGCTTATCAACATAAATGAGGAAAACCTGTGTTCTAGTGCCAGCAACTGGACCAATAAGGAATAACTATGTTCTTTGGTATTTGTTACAATCATGGGGCTCAGCATACTTGCAGGGATATCTGTCAGGAATCCAGCCATGCTTGTGAGGAAACTGTGTGTTCCAGTGTTGACAGGCGTTTCCTGATTCGGTGACAGCTATCCTTCCTCGATAGTCTTCTCCTTTCCCTGAAAGACACTCGGAGCCTAGGCCAGAGACTGGTGGATGTGCAGCTGTAACAGGAAAAGAAAAGGAAGAAAAAGGAAGAGAAGAGGAAGAGAAGAGGAAGAAGAGAGGAAGAGAAAAGAAAGAGATGAAAAGGGAGAGGAGAGGAGAGGAGAGGAGAGGAGAGGAGAGGAAGGGAGGGAAGGAGAGCATTCAAAANGTGCAGCTGTAACAGGAAAAGAAAAGGAAGAAAAAGGAAGAGAAGAGGAAGAGAAGAGGAAGAAGAGAGGAAGAGAAAAGAAAGAGATGAAAAGGGAGAGGAGAGGAGAGGAGAGGAGAGGAGAGGAGAGGAATGCTGGTAAACAGTGCTTTCAAAAATATATAAAACCCCTGTTTTCTGCAATGTCAAAAATGCATTTTTTTTTTCTTTCAGCAGAGGTGACCTTAGTTAAAAACAAGTCAAAACCGAAGATTACAATTTTATGAGCAGTTGGACAACCGGGCAAATATTCCTGTGTCTGCCCTTTTACAGCAACCAGTAAATAACTTCGCTGGGTCAAGCAGACTTTGTGCCTGCGGTTCTCTGAGGGCAGAACTGGAAAGGCAGTAAGAAGTCCTGTACAATGAAATGAGTGTAATACACACAGGTATGTGGAAGGGCAGAAAGGGATAAGAAGAAATTTTTGAGCGAGAGCAAAGCAGCCTTTAGGGCTGAGCCTCTGCAGTCAGTGGCCTGGGAAAGTGCAGCAGAAGGAAGAGTGAAGAAAAGAAAGTGAAATGGTCTAGTATGTGGGGAACCGTAAAGAAATTGAGGGTAATGATCAGAGGCATAGACCCTGCAGAGGACAAATGGAAAATGAATTGACAGCACATACCTATTGCATATGCTTTGTATATAGAATTTCCCAAGGAGACGAATATGACTCTAAAAGGTTGGTATGTTCGTTAAACTCTAAGTTTTAAGCACAGAAGGGAAATGCTATGGTAACTTTCACAATTTATCATACAGAAGTCTATAAATAGTTATTCTGCCATCTGTAATTGAGCATGCTGAAGAGAACTACATCTAGCAAACACATGCCAGTGCTTTGAGCACTGACAAATGCAGATGTATAAGAAAGCAAGCTCTAGAGATAAAAACACACTTTTTTTTTTTTTTTTCAAATTGCCATCCAGTTCTAAAAATGGCAATGCTACTCTCTTTGTTCAGTGCTTTGGACATATCCAGATTTAGTGTGCTCAGCTTATTAGGTTGAGCTTGCTCATTCATAAGTCAAGTTTTTCTCTGAGGCCTGAACTTCTTTCTCAGGATTCACCCATTGCTAAGAAAAAGGCAGTGCTGGATATGCTGACCAGACACAGGTAAAATACCACGGTATGGCCGCACAGTAATTTAGATGTTTTTCATGAGTTAATAGATCAGCAGAAAACTACCACTTGATTTAACTTGAATGCGCTGCCTCTCAGGTAAATTTAAATCCTTGGGTAAGTTGAAAAGTGAAGTGGTTAAGGAAACATTATGTTTTCCTGTAACATCTTTGGCGTTATTGCACTTTGTGACAGCTACATCCTCACTGACCTTACATGATTTTACATAACTGAAATTTAGAGAATGATTCTGCGTATTAATGTGCACTTGCCTGGCTTCACAAAGGTATCCTCAGGTTACTCAGAACTTAGATTTCTTGTCTTTTCCCTCACTGCCTAATTTTAATGAGAAGAGTTACCCTCTGGAGGGATCTCAGAAAATCAGACTCACTGCAACGTGGAATTTTGCAGTATTCCCAGCGTTTATTCGGGTTGGTAGTGAAACACCAAGGCCGAAGTTCACCGTCAGGATTACGGCAATAATTCATTTTCAGATCCTTCTCTGGATAGCTGCACATTGACAATGAAAAAGAGTTAGCTATGGCCAGCTGTAGCAATTAGGCTGGGTCTCTCAGGCTCTGTGGGAATGAATTCAGTGCTGAGTGTGACTCACTGTTTCAGGGTAAATCCATGCATATGAGGCTCTTGGGAATTCCAGTGTTGGCACTCAAGCCCAGACTCTGTTCTTGACACTTCTCCACGGTAGTCCTCACCATTACACTGCATGCACTCCACTGTAGGTCCTAGGCAGAATAAAAACAAAGCAAGGAAGGCACCAGCCCATCAATTCTTATCCTGAGCTATTCATGGAAGATTATGCTGGAAGGAAAAGAGGGGCTTGCTCCAGCTAATGATGAAAGGAATTCAGAAGACCATGCATCTCAGCCTAATCAAATTAATAATGCTGTACTAGTACGTGTTATTTGGAGGGAGGAATTTGTCACATATCTATCTGTATGTACTGATAGCAATGGGAGTTCAGTATGTAACACAGCACTTGGGTCAATCTTTACTTTTGTTAAAATTAAATAAGTTGCTGGGGTAAGAGCAGGACGATATCAGCAAATGCTTCTTCTATATTCGCAAAATTACTTTGGTAACTCAAGCCAATTAGGAAAACAACCTCTGTATTGAGAACTTCTTAAGGTCAGTTTGTTTTAAGTTCTCATTTGAAAACAATCTGCAATAGTAATGCACAAACAAGTCACAGGAATAATATTACCAACTTAAACTACCTACTTAAATTCCTTTTCTGGAAAGTAAATATACCTTCTCCAGTGTACGTGACCTGGTCCTCACATTCTGGGATGTTACAGTAATCATATCTGATACCAGGATCTGTTGTATAACACCAGGGTCCACTTTCATCCCCATCAGGATTTCTGCAGTAGTTTTCCTCCAACCCTGCATTGGGGTGTTTTTCAGGTGTGTAACTGTAATAGCATTAAAATTCTATTTTAATACCAGTAATTTAATGGAAAGGAAATGTCCAACTTGCTTAGCTAGCTGTGAGTTTTTTTCATTATTATGAATTTATTCAGTAAAAATGAAACAGATTCCCTGTCGTGTGCCACAAATGAAAACGGAAAAAAATTTCTATAACTGTCATTATTAGTAGCTTTCTCCCTATGTCCCAATTGCCAATAAGAAGTGAGTTTACAGCCTGCAAGGAATATGACAGTCTCAAAGGACAACTGCTGTCCTTAATACTTGCATCCAGCTGATCTAATCCGCTCACTAATATCTGTGGCTCTGTCATGTATTTATGTTAATGGAGCTACTTTAAAACTTGTGTATTTCTAGAGGCTATTCACCAAACACTAGATCACAAAAAGATCTGAAGGAGGTGACATTAGGTTTCTTCTTACACTAGTCTTCCTAGAGAAGACTAAATGGCTTTTAAATAATCTGAACAAGGGTATCCAAGTTTCATTAGAATAACACTAAAAAATATTTTTTTAGCAAAACTCCAACATAGATCAGGGGAAATAGGACCTCTGCTTCCTCTTTTGCTTCAGTGAGCCCAGTGGCAGCCAGCCCTGAGAAAACTCTATCTGGCCAGCTAGGTTTGGCCTTTGCATACTTTTCTTAACATTTTTTCTTGACTGTCTGTATGGCAGCCAGGAGGTCATAGAGCTGGACAGATACCACTACCTTTATTTTCACACCTCATACAGAACACTGCAATTACGATATGATACCACTGTCATCAATAGCAAAATTTTCATCATATATGGATAGAAGGAGTATTTCATCTGCTTAAGATACCTCATACTTAGATGCAACTACTCTAACTGACAATGCATCTTTTCCTTATCCAGATCATTACATTCCTCTGCCAATAGAGTTAAAAGTAGCAAGACAGATGAAGATAAAGCTGCCTTAAGAAGTCACCTCACAACTGGCTTTAGTAACTCTCTATAACACTGTTTATACACATGAAGTTGGGGAAGCTTGGAAGTGGGTCAGAACAACATAAAGACAAATGTAAATAAGGACATACTTCGGTTTGTGGGGTATTTTTTCTGCCCACTTTTGACATGGAATACCTCTTCGCGTCCTGGCTTCTGTTCCTCTGTAGTCCTTCCCAATCCCTCTTTTACATTCTAGGAGGTAAACTGAAAAGGAATTAGCTTTGTTAATTCAGTTGTGCTACAACATTACATCCCTGGAAATTGAGAATCTGTAAATATACCCGAAGTTCGTCAGTTTGTATAAGCCATGCTTTACCAATATTTTTAACCACTTGTGCATGCAAACATATGTGATTCTACAACATATTTTAAAACAAATTAGTTAGGAACTAAAGAGAAAAATTTCTAAAGCATTTTTACAAAGCTAATAAAATCTAGTCAAGATAACAGCTGTATCAAGTCATAGTTGTTTTTTTGCATGCAAAAAAATACATGTTTGTACTGAGATAATACTACTGAGATAAATAGGAATGTCTTTTACCAGCAGCTGGAGATGCTTTGAAAGGTGTTTCTCATTGGCACATTTGCAATGTGGGTGTCATGCAACTATCCTTTCAAGCCGGAAAATATTTAGTTATTAAAATACATTTGTCACATAAATGACCCCCAAAACTTTGTTTCCTCTTAGTCTTAGACTCCCAGGTACTTTCTAGTGAGATTCCAAGACAAAGAGAATGAAAATCATCTTGGAGATGCTTTTGTTGGCAATAGACATTGAAAATTCTGAAGTTATTGAGGGTAGTGATCTTGATTTCACATTCTAGCAATTTACTTGCACAAGAAGAACCTCCCTAAACCCCAAAATATAAAATGAGTATGTTAGGGCAAGGCTAGGATACCAATCTCATAGGAAAAACCGAGCCTTGTTTGTACACCTTGCAATAGTTACTGCCATCACAGAGTGTGGCTGGGACTACAGATGTCTGTGCTGCATGTTTTGCTAAAAGGGGACTTCTGTCTAGTTTGTCAGGGTGCCCCTGGAGGGATCAAAACTCTAGTCACTGCTTCTTCAACACTGATACACAAGTCCCAACATGTCCATCTCTGGTAAATAGCCTTCCCCTGGACTTTCTGATGTTGCCAGGTTCCTCCTAAATCATTTTAGCCTGTATAAATAATAAAGCTGATCAGATCTGACACCTGACGAGAGGGAGTGAAGACTGTATAGCTGGGTCAGGAAGGAAAACAACCAAGTAACTTCCTGGTTCAGACAGCACATGGAGATCATGGATTTAGGCCTGGTATTTGATCCTTCTTGAACAGCATTTTTAGTAACATGGCTTCTTCCTGTTTGGCCTCTGAATTCTCTATTAGTTTTCCGTTCCTGTACAGGAGTTGGCTTTGCTTGCCTATAACCCCCGATAGTCTGTGTTCCTCAAGCGAAGGGTGGGATCAAAAGCCAAACTGTATGTCAAGACAAAATGAAGTTTTGACTGGGGAAAATGTTCTGCAAAGATGTCTCTAACTAAGTCCTTCATAAATGTTTCAGTGACTTAGTGCTACAGCTTTGATTATTACCCCTACGAGAAGGTAAGCACGCCAGATGACCACTTAGCTAGTAAAATTTCATGGCTCTTAAACTCTGAGAGGCCAATTGAAACCAAAGGCAAACGCACTTTTGAAGGTTGAAGTGAGAAATCTGACTCAACATAATGTAGTGAACAGAGCCCACCTTGTGGATTTTTCCACTTATTAACAAGGAGGTTGTAATCAAAAGAAGTTTCTTCATACATGGCTTTGCCAATAACAAATGGAAAGTAAAACTGTAACTGCCAGACATATATTCATGGAGCTGCCTTTGTAACTATGGACAATCCAGAGTATGATCTGCATACAGAACCCAAAGTGTCTGTGGTGGAGTAAAATGGAAGTGCCTTACCTTGGGTGGCTCCGCACAAGACGACAAACTATAGCACTCAAAAATGGATGAATCTTTTTGTTTCAAAGTAGATAATTGCATAGATATTAATCCAATGTCAGGGAAAAATAAGCTCTAATGAAGATGGATGTCAGAGCAGACTTTATGAACTCCAAGTTCTGAGTCAGGCATAGGTGAGATTGTAGAGTTATCATGAGCCTAAAGGAGTGGCAGAGCCACAAGATTGTCCAGGAGACTGCTTTCTCCCAGCAGAACAAATTCCATCCTATCTCAGCAGAAAGAGTTTTACAGCAGCTATTTCCTGGTGCTAGGAGTTCATAGTGGGGACAGAAAAGTTCTGACACTTTGGGAAACTGAATGTCTTTATTTACAAACTCAAGTTCAGGCTGGGTGACAGTGTGATTAGGTTGCTTCTAGGAAGGTGAGTATCACTTTTAAGAGCATTCCGAGAAATACCTTCGGTTTGAGGTGAATTGGAGCCATTACAGATACAAAATGCTGCCATTTGAATTATCCAGTGCTGGCAGTGGTATCTGTGGATTTGAGAAAGAACGAGATAGTCTTGTATTCCAGCTAGGGAAAAAGAAAAGAAACAGGGCTCTGCAGTCTTGTACCCCTGGCATAACAGGCACCTATGGGCTGATGAGCTGGTCCCTTGGTGTGAAGAACAAGATACAGTGTGTCCTCCTGCAGTGGACTCATGGGGTGATATTTCCTTCCATCCCAGAAGGAAAAGCTCTGCTTCAAGAGGATTAGGAGAGAAGGGAGCAGACCTGTACCTCATCCTACACTTTCAACTAAGGCTAAAAAGTAAACAAAAGAAACCCATCCTGAAGCATGAGGAGGTGACAAATTAGGACTTTGTTTTTCTACAAGAAAAAGTGGCTTCAATGGGGTTATAAGCAGCAAAGCTGAAGATTCTGTCTAAATTTCTAGATTGTATGTGTTCAGGAAGGTCACTGGGATGAACACTGAGACTGGAGACACCATGCCTATCTTCCACGGAAGAGCTTTGGAGGAGGTGTACAAGAAAGAAGAGAACCCAAGTGCTCTCTCCTTTTCCTGCTAAACCAAGGCTCTCAGGTATAAAATCGAGTATTTTGCTGCTGACATGAGGATCAGCTGTACTTCTTTGGATGATTCAGAATTTTGGAAGAACTTGGACACTGCCAAACAATCAGGGGCATGGTATAATTCCTCCCCAGGTGCAGGACCCTGTATTTCTCTTTGCTGAATTTCAGAAGGTTCCTCTGTGCTCATCTCTCCAACATGTCGAGGTCCTTCCAGCACTCCAAGGTATCAGCTGCTCCTCCCATCTTGATGGAACACACATTGCACCATGAGAACAAAATGTCACTGACTGATAATCAACTAGGGGTTAGGCTAGTACTTACTGAAGATGTCTGTTACAAGCTACATTGTATCTGGTGCTGTAAACCTGGCAACCTTTATGTGTAGTCTAGTAGCAGAAGAATTATTATGGATGTGCAAATGTTAATGTTCTAGCTTTTTTGTTATGTTTGGGCCAAGTCTCCACCAGATATTAAAGAATTCATCAGAATTGTTTCAATTTATAAAATACATGAATTTGGACATGAACTGGTTTCTGTTTAAAAGTTTGATATGCAAAGGGGACCTAAATCATAATTATCCTGTTGTCTTGAAAATTTGCACGACCAAGGACTCCCTATTTCCATGAGTCAGAGCACTGAAAACAATTAAAGGACAGAGAAATGAAGCTTTTTTCTTATTCTGCCTGGTACAAATAATACATGACTAAATATAAATTCAAGTATTAATGAGCCTTGATGCTACATGTGGCATTCTCTGGCAGTTCGAGTCCAGTAGTTAATAGCTACTGGCTCACCTCACTGAAACTGTCACCACCTGCAGCCATTTGCTCCAGCACTGCAGCAGAGAACACAAGGATGCAGTAAAAATAGTCTTGATGAGTGAATTTGTAACATCTTACTGTATACATACTTTTCTTTTCATAAAGAACTGCATCCATGCTGGAGAACTTCACGGTCATTTTAGCATTTTCAGCCAGTGTTAAACACTGTAGCTTTTTCCTGGTGAATAGGAAAGCCCTGTAGAAATTGAGAAGGAAGCAATATTGATATAGGAAGCAATATCTTAAATTCAATTCAAATTATTCCACTCAATTATTTTTCAATAAATTTTAAATTTTGTAGCCCTGCCTTGTATCCATTCATATCTCAATACTGAGACACTGAGCAAGAGACTGACATTTTCTATTGCTCTGAAGTGGTTCACTTATTCAGGATGACTATGTGAATAGGCTATTGTGTGGGAAGCTAGTTACTGCATTGGCAAAACATTATCAATACCATCCTAGCTGCTCAGGTTAGTGTCTTTCTCTACAATAAATTAGAAACATTTCATTCTTCTTTTGTGAAACAAGCTGGCATCCAGCAAAAGAGGTGCAAGCAGCTCTCCACATAATGTTGGATAAGAGTGGGAACTTGAATATTTACTATAGAATGAATAAATCCATTCTATTGTAAATCTACTCTTTATTTGATCTTTTGGTAATTTATGGGTGGAGATGAAGCACAAGCTAAAGGCATAGTCATGGGACACACTTCTGTAGGCAGAGCTGCAGCCAAATGGGGATGCTGGTTCTGAGCAACTGTAGGAAAATATCATTGATATCCAGACATCTACAATAACACAGTTGTAAGATGCAACAGAAATTACCTGCAATTAAAGTTTCTTTCTGCTTCACATTTCTCTGCACATTCTTTTTCATTGTGTGTCTTGTAAGACTGCTTATTTCGAGTAAGTATCCAAACACCATCTGTTCTTAAATAGTCATCCAGTGTATCTCCTTTCACTATAAGGGAAGGAAAAGAATCAGACATTAAAAATGAGAATTCTGCAGTCAAGAAGATCTGTGAATTTGATTACCATTTTCCATGTAGCTTGGAATGGTGAAGACACCATTTATGTTGTGTAATTCTAGGAAAAAGATGATAAACTCTGATGTAATTTCTGTCTGCTGACACAATCACAGCTGTATGACTGTAACATGCCACAGGAGAAAAATAGCAGAAAAAACATGTAGAGAAGAAGTTCTGAATGGAGTTATGTGTGAGTTTGAAGTTAAGAATAAGAAATGTGAAACAAGAGTGAGGGGAAACAGAGAGAGACTAAGTTGCGTCAATATCAGTCAGAGGAAGAGGAAGGGAAGTTATACCAACATCAAAGTGTTGAAGAAGCATGAACTAGGTGGATGTGAGATTATGACCTGCTGTGTGGATTGTGAAATCACGACAGTTTTATTGGTCACGGACTAGTTGTTTGTCCCAAGCTGTCTTGCCCTACAGCAAGAAACCACAATCATAAAATTACTAAATAGCCTTTTACAATGGCCACCATTATTTTATTGTAATGGGTTGAGCAGACTTATTAATGAAATTGTCAGGCTGCATCTCTGTTGCAACAAAATAACTCAAGATTTTAAGTTAGTAAATCAATCATTATTATATCTGAAAACTATATGTGCATAAAATGTATATGATGTACCTGCTAATACATTTAATTCAGATCTAAAATATTGTTGATTTTGCTATCTAATTGATTTTTTCCTTTTATGTCTATAAACAATCTATGTTTCTGTTCCTAACTTCTACAAGTGTTTATTTCCATCTCCAGCATCAGGTTACAAGGTTACGCAAGCAATATCGTTTAATTATTCCATTTTTTCAAGATAGATTATTATTAACAGACACAGGAAGTTCATAATTTTGTACAGTATTCTCACAGATAATGCTGTGAATCTTTTGTTTATGCACTCAGGCTCAGTTCGCTGCAGCATCACTCCAGTGTAATCCCAGGACATATAGGTCATTCATCACCCGCTTCCATATGACATATATGAAATAAAAGGTATGTAGACCACAAATGAAAGTAAGATCTTCTGAGGGGATCTTCTGTGCCTGTTTGCAGAATTGGCTTAATGCTATAAAAACTGTGTGTCTTAAGAAATCCCTGACACTGAGGCCTACCATATCTAATCCTACTGTTGCAGCAGCACTAGAGCACCAATAGCTTAACCTACTAATTTCTTCTGATGGATTCAGCAAACAAGTGCGTTCTCTCCTGATTTTTTTTCCTATATTGGCTGATGCCACTGTTCTAGAATTGCAGGGGACTAGAACAAAAAATTACTACTTTCCAATCTTAATTGACACACCTTAAAATGCTATGTGTGTCTAAAGAGCTCTAGTTGAAGAAATACTATTCTTTTTCAGTGAAGATAAAAAAAAGGTTTACTACAGTTGATTTAAAATGAATACATGAGATTTTGGATGATAGGCATAAGCTTATAGGCCATACAGATTGGCAGAAGCTTAGATAGCAGAAAAGGTGATACTACCTGCCAAAAAACTCTGTGAAGTGAAAAATTAAGAAAATAATTATGCAGATTTAAAAATGTATGTGAGAATGCATTGGTCTCCCTGAAGTCCAAATCTTTATAAACTCAGACATAACACATGATAATTGAAAATATTCAAATACATGTGAACAAACCAACTTCTTCTTTTACATATGTATCTTTCCAGACTTGACTAGTACTGATCCAGAAGACAGAAAAGTTGATTTTAAGGCTGTTGTGGACCATCACTTGGGAGCAAGTCAGCTAGAGATGATAACAATGAACAAATAAAAAATCCCACTTACTCAGTTGTCTTTTACAACCTGTCACAGTCACACAATGATATGTTGCTGTTATTCTGGCCTTAAATGTCTGAACTATTCGAAACTCATACAAAATGTGTTCGTACGTATTGAACAGTACATTTTAAAAGTCATTTAAATGCCACACAATTATATGCAATTTTAAAGTACTAGAGAGTATGACATCTGATTAAATTCTGATTGAAATTTATACTACATGTGGAATATTAATTTGTAGGTAATCTTGAAATTTAGATATTACCATTAGTGGAACTCTTATCTTCTTTTGGAGTTATAAAAAAGAATTCCAGACATAATCTTGGAAAAGGTGATCTGGGTTACTGAAGAGTAAATTCCTGCCTACTGTGTTCAGGAAAACATGGGTAAACAATTTATTGCAAGTGTTTGACAACAGAAAGCGTGAAATTTCTGGAATATAATGGACCTTGTTAATATTTTTTTAATATTTTGTTTCAAAGCTTTAAAACTCCTATCATAAAGGATGAAAATCAGTATCAATGTGTTGCTTAGCAGTAAAAAAAGATTCATCATTTGATCTAAAGCCTCCTCAGATAACCTCTCCAGTGACTGCTGTGGGTTTTGTAGAACCCTTTAAGGAGCTGCTTGCCAAGGGTGACCCCATCTCTGGCCATGGGGCAGGATTTCAGGTAGTCATTAGTGGCCCATACAGACACCGAGGCTGCTGCTCTTCTAGTGCCTTTAGCAAAAAAAACCTAGGAGCAACCACAGATCTTACTTTGTTTGGCAGCAGATTTAGCGGGCCAGCAAGCCCTGGATCCATAATTGTTCAGGGAACCAGTGACACAGGTGTTAGGGGACCTACCTTCACCTCATAGAATTGGGAGTTGTTCGTGTCCCAGTCTCACCTAGGCAAACAGAAGACAAAAGACTCTTACCTGAGCTGAGCAAGAACAGAAAGAGAAAGGCAGCTTTGCTAATCCCCATTTTGGCCCAGCTTGTGAGTATCCAAAGTTGTGTGTGTCGGTGCACAAAGTTTTATTGACTCGCAGTGGAGGGAGGCAGCATCAAACAAACAAGGCAGGAGGATTAAGTTAATCATTCTCCCATGCTGTTCCCCCCTTGCCGTGGTGCGGCCATTCAAACAACCTTGAATTGGATGGATTACCAAATCGAGCTCAGTCATTCCTACTGGATGCTAGGAAATGTGAAGGCACTTTATTGTTTTGTGGGCAATGCTTTTTTTCTCAGTTTGCCTTGGCCTCACTTTGCTAAGGTAAAGGTGGGGATCATAGTGGTGGAAAGTATGGGAACTCAGACACAATCTAATTCTATACAGTCCTAGATATTCAGCTTTAGGTACCAATAGTATTTTCAGTTGGAGATCTGCACTACTTAGGCTGGAATTGTTTCTGCTTTATGCTTTAATGTACGCATGTCCTCCCAAAACAGACCCTGATGATGATAACTCTGTACCAGAACTGTTTTTAACATCATCCAATGCCCTTTCTGGAGGGAAGAGGGTTACTTCTCTCATCTTTTTTCCGTTTCTGCTTTAGTTTTTGTTGTCCATGACTTGGAAGGCAGCATTCACTTTTTCCAGTGTCTGATGTCCCTTTGCTCTCCAGGCAAAGCTGCTGACAGCTCAGATCTGCCCAGACCTCAGGGTATATGCAGAGTGCCCCATGCGTTTCCTCACTTGGGTGCAGGGGGCTCAGCTAAGGCAAGCCAGGTGTTCCCAGCCATAGTGCCTTCAGGAATTTCCACTGGTTTGCCTGGCCAGTCGGTGTAGCCTTCAGCTGGGATTGGGAAGGCAGATGAGAATGATAGTTTGGAGAAAGGTAGGAGTCCTGCATATTCCTCTCTGTACTGGGAGAATGGTAGTCTGGAAAGGCCATGTGAAATAGCCACATTGATGTGAGCATTGATGACTAAACATGTGGGGTAAAGGCAGTGGTCAAAAGGTACGTGTCTGCAGAGCACAAGTGGGAAATGTACCCATGGCTCATAAGGAGGCAGTGGGAAGTGACCTTTATGGCTCAGCTCTGAGACACTGCAGAGGGCTCTCAGTAGGTAGACAGTGTGTAACCTATAGTCAGAATGGGCAGAGGGAGTGACACCAGTAGGAAAACAAGTGTTTGGCCTTGGTAATTGTTTTGTGGTGACACATTCACTGCTCATCCACGTCTCAACCCTCCACAGTGACTTTTTGAGTATATCATCTAACCTCTACTATATCTGGCATAAGGATAGAACTCAGATGTTCCTAAAAGGCTTTAGGAAATCAGTGGTTGGACAGAGAAAAGAAACGAAAATTTGCTTTCCATAAGGACACTCGTGGTGGAAACAAACATCACTCATTTTTGCTTGGCCAGTCAGCAGGTCTGTGCCCTCCAACCATCATGTCAGAACATACCTAGATGAATCCCAGGGACATCCACCTTGTACACATGGCTAAGGAAGAGACAGGCTGTTCTAGTAGAAGCCAGGAGTATCTCACAGAGACATTAAGGGGACATGAACAAGAAAAAGCAGGACTAGGGGGCCATTTGGGAGTGAGTAGGGCATGCAGGACCTGAAGATTTCCCAATTTAAGAGGTGAGGTCACCAAGAGGTACAGGAGGGCATTATGAGAAGGGATATGAACTACACAGAGCCAATGCTCTCTTTCTCTGTCACTGACAACACTATTTGCTTTGTCCTCAGATAGCACTGCTGTAAGACTATAGATGCAGAAGTCTGAAACCACTCTAGATCTGACAGTAAATAACATAGAAAGTCTTTTATCTGGGATTTAATGTAAATCTTAGAATAATTAAAAGCAGAGATATTTTTATGTCCATTTTCTACTAGCAACAAATGAAGTCACATCTTACACATGAAAACCGTGCCATAATCCTATCTGATGCGTGTGATTTTCTGGAGAAGGTGCTGCCCTGGTAATGTCCAGCAGGGTGCAGCAGACGGTAATTTTTTGAAATAGTAGGTGACATTAAAACCCCCAGCATAAACAAAGGTGTCAGTACATGCTCACAATACATTGTCAGGCGATGTTGGTCCACAAACTTGCTCATATCAGAGCACTAGCTTATACGGAAAATTGTTTCATGCAAATATGCTTTGCATTTCTTTCTCAGTTTCCCCTTTTCCTTTCCACCTCAATACAAGAGGTTTAAAGCTGATTGGTTTGAACTTATGTAATTTTAATAGGTTCAAGAGATTTATTTTATCAAAGTAATACTCCATATAGAAAAGACAACATGCAAGTGAGAAAAATAGAATGAGAAAGAAGGGAAAAAAGACAAATGCCATATTGTCACTGTAAGATACTGAAAAACATAATAAAGGTTATGACAGACTGAAAAACAGAGGTACCTCTTTGGAGCAAAACACACCACAAATTTTGAGAGAAAATAACACAGATTTCATGAAAATTAGGAAAATCAGATGGAGAAGAAATTACTTCCTTGAAAACGAAAATAAATATGGATGAAACAAATAATTGAGATGTAAGTTCAAAATAATATTCTTGAAGTTGATTTGGAGAAATTATAGATATAGAGCTGCAAAGCAATGAAAACAAAAGTATTTAAATGTCAAGTTATAAAATATTTTCATTACGCCTTCATCTTGGAGAAAGAGAGATTCGTACAAAGCTTATCCTACAGCTTTGCTAGGGAACATCATGCAGCTCTGCTGTACTTGGATTGTGTATTTTCTTTCAGTGTCGGACAAAAGATTTGTCAGTTATTCACAGAAAAACTTTCAGCCACGGAGTCAGTAAATTCTATCAGAGAAGTACCAATATTTCTGATGATTCCAGAGGGCTTTCACACAGGCCTTGAAAAATTTTTAATCACCCTGTACTTGGCACTGATGAGGCAATGCCTTGAATACTGTGTTCAATTCTAGGGCCTTCACTACCGGAAAGATATTGGGGTGCTGAAGCATGTCCGGAGAAGGGCAACAGAGCCGTTGAAGGGTCTGGAGCACAATCCTCATGAGGAGCAGCTGAGGGAACTGGGGTTGCTTAGCCTGCAGAAAAGGGGGCCCAGGGAGTACCTGATATTTTGCCTGTAGAGGCTGTGGGCTCTTCACAACTGGAAGTTTCGGGAACAGGTCTGATAAATATTTGACAGACAATTTGGATCTGTACGTGTTCTTATGCCGTAATTCTTTTTGTTGTCTTTTTCTTCTAATTCTGTGACTTAGATTTATGACACCTAAACAATTCCTCAAAACAGATGTAGTGCAGCTCTTCATAAGTCATTTGCAATAATCCTCCTTTCTCTGTAGAAAGGCTTGTGCACTTTCTGCCTTCTTTCTCCAATGACATTCTCTCACAGCTGGCAGACATGAAAAGAGAAAATGCTGCATTTACAGAACTCCAGGCTATTCACTTCAGAGTTGGACTCCATGATCCTGGTGGGTCCCTTCCAACTCAGAATATTCTGTGATTCTTGAAATACTCAAGTTCACTGTGCCCATTACCCACCTTGGTTATATCTACATGACCTGCACTGCTGGCAGGGTGCAGTTCAGTGCTGTGGGTCATCTCATAGAGCACTTTAGTTTCCTTTTGGAAGAATACAGCATGCTCAATCTTTGCCCCAGGAAGACTGGTTGGAATAACTCTCTTCAAAGAAAGAAGAAAATTCTCTTCAAAGTCACTCTGGTAACACAGAGAATTCTCCTTTCTTAAAAAGTCTCCATTAGGAGCCTAGAAGCAACATCATTTCATGCAAGTGACAGCTTTACCTGCCCCAGGGGCACGCTGAGCACAGTTGGTTTGCCCCTGCTTTTCATAATACAATTGCAGCGCAACTTCTGGAGTTGCCTCACTTTGACAAGTTCAGTTGTTTTCAGCTGCAGTGTCCCCAAGCTATGATGAGAAATGCAAGTCAGACTTGTTTAGGCCTGATCCCTGGCCTCTGCCAGTTCTGCAGCTGATGAAGTAGAGTTTGTGTCCTGCTGGCATCCACAAGACTGAGCTCTGGCTCCCACTCAGCAGCTGCTCTCCTGCTTCAGGATCTCACACACCCACCTTTGCAGCAGAAGCATCACAGGCATTGCCAGCATGCTCTCAACACTGCTGAAAGCTCTTTACTTGGAATAGCCCATTAATGGACTATCAAACAACAAAATACTTCAGAAAAACATCTTGACTTAAATTTCCCTGTTACATAAGAGGATGATACTCATTTTAGTCTATACAACCCTCACGTATTTGAATGAGACATATCCAAAGGACTGAGTATTTTAATAGAGTATAATCAGAGGAATGATGCTCTTGTCCATAGTCATAAACACCTGATTGTTCAGGTCTAAATCCTTCCAGAACTGAAGATCTTTATGGCTTGCTACCTTTGGTGAAGGTTTGAGGCACAGGCCTACAGCTCACTCCCTCTGCAAGGGTTTGGTCCCATATTTTCTTCCACTGCGTGTGGATACAAACAACTGAACATTTAATTTGAAATGTATTGCATACACCCAAAGAGCGGATTTGTGCCCTTTACTATAGCAATTGAGGGGCTGGAAAGGAGTCCCCAGAAGACACCTAACTGGTCTCCTTTCCCTCAGACAGAATCAACTGTACCGCACCATTCCTGACTGCTGCTTGAACCACCAACCACAGATTAAAAACCTGTCAGAACACTCTTCCCAGGAAAGCAGCTAAAAACTACTCTTACTGACAAGGCTTTCCTGTGTTTAACCTAAAGATTTTTGCCTTAGTATAGTTCTTTCACATCTTACAGCACACAGGATATTAACAAGGCATCAAGTAGAATAGAAGATTTGCAAAAAATAACCCAGAACAGTACAAGCCTAATATTTCCTAGGAACTGGTAGGCAAGATTTTTGAAATGCATTCAGATGCATTGCTGGATGCAATACTCAGTTTGAACTACATTCAGAATGTCTCAAATAAAACACATAAAAATAATACACTTTAATTAATGTTCATATAAATTATCCATATTCATTATACATTAATGGTAAATATCAGCATTGCTAAAGCAAGAAAGCACATGACCAGAATGCCTCAAAAAGTCTTTGAGAACTAGTTTCTGAGACTACTGCTGTGACTCGTAGCCCTTGATGGAGCCACAGTCTTATGGTCACTCCTATGTCACGTGGCCCGAGACTCTGCTCCTTCAATTGTGCTCCAGCTGTACCAGCCAGATTGCTCCTTATCCCAGCTAAGCTTCACACAGGCAACACAAAAAAAGTTACATCCCTGATTTTATTCTTGTGTATCCTTCTCCCAAAAGTGGTTTTCAAGCACCTTCATTGTAGCTGCAGACAAAACCAGAGACTTGCTAATACTCTGACAGGTTATATATACACCCTCCCAGTACATAGTAAACCTTGGACAATGGGCTCACTTCCAGAAATTTAATTCTTAAAGAATTCTGTCCCAGGTTGACTTGACATGAGTGGGTCTTTTACACCTGCTGTGAAACATCCTCAGACAGAGCTAGAGGCAGAGGAGGTATTATTGTGTTGAATGCAAAGTGTGGCAGCTCCTGCAGACTGTGCTGGCCTCTGTTCAGCCAAGAGAAGGATGTGCTGAGGAGCTGAGTGGTCACCCTGTGAGCCCTGCCTGAGTGAGACAGGCACTTCTTCTGCATTGGCTGCTGCACTCTCCCCATTGCGGGGATCACTGTCTGAAGACAACCAAGGTGGGAGCGGACGATTAAACAGGAAGGTGCAAACCCTTTCCTCATGGCAAGGACCATGGACAAAACTGTTTTGCTCCCTAAGGGACTCCCCATGGGTCTGTCAGGGCATGGCCTGGCAGCCAGCGACCATCCCACCCCCAGCTAGGAGTGAGCAGCTGGGGGTCACCGCTGCAGCCACAGCCCCAGGTGTCTGTTACATCCCTGAGTATGGGCTGAGGCCATGCAGGTGAGCCTGGGTTTGTGGGGCCCATGGCTGGTCAGGGCTGTGGGGAGATGGAGCTTAGCCCCCAGGGGCTAACATGGTGTCCTGGGCCATGGGGGAGTCCTGTGTCACTCAGCAGGGACAGTCAGGGCTGTTGATGCCTGACAGCTACAAGGCAGGGGACTGAGGAAACAAGAGCTTATTTCCATTCATCTTATACCCATACCATAACTTAGTCACCCCTCTCCTCTGCACTTCTCTCCAGACCAACCCGTTTTCCAGCTCTGCAGGAAAGAGTCCAAGGTCAGTGGCATTTCTGTAGAGAAAAATCTGCAAATGCAGTTTCATTCAGTGGAGAAACTGCAAATTCAGGACAACTGACTGCTGCTTATTTTTACTCTCACAGATGTACAAATGCATCACCTTTTTTTCCTGATTTTTTCCATGCTAACATCTAATGTGACTTTTCCCGTGTTGTGCAGGGCTGAGAGCTGGACTGACATAGGAGAACTGGCACAATCACCTCTTACATCCCTTGGGAAGAATTTACTAATCTTATGACATTTCACTGAGCAAAGAGATAAAAATCTGCTATGACATCTATTAGTAAACGTTTTATTCGGTTTAAAGTAAAAATAAAATGTCAAAACAAGCAAGAACACAACAAGCTATAATGCTGGGCAATATCTTACAATGTATGGATTAAATAGACCTACATTCACCTTGTTTCTTCCATATTTCTCAGGTATTATGTTGATATTTTTTTTGGGGCCTAAGTAAGCTTCTCTTCAAGGGAAACCTCATATCTTTTTATCTGAGGGGAACATTTCCCACCCAAACTTCTCCTTTCTTCCCGAGAGACATGGCAGAGATCAGCTGCATATGCTGTCACAAGTCACTTGTCAGTGACTGAAACTCACTGGCATAAAATAAATACCAAACAAATGTGGTGATAACATACATTTAATTTAAATGAACTATCAGCAGTGAATTCAGAACAGAGGCAGGAACTAAAATTGTCTGGTAAAATGCAGATAATATATCATTTGCCCAGTTGTAACACAGCCTGAAGGGATCTCAGACATCCTCAGCTCCTGCTCTTCAGCAGATGTGGAACTTAGCTCGTGTTGGCAACTTTCTATCCTGTAAAGGATGTGTTTTTAGGAAATCACAAGAGCTGAAAATATTCCACCTCTAAAACCACTTTAGAATACATGCTGTTGGATATAGTCCCCTGTAATAACAGTCTTATTTTCCTTGGAAACAACTTTATTTGACATTAAATTCTTACAGCAGAAGCTACTGCCCTTTATATTAGGACATGCTGGCCAACTCATGCTGTAATGAACTATTTTTATTCTCCTCCCTTTTTTGACGTAAGGTCATGCCACGTTCTTCCCTGATGAGTTAGCAAACAGATTCTCAGCACTACGATCCTCTGTCCTCTGTGCAACCGTTGTCCAGGCTCTCCTCTGGCCTCTCCGCTGCTTCTGCAGTTTCAGGCTGTCAGGTTATGCAGATTTATTTATTGAGACATTATGCTTTTTTCCCTGGAGAAATCTGAAACAATACAATCTTTAGCTCTGTTTCTTCTTACCTGGAAACATTAGGAAGAGGATCTAAACTGGCTGACTGTTGTGAAAGGAGGAGAGGGCTGTCTACCTGAAGGTAGGGCAGTTACAGAAAATGTCCCTTTCCTCTTTCCCTGCAATCAAGCCTCCATATATAAGAACACACCCAGAGACAGAGAACTGGGAAAATGATAAATAAAACAGTGTGGCCCCTCAATCACCTGCAATACTTGGAGATTTGGGGACTTGCATATGCTTTTTTCAAGGTTTTCAAATTCAATACATACTTATGTACCCTGGGAAAGAGGCCTTGACATTCAGAGGCATTGTACGAATGTGATTTCTATTCTGCACCCAGGTTTCACCACATTAACAATGCAAAACAAGTCCACTTGATCTAGTGAAATAGAAATTACTTTAGCTCTCCATCTTGAGAATCCTTCCAGAAAGCATATTAGTTTTAATCACCCTTTGCACAGAGAGATGAACTATTATTTTTTTGAAAAATATCTTTTTTTTCAACAACCTTATCTCCTGCTAAAAGAAGAGAGGAAAGAGGGTTACTACTAAACCAGCTTTGAGGTTTTTATTCAAAGATATTTGGTATTGCTATGATAATATGTTTGGCAAATACAGTGTGCAGCTGGATCAGAAAACTATTTAAAATTCAACAACTCAGTTGCATGGCTTGTTCAATAAATTGTTCCTCACACTGAACAAAAATCGGTCTCTTTCATCCACTTTTAGTGTACGCAGTTTTGAGTGGTTAGAGTAGTGATTTAGCTATGAACATCTTAAAGAAAAAGCCATAGGTAAGCAATACTAGATCTCCTTTAGGAAGCTTAGCTAGCCAAACTACATCAGTAAACACATTCATAAACACAGGGTTATAGGAGTAAAGAATGTACATAGAAGTGGAGCTTATGCTGGGCAGGGACAGTCAGCATATGCATTACTGTGAACTCTTCCTTAATTATATCTACTTTTGGATATTTTTATCAGCCTAACAAAATGAGAACAATTAAGGTGGAAAAATGTATCCATTCAGTTATCTTCTGATGATCTGGGAATCATTTTGTAGAGTGAGAATCCTTTGATCTTCAGAGTTCCAGTCCATGCAAATAAAGGTGAAAAAGGCTCTTTATTTTCATGTTCGTGCTGTGATGGTGGTCTAACAGTATGGGCAAGACAAGATTTATAGGTAGGGTTAATATTTTTACGTTAGATCAACTATTATAGTTAAAAAATTTAACAAGCTTTGTCCAACTAAGCTCTTCTTGTGCCACCAAGCTCATCTAATTTTTACAGCCATGCCACTTGTAAAAATAGGTTGGACCAATCAATCTCAATTGATAAGAATCGAGAGATATACAGGGATGAGACAGAGGTTGGTTCACATACACTGTAGGAGCATATTATTTACTTTGAAGAAAGTAATTTTGTAAAGGCTTAATCAGAATACTAAAATCTGATCTCATTAACCAATTCCATTTTATTATAAATATGCATGCAGGGACCAACACATTTGATATGATCCTGAAATTACACATCATCTAGAATTGTTTCAATATTGGTTTAAATTCTTTTTTCTTCATTAATTTTCTAGGAAAAGCAGGACTTATAACAGATTCTTTTTCTCTCTAGTGGAAGTGATGTCACATACAGAGCACCAAACCCTGACTGGATTGAATACAAATTTTCTAAACAAGAACATCTGGTTGAAAGAGGTTAATCCTAGAAAATTTCTGTTTGAGAGCAAAAAAGCATTTTGAACAATTTTGTGATTTTTGTAAGATAGCTGATATAAAGAATCCGGTTTGGTTTATTATGTGGAGGTTTTCTTAATTTTAATTGTATTAAAAACCAGCAGCAACTTTTAAAAATGATTATTAAAAAGATTTGTGTGTTTCACATTTTAAAATATGACAAACCAGAAAATTTAGTTCACAGGCAAGTGTGAGATTGACAGTGCAGCAAAACAGTGTCATACTTCATAAAACTAATTACTTATGATAAAGTATCCCTACTTCTACCATGGAGAGAAGTTTCACGAGAAAGGTATAAAATCCTTAATAGAATACCCAACATGTCAAATAGTTCTGTCTATAGATGAAAAACTAAAACGTTATGCAGCCTATGCCTTCTAAATCAGTATATAACAGAGAAATATGTAGACTATTATAACATAGTGCACTATTCCTAAAAACAAGTAGGAATCAAAAAAATTTACATAGAACTAAATCAGATTAAATCAGCAATCTTAAACTAATCTAGGTCTCTGATGAATTGTGATTACTAATGTCCAATCTGCCTGGGTAGGTAAATCATTATCAATTTCTTCTGGTTTTCAAATAATTTTTGTGGTTTTGAGTTAGTTGAGTTTTTTCCTTTCTCTCCATAGCTTTCAATTTGATAGGGTTTTCATAAGAGAAGGAATATCTATGCACTGATAGTCTTTGCTATTTACAGTAAGTTTTTCAATAAAAATGGCAGAGAAAAACAGCATAGAAACAAGGCAAGTTTTAGAAGGATGTATTTAAAAAAGTTTTTTCAGTTTCTATTACACACATGTAAAATTATTAAGCACAGCATGAGTGAAACCCTAGACACTAAGTGCATAGTGATTAAGATGAAAGAGCGGTGATTTTTTTAGGAGATTGATATAGACATTTAATTTTGTAATGCTTTAATGCTTTGAGTTTGGAAGCTTTGTAAGTCAAGTAATAGAGAAGTTTTAGCCTTGCATCTTTATGAGATAACGAAGTCAAGACACTTGCAAAATTCATGTAGAAACACTGCTACTCTTCTAATAATAGTGATGAAAGTACAGTATTATCCAATCAAATGAGATGATGAGAATCCCCTGAGTTTATCTTCTAATGCACATTACATAAAATTGTACCTATAAAGTGAATACTTCAATGATGAAAATTGCAAGGTTTTTTCAGTTAGAAAGCGAACTGTTGCACCAGTGTTCTCTCTGATACACATCCCCTGACTAGCTCTTGTCATGATGGCAAAAAGTGTTAAAGTTTTATTTTTTTAGAAAACTTACTTGACATCAATACCTGTCCTATGCCATTATTCTCCTACTGTACATTGTACATTTATTATAATAAATCTATTAACCTCTATACAGGGAATAGCTATTCAATTGCTCTTTTTAATCTAAACAGAATATTCAATGTGGGCAATAACTGGGGTATTTGCTCAGAGGTTGTCTCAGCTCTACGGAAGCAGCAGAAGTAGAAAGTGAGGGCTTGGGATAAAAGTAGCAAGACTTTAATAAACAGCATTTACTAAGCAACATTTGATAATATTATATGGGCAATCTGGCTTTAGGAGTGGGATGAAACTGGGCTTCCTGCATGTCATTGTAAGAAATAAAAATTTGGCCATTGTAATTTTCAAAACAGATGGTGAAGAAGAAGAAGCATAAGAGTCAGGCCGTCTTTTGGTATCTTTGCTGTCTGCAGGGAAATGAACAAAAAATATATTTTTTAAAAAACTGAATTAATGTGATTAAACCACAGTCTGAAGTTTAAAAAAAATTATTTGTTACTATTCTGTGCTCTCCAAGGAGAAGAGCAGGATGATGAAAGTCTTGTGCAATGGATACTTGAATCTAGTCTGGAGTACTAATTACTTAAACACAGGATGAAAATTATTCCTGGAGCTATGATTGCAGATGATTTTTCAGGTGTATTGACATTTCTAGTGTGTATTGGCATTTCTAGACAGCTTGTCAGTCTTCTTCTTAAAGATGGCTCTTCATTATGTTCTCAGCAAGAAAAGCAGTGCTATTTGTGATGCATTCTGGGAGAAATGGTGGTGTTTGTATACAAGGACGACCATCTATTTTTGGGTAGTTAAATCCTACCTCTGATGTTTACATGCTGAGACAAGATAGGTGTTAAGGATCTGATACCATTTTTACTTTGCACTGTAATCAGTTGTCAACAACAGTGGTGAAGACTTGCCTAAACCTGCCTGATGAAGAAGTCTTTGAGATGGATGTTTCCTATGTTACTTCATCACGTGTACTGTAATGCTGAGACTCAGGAATAGCTCTTAATTTGCCATACATAAAAGTGAAGAAAAAGTCCCTTCCATTTCCACCAAACCAGACCCTGGCAAAAGCCTGCCTAATGCCAATTGTCAAGTATAAGAAACTTCTAAAACAGAAGGGTACTCTGCTGACTCACAGAATCACAGAATTACTAGGTTGGAAGAGACCTCCAAGATCATTGAGTCCAACACCTCGACTAGACTCCCTCCTTTTGCCTACAGAGCATCTGAAGAAAAAATAATTGTCATGCTTGGTAATTGGCATGATGGCTGTTAGATAAGTTCCAGAGTATGGAGGCTACCAGAGCCACATACTGCTGGTTTGGAAGGCATTTACAGCCCAAAGCCTGCCTACAGAGACTCTGTCTCCCATAATTTAGCTTGGTGTCTTCATGACCAATGGGAGGTCCTGAGAGAAAACTGGAAGTAAGGCTATTAATAATACAGGAGGTCGGTGAAATTGTTGAGAGCACAAAAGATCTTGTACAAATACAACCTTTCTGAGAGCTAGAAATAGGTGTGAGATTCAGCTGCACAGAGAAAGGGATGTTTTCAATTGCTGCTTCACCTGTTTTTATTATGGAATGCACTGACACACAGAGAGAGGACCAAGCAATCAGTTATTATGGCTAATATGCTCTAATAACTATTATAGCGTTAGTTTAATTAATAACAGACTTTTTTTCCCTTCAGTTTTAATATCATTTTAAGGTAGCGCTTGAAACCTCATATTTTGAATATGCATACTGTTTCCAGGAGAGGGCAGTCCATTCCTAGGATCAGTTGGCTCTCATCACACATTTAATTTAAGAAGTATAACTAGAAATCCTGAGAAAGACAGAAAGTTTCTTTGGCAGGGCACAACCAGGACCCCTTACACAAAGCTTTCTTGGACAAGAAAAACTAAACCTTCTCCACTGTCTGGGGAACCAGAGGAAGAAAGAATGTATATATGCTAGTGATAGTAGTTCAGAAAGCAGTAAAGTGTAAAAAGGAGGAACAGAAGTGGAATGAATATATCACCACATCCGTAAAAGGGCAAATGAAGTGTCCTCCATGTCTGATACATAATTATTTTAACAAAGGCAAGTGACAGGTTCTGCATCTGGGATGGGGTAACCCTGGGTGTTCGTACAGACTGGGGAATGAGAGGCTGGAGAGCACTGCTGGAGAAAGGGATCTGGGGGTCCTGGTCCATGGCAAGTTGAATATGAGTCAGCATCACCCTGGCAGCCAGGAGGGACAACCATGTTCTAGAGGGGCATCAGGCAAAGCAACACCAGATGGTTGAGGGAGGGGATTGTCCCTCTCTGCTCTGCACTGGTGTGGCCTCACTTTGAATGTTGTGTGCAGTTTTGGGCACCACAATATAAGAAAGATATTAAGATATTGGAGAGCATTGAAAGGAGGGTAACAAGGGTCTTGGTGAAGGGTCTGAAGTGGAAGTCTTATGTGGGGGAGCTAAGATCACTTGGTCTGTTCAACCTGGAGAAGAGGAGACAGGGGAGACCTCATTGTGGTCTTCAACATTTTCACAAGGGGAAGTGGAGAGGAAGGTATTTTCATGATCAGAAATGGCATGAAGCTGAGTTGGGGAAGTTTAGCTTAGACATCAGGAAAAGGTTTTTCAGCCAGGGGGTGGTTGAACACTGGAAAAGGCTCCCCAGGGAAGTGGTCACAGCACCAACCCTGTCTGAGTTCAAGCAGTGTTGGACCATGCTCTCATGCACACAGAGTGATTCTTGGGGTGTCCTGCACAGGGCCAGAAGTTAGACTCTATGATCTTGATGGGTCACTCCCAACTCAGTATATTCTGTGATTTTACAAAGGCATAAAAGATCTAGAGGCAAACAGGATGTAAGACTGGACTTTTATTTTAGGTAATTTCATTCTTCAATTAATTTCATAGCTTTTCATATTTTTATAGAACAATGTGAGGGGTATTTCTGTAAACACAATGTAATGAGTCATATTGATTCTTCACTTAAAATCATGCCTGTCCTCCCTCTGCCCATCACTGCCAGGTATGTGATTCACACAAGAGAGCTTTGAACTCTGCTCTGGAGTAAAAAGCAGGGTAGCCACATCAACACGATACAGCAGCTAAAGTAATTAGCCTTAACAGCTTCTGGAACAGACACTCTTGAGCTTGTCTGATAAAGTGTGTTAATCTGTTGTATTTCATGGTTTCTCAAATCCACATAAGATACTGACTTCTGAGGTGGTGCAGCAGCACTAGCAAGGTGCTCAACAGGAATTAGTGAGTGTTCTTGTTGCACTGCGTTGTAATCTGCACTGCAGGAGATCAAAGTAACAAAACTCAAGGAAGCAGAAGGTGATTTCATTCACAAAACATCAAAGGAGTTGATTTTACCCATGCAAACTCATTCTCTCATGAATTTATTTGCTCACACTCCTAAACCCACAGAAACTCAAAGCAATTTTGACACTGGACCTCTGTGCATCCAAGAGGTCTGCCCAGGATCACAGGTGGGGCACAAGGGATGCTGGCACAGTCTGTGTCCCCTCCTACTTTTCAGTAGTGCAATGTACTGTCTAATTAATTATGCAAATAAATAAGTGTGCATAAAAAAGACTAAGTTTGGGAATTTTTTCTATTACACTACTCAAAGGGAATGTTTTGTTAGCTGCAGTGTCTTTTTCCAGAGAATTTTACCTTCTCTTCCCCTTCATTGGGAATTTCTATCCTGTGAATCTGAGGAAGAGCTAAGGTTTGTTTGTCTCTGAATTTGCTTTCATTAATAGTTTTGCCTTGCAGCAACTCCCTTACCCTAGCCCACTCCCCAGTCCTAAATCGTCTGCCACTCTTGCCAGACCTTGAATATAACTTGCCACAGTGCAAGGATCAGAAAATTGCATAGAAGACCATCTTCTCCTCAGCAACTACAACCTATTTCAGAGGGTGAGCTGGGTCTGTGCTCAGACCTGGATGTACTATGAACTCCCTGGGTAAAAATATATAGTCTGCCTTGTACCTCACTCAATGCTGGAATGTTCTTGCATTGATCCTAGTACTTTCAGCCTGATTGGTAATGTTTTCAGTATCAGGATGTCCTTTGCTGTCGAAGAGGGGACAAGGACTACCTCTATGCTAGTAAATTAAACCTGGTCAGAGCCTGGACTTGCACGCTATCCCACGACGGTGCAAGCTGTTCAAACGTTAGCCCATTCCCTGGCATATCTCTGGCCCATGCTGGCTAGCATGGTCTCACATAGTGCCAAGACATAGTTTTGGGGCTGACGGAGTCTAGGGACTTTTTCAGTCAGCAGTGTAACTGTCCATTTCATTCTTGATAAAACCTAGCAATATTTGTAGAGTCTTAACAGCAGCTGCACAAATGTTTTGACTGGCGAAGTAATGCTCAGTGCCATAACATACCTGTATATTGACATTCATGTGAACATACATGGAAGTGCAGAAAATATCTTTTTTTTAGATCCCATTTCAACTGAGCCATATCTTTCAGAAGTAGGAGTTTACCACAGAAGTAAAATGTTCTCTTTTTCCTTGTCAGAAATTAAGGGAACAACAGGTAAGTCCTGTATAATTTTTAGGTCCAAGGAACCATGAACACATATGCATGCAAAGTTGAGAAGGCACTCCTATCTAGCAATTGTTCTAATGAATTCAGTGAGCATTTCCTTACATAAGTGTTTGCACAATGAGGACTGGATGGGACAGTGATGATTGGATGAGATAGTGATGATTGGATAGGACAGTGAAGGGAATGGTCTTCCTCTCCTCAAGAACTCAAGAGAGCTCAGTTAATTTCACTATCTTGAATCAGAACAGTGACAAAATGTCCAGCAATTTCACAAACAGAAATATTTCACACACAAAAAAAAATTTTGGTCAAAAAACTATGATTTAGGATGGAGCATGAAATAAGAGATGAGCTGTTGGCAGGTTTGAACAGAGATTTATGTGGGAAGAAGTAACAACACACTGAAAGGATTTAGGGAAAAATGACAGATGAGAAATCTGAAAAGGGGTCAGTTAAATTAACTACATTTGTCTTATCATTTCCATTACAGTTTACAGTAATGGTAGGCTTGCAAGCCATTATGACTACTTTGCCATATAAAACACAGTCCAGGTCACTGATGAAAGCTGTTCAATTCTTCCATCTATTGCTCTCTAAAGCACTTTAAAGGCTATTGCAGCTCTTGCAAATATTTGTAAAGAGATGGTTTGGGAAAGCAGGGAACTATTTTGCCATATGTCTGAATTGCTGTTCTTCAATATGTTCTTGAAGAGTAATGACAACTCTTAAAATTTCAAGGTCAATTTAAAGGAATCCTCTTCATTTACATTTAGTCCAAAATTTGAGTTTTGTGAAAAAATAACTGAATTATCATTTTAAATGTTTGGACACATGACTTTTTTTTTTTTTTTTTTTTTTTTGATTAAGCACATTCTTTTTTAAGTACTGTAAAGCAATTGTGTGGAAAGTAAGAGCAAATGGATAACATAACACAAAAAATATTAAAAAAACATACACATTTGGGAATTAACTGTTGCACATTACTGTTCTGTTGTGACAATGTGGCATCACCAAGCTCCAGGCTTGGCATTTCTTTCCTGTGAAAGAAACTGCTTCATCGTAATTCAAACTTCTACACTGACATATCAGCATCTATAAAGAACAGCAGAAACCAGTCCTTTAATTTAATTTATGTGTTTAAATTTAAAAAATGACCCTCTTTTTCTCAACAATCAGGAAATAGGTAATAGTGAGTTAGAAAAATCAGACTTGTTAGTAAGCAGTCATAGGAATGCTTGAGAGTAAAGACCAGAAGGCATTTTTAAGGGTGTCTGGAATGACTTCATATAACAGATGGTACTTGGTGGGAGCACTTGCATTTCAATTTCGCTTTGGCACACTACCTTGATTTGTGTTAGGGTAACAAAACCTTCACACACAGCTTTAAAATTTCTTCAAATAAAATTTTTTATAGGTAAGATTTAGGAGATGATTTTTCAGGATTTGAAAAGAAAAAAAATAGACTGTTATCCTTTTATTTGTTTTCCTTCTCATTTTCACTTTTCCCTCACCTACATGAAGTAAGAGATGTGGAGCCCAGCATTTTGATTTCACAAGATATCTCTAGTTGTTATCCTTTCTGCTATATTCTTATATTTATTTGCAGATAAAAGGAAAAGTAGAACACTCCATTTGACAATCTGCAGACTTAAAACCTGTAAGTGTCGGGTTTCCTGTGATCAAAAGTCTCTATTTTCTACCCCTCATTGAGAAAGATTGGCAGCTTGTACACAAGGTCAATAAACAATTGATGGTGCATAACAGAATGTTATTAGAGACTTTTACATTATCTCATTATATCAAGCTCATGAGTGCAGCATTAGTAGGTTGAATGAGAGGTTGGAAAGAAAAATGTGAAAAGTCAGCTGGAAAAACACTGTCAGAGAGAGCAGGAAAAAGTAAGAGACAAGAATAAGGTACGAGGAAAAGCACTGCGAGTATAGGGAAGTAGAAGAATCCTGCCCTTAAGAGAAGCCAACCGAAGTCCTTTCTTCTATGCACAGTAACTGGACTTTATCAAACTACAACATTTTAGTGATTTGCATGAATAAATTTAGTCTTATCAATAAAAACATTCTAAACTCACATATAAAGCAAATCAAAATAAACCAAACACTGACTAAACAATGCAGAAGCCGTACCTGTGTGAATCTGAGGAGCAATTAAAACTTTTTGCATGCTTCTCATATAGTAAGATTAGCATAATAGTATAAAAAGACTCATCAATGTAAAGATACTATTTCAGTTTTCACATACTGTCTTTTACCTAGCCATCAAAATCCTGTCCCTATTTAAGGATGTGTGAGTGTTAATTTTTCCAAGTGAGGGTTCTGCTTGAACAAGAACCACAAAACTGGCTGCATATGAAGCCATTTTAATCAAAATAGGATTAATTATACAGTCTCTAAAAAGCATATCTGTCTTGCTTATTTTTATGGTAAGAGATAAAAGTCAGAGTGAGACATATTGTGGAGGAAATTTTTCACTATAAATTAACCTCAAAAATAAGTAACTGTCTTTGATAATCTGTGGTATAGAACTGCTTAAAGCATACTCCTAATGGATATTTCAAAAAGGATAATTCATAATATTTAGACAAATATGAGAAGATCAAACTTTGATGTGTGGAGTGCGCTACTCACCAAGTTCAGGCATAGCATCTCCTTCAGAGTTCTGTCTTTCATTCCTCCCTGCTCTTTTCTTGTTCTTGTCACTCTGCAAGATAAACTGAAACAAAATACACTGATGATGAATCAATATCACTTTATATATGTCTTGTTTAACTGACATTCTGTGCTTGTTATAACATATTTAGTGAATTTCAGACCTTGGTCCTAAACAAACGTGCATGTCATCCCATTGCCATCAATAAAATTAGAGATATTAACAGAGTACTTATTCAAGGAAACTCATTAAAGTTGTCCTGTTTTCAACCAGAAGGCCCTGTTGAAACCAAGACTAGACAACATGTGAAGAGCAATAGGCTGTTTTGTTCAAGCTCTTCTGCCGCTATGCTTTCTGACAGCATGTGACTTTATCTCCAGCTTCCCATGTAGCATTTACAATAAATTGTTATTTCTTTCATTTTCATTAATGGTGACAAGCTCAATAAAGCTCATTGTGCTGGGAGAGGTACAGGGTAGTGTTGCTGGAACAGGTAGTGAGGAACACAGGCAGGGCAAAGGCAGAGCCTCTAGTAGTACAGAATATTGCTTCCGAAGAATAATATTAGCTTAGTGCATAGCAGAGTGTTATTCCCAATCAATGCCTTGAGACTTTGCACTATTCCATTTTAGATCTCACTTGTAGTTATCTTGAACGTTAGCTTCTTATTTTGTAAATATCTTGTTCACAGAGGAGCCATGAGGATAAATATATACAAAGTTATGCATTAATCAAATGTTATAGCAAGGACACTAGAAGTACGTGGACAGCAGTTCAGAACACTTCTCTAGCACCCTCTTACAGGGTTATAAAGCAACGAATTTGTGAGCCATCCGTAACTCTCTACATCTCTAATCTCAAATTCCTTTTGTGCTTCAAAATAGTTCCAGTTCACTTACTCATTCATATTTTCTCATAAAGAAATGTGCATTCTAGCTGGTTCAAGCTTAACAGAAGAGAATTGTGGTGGGATGCATACTTGAATGGAAGTGGGAATTAAATGAATCTCTAAGCAGCAGCAAGAAAAGGAAAATGTATCTTATATTGTCTGACAAGGATATTAAAATAAACATGTTTAAACAGATTTCAAAACATAAACAATATTGAGCATCATAAGCACAGGAATAGCACAGGAAGATCAGTTAGGACAACAAAAATAAATTGTTCTATTTGCTTTGCAGACACTTCTCTTAGAAATGAAATTAGGTTAATAAAAAACAATTAATACCACAATAACTGTGAGCAATAAGGATGATCAAATAGAAAAACTGTTTCTTAATAACCTAAAGTACACAGAGCACATCCCTGCTATATTTTACAATTTTTCTGTGTATTTGTCACATGGTATCTCTGAATTCTTACATAATTGTATAAAATGTATTGACATGCTTGTTGCTATATCTAAAATGCAGCTACAAAAAAATAGGGTTTTTAATGTCTAAATGAAAACATGCTAACATTTTTGATGCTATACAAAAGCTGATTGTGTACCATGTTCACTGAAATATTTACCTCAAATGTCCAAAACTTTTACAATAAACTATATAAATCCCTTTAAAAGTTTTTAACAGTGCTTAGTATTTTGTAAGTGTAATTACATTTCCTTGAAAACTAAATCATGCAAGATCTAGACAATTGTAAATTATATTTTGATCTCTTAAAGTCTATTTTGTTCCTATTTTTATATGTAACAAGAAAGCCTCATCAAAATGTAGTCATAGAAAAGAGTGACTGTTCTGTGCCTTTGCTCTTTCTGCCTCTAAACAGTTTGGATTTCAGAACAGCAGGATTAAAATTATGATTGTTAAATTGTAAAATATTTCTTAGGAACATATAAGCAGATACAGGGCCAGCTCCACATTTCAATGGTGTTTAATAGCTTTTTCTTAGCCAAAATGAAATAGAATTTTATTTTAGACTCTCAAAAGCCTAATTCTAAGAATATCAGAAAGACATCCTTGTCTAGACTGTATGCATTTACCCAATGCAATTATAAAAGGATAGTGGCCCTGAAAAACAGGGTATCCAAATATAGCAGGTTTTGCAATTCTCTGATACCATAGGTCTGATGCTCTTGCAGTGACTGGCAGTCCATCAGCAAATGTAAAAATCTCAACATGACCTCACAAACTTGATATTGAAAATATCTGGCTTTAATTTTACTGATTCAAATGTAAGGGCAAATAAATATTATTGAAGAATGCAAGAGAAAGACAGCTTTCCTAATCTCTATTTTGGCCCAGATGGCTGGGCTGAAAACTATCTGTGAGTGAAAAAACTTTTATTGATTCCCACTGGACTTATGCGTCAGCAAACAAATGTAGTAAATGAAGTTAATAATTTCCTCTGTGCCAGTCTCCATTTTTTAATCTCCAAACATGACCTAGAATGTAAGATGTTACAAAATAATATTTAAATGTTTGTATTGGGTGCTGGGAAAGATAAAAGGCACTCTTATTTTACTAAACACGCTCATTTCATTTAATGAAAATGTAGATAATATTGCTGAAAATCATGGACACTGTTTCTGAGCAGAATCCTGGTCTCTGCATGTTCAACTCCAATTATCTGTGCTATAAGGATAGCAATAAGAAGCAATAAGGAATATGGGACTGAAAAAGACCTTCAATCTAGTTCACTGCAACTGGGGAGTTGTATCATGCCATCACACATAAAAAAATTATCAAAGCTCACTGTAAAATTGTACATGTTGAAAGCTTATCTCCTATTTACTACTCCTAGCAGGAAGGCTGTTCTTGAATCTTACTGCTCTGGCAAAAACATAAAAGCAAGGACTGAGGTAAATTGGGTAGGAGTTGGATGAGCTATCATTTACAAGACTCTCAAATTTCACAGAATTTAGATTAAATTCTCTCTAATTTCCCTAATAGGATTTCTTAACAGAAGTTTGTGCTGAAAACTGTTTGAAAGTGCTGGCAAAGCCTAGTAGTGCTCAGTCTACCTAGAGCAAGGCTCTGCCTGGAGTCTCAGTTGCTTATTAAAAATTACTTTCACTTGTGGAAATTCCTATCTCCACGAAGAGAGAAGAGGTGTTTTAGTCTAGAGAGGTAGGTGTCACTTGGAAACCAGGCTCAGGGCAGATGAGGAAAAACAGCCGAACAGAGGGAGAAAAAACACAGCATTCCGTTCTCCTTTGCCTTGTACATGCATAGTTCTTATGCAACTCCAGTTTTCAAGAAAGAAGGACTAAAACACTGCAAAATGCACAGTAATCTTGACATTTGACCTCAGAGGTCAAATTTCTTAACCAGCCAGACTTTCTCACACTTAGAATCTTCATGGATCAGCTGTATGATGAAATAATTTACACTGACCCAAAATTTGATCATGTTCAGGTATACTTGAAGATAGGAGTAGCATTCCACATTACATTGACAAACTGGATGAGCAGTCAGTGTAAAAAAGGGCATTGTGAGACTCATATTTTATACAGATAAAATAGCTATGGAAAATGTAGTATACACAGCTAGAAGTATATCAAATGTGTGAAAGAGAGACTGATCGTTCCTGTTGTTCACAAGTGGAAGAGGGGCTAGTACCAAAATCATCTAGTTTTGGCACAGCATTCCAAAGGCATTTTGAGAGAGGACATTAAGAATGGTCAATTATTTTGAAATATTATGTGTGAGGAAAGCCTGCAAGACAGGTTTCTTGTCATCAAGAGAAAACCAGCAGTTCTGTGGCAGTGGATAGGTAGACACAATAGAAACATTCAGATGTGCAAGAGGCTCTGTATTTATGATGGATAAGCTTATATTTAAGTTTCAAAGACCCAGAGCAGACACAAAAAACGATCTGTCCTGGCACAATAAGAAAGCTCTGGATTAAATCAGAGATTTAAGAGATGTCTTAAGGACAGTTTAGACAAACCTCTCATAGGACTGATGGGGAAAATGTTGTACTGTTGCAGGACAGAAGGGTAGAATGGATAGATTTGAGCTTTGGAATGGACAGCTAGAATAAGTTATGTTTTTTTATTGTAGTTACCAAGTTCAAACAGTGAAGCACGGGATTACTAGAAAGAAAAAAATGACTCAAAGTGCAGAGGAGGATCACGGGACTGTCTAAAAGCCAGATTAATAGAAGGATTTCCTGAAACTCAGTACCTCTCCCTGAGCCCCAGCATACAGTCAGGCGAAATGGCAGCAGGCTATGTGTATAATATACCGGAAAATCTTTCTGTGTCCTGCTTCTACTAGAAAAGAAATGTAGGGTGGAGTTCAACTTACCTAACTTGAGAAAAAGTTAAGATATTAGGTAATTACTGATTTCTAACTAGTCTGTAACAAAAATAAGTCACCCTTCAAGTTCCCTTTCCAACCAACTGAGGAATAGGTATTTGGAAACACTTTGTCTGACTAAACAGATGTGTTTACTTTGGGATGAACCACATCTTGGGAATTCTCAGTTCTCTCATGGACTACAAAAAGAATTTAGTGTGATGAACTAGTTAGGAGACATCTACACTGTAGATCTCTGCATTTGATCAGATAAATCCACCTACAATGTAGGTAGTCTCATTGAAAGAGGACTTGCTTCATTTCTATCTGTTCTCAAGAATATGCTGAGCAAGTTCTCCTTCCACTTCAACATGTTCACTATTAATGGATTGGGAAAACCAGAAAACCTTTGGCATTTTTATGTACTTTTTTTTTTTCTTTCCACTGAAAGACATGAGAGAACTCATCATCAGATCAGTCAGGGGGCTGTCACCATACATCCTTTCTTTGAATTAGGTAGTGAAGCAGCCTCTTCTTCCATAACACAAGGTTTTACATATGACTACAGACTCTTGTGTGCACTACCTTTCTATTTTTATTGACATTTCTTCTTTCTCATACCTAGATAGCCTAATGTTTCAGCCATTTCATGAAGTTATGAGGGGACAAACACTGACAGTCAGGTGGCAAATTTTAGCTGAGTGAACAAAAAAAGTAATGTGTTTTCTCCTGACTGGAAAGAGATGATACTCAGGGCAAGATATATTTACAAGAGTTAGAGAGATTTTATAGTATAGGCAGTTGTTATTTGACATTTTCTTGAAACGGGACAATGCATCCCTGTGGATATTTATTGTGATGACCTTTGAGGTGGTGTGGTGCAGACTATTGCTTATGATGATTGCAATATCTAAGCAGCTTTGCCACTCAGCATTTTTAGTCAGGACATGAATTTGAATAACTTCAATGAATCAAAGACCATTAATTTGTTCATTTTTCTACACTAGTAGCTCTCATACACACTTTTACAAACTTTTCCCATTTTCTACATTACAGATGTGTTCATACCATCAAAACGGGTTTTTGACATTTCCATGTGTTGCTTATCATTAATCACTTTAGTCTTTTATTATTTACCTTTTATTATCATATCATTAACTAGTAAAAATTTCTTTCCCCAGCACAAACCAAAATAAAAATGTTAAGCAGGCAAATTGATTCACTTCTGCTACATTTCATTCAATGTGTACATGACAATGAGATCATCCAAGCGCTGCTGCAATTAAAGGGAGTTGTCACAGACTTCAATGGACTCAAAATATCATCAGCAGTAATATGTACAGACAACTGAGCAGACTTTAAAATGTACATGTGTAAAGAAGAGAAACTGAATAATACCCGGTCTATTTGCAATGCTATATCAATGTTCAAGCACTGTAATGAGTTTGCCAAACAAAGAGACTCCATTTTCTCAAGAACATACCAGATACTTAAGGTATGGCATCCAAGACTAAACTCATGCACACTTGTAAAACTCAGGTTAGTCCACTGAAATATCTTCGACATTATCACCCATCATTTATTTCCTTAGAATAATAGTGTACACTGCTGCTATGGAGAATATATATCCTGATATTAAAACAGCTAGTGCATTTTTATATATATATATATATATACACATCTACATATATATTTTATGGACAAATTCAGTTTACTTGTGTTTCAAGATGTCTTGAGTTAGACTTCACAAATAAATATCTCTTTTACTCTATATACAGGATACTGAACTGAGAAATGACTTATATCTTTCTGAAATCCTCGCAATTCCTTGTCCAGTAATGATGTCTGAGGAGTAAAAGAAAAAAAAAGAAACTACTTGAAAGAGTGTGAGGGCTGAAAATCACAGCTCAAGAATGTGTAACAGCAATGAAAATATCTTCCTTCTTCACAAATTTTTTCCTTTCCTGGGGGAAAAAGCAGAAATAGGAATAAAACGCATATAACTTCCATATATCTTCTAATTGTTCTACCTCCAATTTACTAAATATTATACTCTGGTTGCAATTAACTGAGCATTATATAAAAAATGTGGGAGACAGTTTTTTGTCCTTAGGCAGCAAAAAAACATATAGTGAAAGTATAGAAAAGCGATTTGAAATCATACTTCGATTTGTGCAAATCATAGTACTGAAACATTTTTGGTTTTGAATCTGCCTTGGTCTTCAGATCACCCAGAAAGATAGAACATTATTTAAACAACATTTAAAAACATCAAAACTGGATTTTGGTGATCCAATCCACACTTTGATGTTACTCCATAAATATCTGCATAAATTTTCTTTAAAAAAGGGCTGTTCTGTGCAAGTATGGAAGAGTGCTGCTTATGACTTTATATTTGGCAAACAAAATGCATTAACAGCACAAGTTCCAAAATTACAAAGATCCTAGTAACCACATTGTTGCATGTAGCCAGGAGGTATTTGGTTTCTAACTGAGTTAATTTTCAACTCATTTGCTGTTTCTTTGCCCATTCCACTGAGCTAATTTTATATGGAAACTTGATGCTAGTTCCTTCTCTTTCCCTTCTGCTTCTTTCTCCCTTGTTGAAATGATTAAAAAGACCAGAAAGGAAAAGGAGAAGTGATTCAAGATTGAAATGTCAGTGCTGATGGAGAGGAGAGCTGTGCAATGGAGAATTTAAGCATAATACCCAGAGACAGATTTTCACCTGTTTTCTTTTGCAAAGTCACAGAAATGTTGCAGAGTACTGTAGCCAGTATTTCCAGAGCTGGATCACTCCCATAATGCAAATGGTGTCTTGCTAATTTAAACCACCCTGCAACAATAAATTGAGTAACAAGGAAGGTCTGACTAAAAGTAAGAAAATTCAAAGTCTTATTCATATCTTGCAGATTGTGAGCCAGGTAATGACATCACTGGCACTTTCTTTCTCTTCCTAGGAAAGTAACTGGTTATTGAAATGAGAACTGCTTACCATACCTTTGCCTTGAATTCATCCTACTCTGGAGAGTTTAAAGGTTTGATCCTAGTCAGTGTATTGAAGGATTCCTGCATCGTTAAAACCAGGTGAGAAAAATGGTGCAGACAAGTCAAAGAAGACAAAGCAATTAGGAAAGTAGTGACAGACACTTTGGCAACAAAAGGACAATAAAGAGACAAAGATATGAAAACGCTCTGAAATGCATTAAAAAGAGGGACAAAAGTTAAGCTTTCACACCCATTTTATCTAGAAGACCTCAGTACCCCTTAATTATAAAAGCAGCCTTAACATTTTATTTAATGTGCAAACACATTTTAGGAAAAGAAAAACCCAGTAGGGGTAATGAAAGGACATGTATTTGAGGGTCTTTAAAACTTGCTTCCAACAATCTGACTCTATAAGTAATGTGATAACTTCAGCAAATTAAAAAAGCAAAGCATATGATAGGGCATATGACAGGGGAAGGTAAAGTTTCAGAACAATATGTGAATAGGAAATATTATTCAGATTTGTTTCACTGACTTTGAACACATATATACACATACGCATGTATACTTTCGGTTAGAGGTTGCCAAACCTATCAGTTTGACGGAGCAGTTCAGAGTTCCCAGGTCCGGACTGCAGCAGAGCTAAATATGTATTTCTCCCCACCAAAACCATCTACACATTTACACACACACACAGAGCTGGCCCAATGACCATAGGGCCCACTTGACTTCACACTAACCAGATTTCAGCCTGTCTGGTCCCTCCAGTGGCTGGTCCAGGTTCATGGCTGCTTTGATAACTCACTCCCAAGCCTCTACCCTATTACCAGCCAGTCAAGCTTGATGACCGCTGCTGAGCACACACTCACACACAATGCATACACACTGCTCTCTGCATCTGCCATGACGACCCACTGTCTCACTCCAGCTGCTGCACTTAAACTTCCATACACATATGCACGCACAGAATAGAATGTCACCCAGAAAAGTAAAAATGGGGTTTTGTGAGGTGCAGGAGAGAGTCAGACGGGTGAAAGTGAGAAAACTTGTGGGCTGACATAAAGACAGTTTAATAGGTATAGGAAAAGTCACACACGCAAGCAAAGTAAAACGAGGAATTTATTCACCACTTTCCATGGGCACACAAGTGTGCAGCTATCCCCAGGAAAGCTGAACTCCATCCCGTGTAACAGTCACTTGGGAAGGCAAATGCCATCACCGTGAACATTGCCTCTTGTTCCATCTTCCCCCAGCTTTAGATGTTGACACTGAACATGATGTCATGCAGTGTCAGACATCTCTATGGTCAGTTGGAGCCAGCTGTCCCAGCTGTGTCTCTTCTCAACTCCTTCTGCACCTCCAAGGATGAGAGGCAGAGAAGGCCTTGACTCTGTGTAAGCCCTGCTCAACAATAACAAAAATATTCCTGTGTTGCCAACACTGTTTCCAGCACAACCCAAATCACAGCCCCTTACCAACTTCCAAGAAGAAAATCAACTCTACTCCAGTCAAAACCAGGACAGGAGGAAAACAATTAGGTTTTATTAGACAAGTAAATGGAAAATTAGACACAGAGCTTCCATTTTAAATGTATTTTAAGAGGGTTGGAAAAATAATTTCAATATCCAGCTCTTCATACATTCTCAGGCTGACGTTATATGAAGCCAGCAGCAAGTCATGGTCTCCATGAAGTATGAGTACCTGCACAGCTTCCTTCCAGCCTGCACACATACGCAAGCTATTTCCTTTGCTACTCTGCATTTTTTCCTCTGATATCTGATGTTTCACATCTCTTCACTGATAAATATATTATAATGAGAGTGAAAAAGGAGTAGGATAGCAGTCATAGGGAGTGGTGTAACAGACAGTAGACACAGTGTTATTCACAGTATCGCAGTGTTCACTTGTTTTCCAAAGTGAATGAGCTTGGTGACCTTTCAATCTGATCCTTCTGCTTCTGCAGTTTGCTTCTTACACACTGCCACTGTATCTAAGCCACTGGACCCTGGTATATGTTTGGCACATCACAGTTCTGGAACAGACCATTATATATGCAGTAAGTAGAAGTTTTTCTAAAAATTTTTGTAGTTTGCTTTCTTTAGATTCTGGTCTTCCTTGGTGTTTTTGCTTGCTTCTGTAGCTCTTTTTTTCTTTCATTATACAAGATGTCACATCCAAAAGAACTGCTTATTATTACTCATGACTGTCCTCTTGATCAGTACTGCTACGAGGTCTCCTGGCAGTGATTGAGACCCTGGGCTTAGTGCCATACAGCTCAGCAGGCCAGGAGAAATGGCTTTGGAGGTGAAATTTAGAAAGAATACAGAAATCTTAAGCTAGATTGGGGAAAATAGAGTGGCAAGACCAAAATCCTTGGTCACTTACCCTCATTGCAGAGCTCTGTTCATCTTCCACATATAACATCTGTCATAATGCCAAACCACCTGTTTCCACCTCTGTAGAGGAGAAGGAAGGGAGGTACTGTACTCTGCAGGTAGCCCTGATCCAGGTGCCTCTGAGGGGTGGCTACTGTCGCTGCGGGTGGAAGCTCAAGTACTGCATGCTTAACCCTTGCACCAGATGACCCACTTTGCACAAAGCAGTGTTTGTTGCACTCCCCATGAATAGAATAAAATCATACCTTATGCTTATTTGCTTCCTTGATTTGTGCTTAGTGGGTTTTTGCTTGTTAATGGGTTTAAAAATTAAAAGTATTGCCTATCTGCTGAGAGTTATGGTTACACGAGTTACTAGTGAGCCTCAAGGCATGTTCCTACTGATCATGTGGGGCAGCTGATGTTTTAAATATCTAGCTGCTATGATTTTTGTCAGGATCACTGAGTTTAACTTAAAAATAAAAGAACCTCTATATTTTCAGTAGAAAGTGAGCTCTCCTTTTCTAATCAAGAAACATTGTTTTCTAGTTGCTAATGCCTTCCTAATCTGTGATGCCCCTGTAGTAGTATATTACTAGAAGTGCTTTAGGCTATGTTTGGGAGCTGCTTCTAGGTGAAGTCAGAAAAAAATTTTGTTTATCTCTTCATTTTTTCTTTTCCTGGTGTTTGAGATGTGTATTTATTATCCTATGGATGAGAACAAAAAATCAGACTGGGTTATTTGAAAATTTCAGTGTCCTCTGTATCTTAGAAAAATTGGTTGAAGTCTGTACATATTATTACTGTAAAATATTACAGTTATTTATGTCAAGTTTGTTTCAGTGCAGAATGAGCTTAAATTGTTTTTGTATTTGGAGATAATTTTTCTGGCAAATAAATCCAAAATGATTGTCTGCTTCAGCTTTTCATCCAATATGTGCAAATTCAAAGTTTTCAGGGACATATGAGGGCAAACAGAAAAAATTATTCTATGTCCATAAAATACTCAAAATACATTTTGATTTTGTGTGATTAATTATTAAAATATTCCTATTAAAAGTACATGGAAAATTCAGATAAACTGGATTTTAAAGTGCCAAACAGGATGGCTTAACCTTCACAATACAAAATGCTTTAGTGCTTTTTTTGTGCTTTAAGACACTATTGCCTACACTGGACCAATTTTTTTTCAGCCGTCTGCTCCGAAGGGTTACCCTCCTAAAAGAGTGTATCATCTGAGCCCTACGCTGCAGTCTCTGGGCAAATTTGCTTGGCTGATTATAAAAGCTCCCATGTGCTGTGGCTTGGCCCAAGCTTTCTTGCACTCAGGCAAGCAGCCTGTGAATGGAGCTCAGATAGCTTGGCATCAGTCACCTGCAGAAAACACTGCAAGGGAAAGCTAGAAAATGGTAACTTTTTAAGCCATTAGAACTGTTTCCAAATAAAATCTGTTTTAGACTGCAGCCAGATAAAATATTTCAGCTGTCCCTGAGACCAGATTACTCCCAACACCATTCGCCCACCTCTCTACACTCTGACATTAACAGGATGGTTTGTTTTCTTGTTCATACAATGTCAAACAGAAGAGCCAGGCAGCAAAAGCACTGGAGCAGTGAGGCAGCAGCAAACAGCTGGGATGATAATCTTTTCGTCCAGCTCATCAGAAGAGTTTATTTCACTCCCTTTTACAAAACAGATTGGCATGACTAAGGCAGCAGAAGAAACCGAGTGGTGTGACTCGTGGTGATAGCAGACGTGCCTACAGCTGCAGTCAGTGGCTGCAGTACATCCCCGGCTGTGTGACTAACAGGCTGGTAGGGATGAGGCCATCCTCTGATGGCCAGAGATGTGACTGCTTCCCACACTTCTGCCTGCTCTCTCGCAGGCTGGAGTGAGCTCCCACACCTCTTGCTGCATACCAGCAGTGGATCAGTGAGTGTTCTGCACGCACAAAATTTGAGGACTTGTTTCAGGCCACATGGAGGGTTTAACTGAGGACACCCAGTACCAGCAGTGCTCTCTAGCAGACAGAAGGTGGTGTGTGCCAAAGGGAAAGGGAGGTGAAATCTCCCTATCCCTAAAGACAACCTCACAGCTGCCATCAATACTGAGGAATGCCCCACAGTGGCTGTCCTCTCTTGGTCATCCATAATAACTCTGGTCAGTAGAAGATACTGTCAGAGGCGAGCTCCATCACAGGTCATGTCTGAGTCACCTCAGTGAGTCACCTCTGTCTGGCCTTGCCGTTGCCTATGGAGCCCCCAGTTGCAGCCCAGCGTGGGAAGATGCAGTCTTCTTCCTGTGAATCGTCTTGTCTCCATTGTACTGTGGCTGCTGGTCCCTCAGCTCCTGCCCCACCATGTCTTGTGAATGTCAGGCTCAGCCACCCCATGTGTGCCTGGCTGGGGTACCTCAGCCGGCTTCCCCTGTCCTGGAGGGGCTGCTGCCTATAAAAAAAGTCAGGCAGCAAATCATTCCTCAGAGACTGGCAAGCAAACATACAGCAAGTCTGGCTTTTGTTTGGCTTGTGATAGGGTGAATGGAAAAAGGTGCAACTTCTCCTCACCTGTGTGCAGAACTGCAGCTCCTGAAGCCTGTCAAGCTGATTTAACCAGCTGGCACAGGGGAAGTTTTGTGGATGAGCTAAACCAATGAACCCATCCATCTGTTTCACTGATGGGCAAGAAAAGCCTTGCATTAAGCCTGTGCTGGTGGTGCCAATTCTTCCTCAGGATGTTCCTCCACCAGATATAAGCAGTGAAAAACAAAAGAGGCAGGGAACAAAGAGGTCAAACACAGACAGCAAAAATAAAGGGTGCAAACACTTCACAAATATCAAGAATAGTAGAGAAGGCTACTACGCTTTCAGCCAGTGTCTCTGGTCATATGGTGTTAGTGCAGACAAAAAAAAATATGAGTCACACAATTTTGATAAGGGCCTCCTCTTGCCATTCTAATAGCTATTTAATTTTACAGGTAGAGGAGTCTCTAAGAAACAAACAAATGAAATTATTTAACAGAAATAATATGGTTTTTTGCACAGACTGAAATGAAGTAACAAGTTCTACCACCATATATAATGCAAACTTTATTTTCTTATAATTGCCTGTCTGTACAGAAGAAGTCCTTTTAGCTTCATGGCCTTTTAAATCCCTTCCTTTTCAAGGAACAAGCTGGCATTCAGCATCATAGGAAAGAATCCAAGTTCAGAGGCGTCTTTGTAGAGAAAAAAACTGTGAACATAATTTCTCTCAAAGGAGAAATTGAGTGTTCAGGGCACTTGGCTAACTGTCATCCTCGTCCCTACAGATGCACCAATGTAACACTAGAAACGACCTTTTACATATTTTTTTCCCATGCTTATGTTCACCCTGACTTTTTCTACTGGGTACAGGGTTGGAAGCTTGACTGACAAACAAACTGTGTGTTATTATAATCACATTTTTTTAAATCCTCTGTATGAGCATGTGGGTATTGCATTTCACACTAAAGCATTTCATTAGGCAACTGAGTAGAGTTATCATTAATAAAATCTTTTTTGTCTTTATTTAACATGACAGAACTATAGAATATGCAAATATAAAAGTACAGCCTAAAATTTTGTAATTTTATCTCTATTTTGCAATTTTTTACATATATAAATATATATATATGCTTATATAATTTTTTATTTGTTTGTTTCTGGGTTAGAGGGTTTTTTGTACTCATCGATACAATTGGACACCCACCTGTGGTCCATCCTGCTCTCCCAGGCTAGTACACAGGCGCCCTGTGGAGGTACAGCTGTGGCTGGCTGGCTGGCACTTGCACGGATCACAGGCAGGTGAGAGAGGCTGTTTGCTTCTCTGAGGGAGTGATGACCAGGTTCTGATTCTGGACATTATAGTACCCACATTTGGCATTTGTACTGGAAGACCTTTAAGGAGCTTCTATAGTGTTGACACTGACAGCATAGAAAAGGAGGAGCACATTTTTAACCTAACAGTCTTAATTTGCATCTAAAGTACATATATGTGTCACAAGGCACATATGGCAGGGAAGAAAATTTACCTGTATCACTTCAGATGTCAGGTATAAAACCCTGTGTTCTAGAATGAGAAATTCTCCTAGATAGAGGCCTGAACAAATAGATTTCCAGTACTTTATTTGCTTATTGTAGCTTTGGGCACAATGTGAGACTAGGAAGTGGCCAAAAATGTTATTTTTTTAACATTTGCAGTATAGCAAACAAAGGAGTTCAATCAGATTATCCAGTATTGTCTTTTAAAAGAAAAAAAAAAGAAATTGATAGTTTCTGTACCAAAGAGCCAACTATCTAAAAGATAAGACTTAATTCGACAAATAAATCAGACTCAGGCAGAAAATAGCAGGAAGTGCAGATAATTGGTTAAGGCTTTCCTGGGCTGTACTCAGTCGAGAATACTTTTCACAGTTTCTCAAATACTTAACTTCTGAGATCACAGTTTATTTTGTTTCAAAAGGAAATAAAATTTCTGCCTGGTGAACCTGCCCTTTTTGAAGTTCAATCAATTTGAATACTGTTGCTTTATGCATCACACAAGGACAAGTAATAGAAGAGGAGGAGAAGTGCCTCCTAGTAGCTTCTGACAGTCTCTGCCACTGAGGGGAAGAAACAGATCTAAGCAGAAATGTTGTATATTGATCTTTGTGAACATGCCCTGCTAACTACCAGGGTCTGGGTTTCTTTTTTTAGCAACTTAGCACGGCTTTTACCAAACATAAATATAGCTGCATGAATAGTGAGAAGTTATTTTTGAACATTTTGGTCACTGCTAAATACAGAATTGCTAACCCAGGCATTCAGAAGTGATGATTCAGGTTCCCAGAAAGAGAAGGCTGGCCTAAGTATATGTCAATCCTTTTTTATTTTCTGTTTTGTCTACTAAAATTTTAGAATACTTCTGGATCGTGTCTTCAAAGACTTTTCTTCAAAACTGATGACAAAAATTTAATCTGAGTTTGTATTTGCCTCTTTTTTAAATATATGTTATGTTTAGATTTTATATTAATTTATATAATATGAATTTATGTGTTATATCAATTTAATATATAATATATATAACTAATGTAATTAATTTATAATTAGTAAATATATAATGTATATTAATTTATTCCTAGTGCTCTGATGCAGGAGAATTTCTTATCTATCCGTCTGTTATAGCAGTAGGTGAAATTGCTTTCATCAACAATGGAAACCTCTCCAGTGAATAGACAGAACAGCAGAGGACCAAGGCACCATTCTTCTCTCACTTTCTTTTGCCTTCACAACATTGATATACGGGGAGCACAGTGCCTCCCCTGTACAGGGTTGACTAATGACTAACAGCAGCACCCTTCCGAGTGAGGCATTTGCTCATGCAGCATAAATGCATTGTGAATGTCACACAGCACGCAAATATCGTGGCACAAATGTCAGATACTGTGAGGAATACTTACAACAGGCATTAACATGAACTTGTTTGATGATGTTTTGTACAAGTAATTCCCATTTGTGATGCATTTGGGAGTTTCTTTTTTTCTCTTTTGCAATTTTAAAAGCAGCTCATAAGCAGAACAAGGGTCTAACTTTGTCCAGTGAAATAATATATTACTTGTTCAGTTGTAACCTTAAGCTCACTATGATTTAGTACATCCTCAGCTCCTACTCACCAGCAAATTTTAAACTTGGCCAATATTGCTAGTGCCTGAGACTTCTTGCAAGAATGGTTTGTTGTCTTCCTTCCCTTGAAAGGATTCATTTTTCAGCAATCAGTGGGATAGGAGTTGATGACTGTTTCATTTCTAGGAGCATTTGAAAACCTATTTTTCTGGATGAAGAACCCTTTACTCACTATTGCATTTTTCCTGGAAACACCTCAAAACCAAAGCCATACACTGAGAATATACTGGCATTTTCAATAATACTGATTAGCAACTTTATCTTCTATAAAATACTTTTAGCATCCTTTTCTACTGCAGACTTATCTCTGCTGAAAATTGACAAACTTGTCCTAGCACTGTAATATTTATTATCGGCTCAGTAGCCAATCACCAAATACCAGTTCTATCTTCTGCTTGCTCTCATGAACTCCATGTTTTGCCTTACAGGGTTATCCTTTTGCCTAAATAAATTGACTAAATGCATTTCTGTAAAAATAATGAAGTTTATTTTTGTCTGCAGCTCACAAAGATGCTTGTACCTCTCTTTAACTCTCCTTCCTGCTTAAAAGCTTTAGAGTCTGCTTGATACCTCTGAGGAAACAAATAGTCTGACAGGGAAGGGCAAGGGCAGGGCTTGCATCACCCTGACCCGCTCCTGCTTGTTGAGCCAGCTCAACAGCCCAAGTCAGAGGTTATACCTTCCCTAAACAGGTGCAACTTCAATAGTCTTTCAGGTGTACTAGAGAGCTAGGAAGCAAAACCAAAGCCCCTAAACAATTTCTTCTGGATTTTCTTCTTGTGGCTGAGTGCTGAAGTCCAACCACAAGCATTTCCCCGCCACACTGTGTGTACCCCTACCCCTGCAGATACCACACAGCATGTAGCACGGTGTATGACTCACACCACAATAACCTGAAAGTCAGGTCGGTGTGGGACATGCACTCTGCCACTACCCGTGGAGCACTTGTGCAAAGGAGAGATGAGCAGAAGCTCTGCAGTGCAGTTCCCCTTTGGGCTCATGGCAGGTCAGCACTCCACAGACCAGGAACAGGGTGGCCTATGGCAAAACTGAGCTGGCCCAGGACATGTCTGGTGTCTGCTGTGACTTCACCCTCCTGCAAAACCACCAGTTACTGCTGAATTTGCAGCTCTTTGATTTTGCCAATGTTTTCTTTAAGCTTTAGCCCTACCAAATGCAGATTAAATGCATACCTACCTACCCTTACAAAGGTGTTCACAGATATTAAACATTGCACTTCTCTCTGTGCCTTTCCATTTGACAAAGAAAATGCAAAACAGGCCAAGTTGGTTTAGAGACCTTGAACTAGACTGAAATTGTTAATATTAAGCATCTTACATGGAACCTTGAATGTCAAGAGTTCCTGGTGGCAGTAAAAAGTACACTCAGGCTTTTGTTTATAGCCAGAGGATCTAGGTACAGCTCTGATAATATATCTGGCAGATAGGAAGCATGCAGTTGGATAAGCATCCAACAGCTAAACTGTGCAGCCTGTTTCTTAGAGAGTTCCTTCCCCTTGGCAAAGAAAAAAGAAGGTGAAACTTTCTGGCACTGAAACTGGGTCTTTTTTATTAACAAGAATAAACCTTTTTCCTACATACAGATACAATAATTTACACTTTCACAGAAAGCTAATGATAAGTGTCTATGATGTATGCCAGTGACAGTCCTACTATTGATGTAGTTACGCAGATAAAAAAATGCACACTTTATTACAGTTTTATGTTGCAATGGGAAGAGATTCAGTTATGCTCATAAGCATTGCTGAAGTTGTATTCATAGCTCTGCCAATTTTCCCCACTATAAATACACCAAGAAAACCTTTTTGAGCTAGTCAGATTGTACAGAAATGAAGGTCACTCTCAGGGAGAATGCTTTGGAACAAAGTGTCATGTAATCCAACCACATGGAAGCTGAAAAAAATCCAGCAATATACAGAGGAGAGAAACATAGTTCGTGAAGGCAACATAACATGTTACAGAATCAGAGAGTAAAAGAACCACAGAATATGCTGAATTGGAAGGGACCCACAGGGATCATTGAGCCCAGCTCTTAACCCTGCGCACAATCATTCCCAGGAGTCACATCGTGCCTGAGAGCATTGCCTAAATGCTTCTTGAACTCTGTCAGGCTTGGTAGTGTGACCACTTCCCTGGGGAGCCTGTTCCAGTGCCCAACCAAGAACCTTTTCTTAATGTCTGACCTCAACCTCCCATGCCACAACTTCAGGCCATTCCCTTGGGTCCTGTCACTGGTCACCACAAAGAAGAGATCGGTTCCTGACCCTCCTTTTCTCCTCACAGGGAAGTTGTAACTGCAATGAGGTCTCCCCTCAGTCTTCTCTTCTCCAGGCTGAACAGACCAAGTGACTTCGACTGTTCCTAATACAGCTTCCCCTCAAAGCCCTTCACCATCCTCATGGCCCTCTTTTGGACACTCTCTAACAGCTTAATACCGTTCTTACATGGCCCAAAACACAAGATCCCAGGCAGATGTCTTTTTTAGAAAAAAAAATCAGTGCAATCAGTCATTGTTACATGAATACTTAATCTAAGGCTCAGGTTACACCAGAAAGACAGTACCTACAACATCCTTTTGTTTCTACTTTTCCATCCTTTCTATATCATCTGAATATAACTATTATTACTAACAGAATGTACTCCAAAATGTAACACATGGATGTGCCTGGATGTAATTGTATTTATCTAAGCATATTTCTTAAACATTCCCCCATATTATACAAAAAATGCTACATTTCTAAATTAAAATTAAATTAAATTTAAAATTAAAAAAAGGATAAAGTATGTTAAAAAGAGGCTGTTAGAAAATGTCGCAGACCTGCTTCATAACATTGTGTAGATAATATAGCTGATTCTTTATGGTTCTGAGTACAGACACTGTACATTTAAACAGTATGTTTCCGATTATTTTTATATGCCAGTAGCCAGATTTTCATAATCAGCTTCAAGGACTCTGATGACTGATACGAGCATAACCCTTTTATACTGAACCTTCATATTTATGCACAAATATAAGGCTCTGTGAATGTCATGCTGGCAATCAGATTCACTTCTGGTTTGTACTAAAAATTCCAAAATAGTATAATGTGAGGAAAATTTGTCAGTGCAATTTAGTTGCTGAACTGTGGACCAAAATGCTGATGATCAAGTAGGAAAGACGTTCAGTGGTATATTTAATGGGCTGGTTAGTTATTACTGCTTTCTCAGGCAGACACCTTTTAAATTCAAATAAAGATCATTTGACCTTACAGTTCACAGGAAATTAGAGTCAGTGATGATGTGACACCTACAACTTGTGGCTTTCTAGGAGACTCATGCTCACTGCATTACATCAGAGAGTAATTTTGATAGCTCTGCCCTTACCCTCTTTAGACAAATGATGAGGTAGGCAAAACATCCCTTTCTGAAGTCTGTCTGAGCTAGTTACTTCAGGAAGAGAGATCCATTCACAGTTAAATCCTCTTACTCAACACTCTAGTTGGCAGGCTGTTGTGGATGCAATGAGTTTTGGAATAGCTGTAATAAACATTGCATGAAATGCAACTCTGAAAATACTGGTAATATAAATAGATTTTATGTACTTGCCACACTAAATGTGCTTATAGGCTATTTTCAAATACAGGCAGTGTGATAATTAAAATATATCAGAAAGCTCAGCAGATACAATGTCATGAATGGGGAATAGCACAGAGCTATTGCTTGGGCAAACCTCACCCAGGAAAAACAACTGCTGAAATCAGAGGAATTTAAGATTTTCAGAGTCTCATTTTGTACAAGTGAATATGGGTGTTACACTCACTTTTTGCAGAGCAGTAAAGCTGACCACATCCAAAAATTTGACAGACTTGGTTTATTTGACATGTAAAATTCAATGGTGTATAACTAACACAATTTGAGTATCAGGATTTTGTATCACTTCAAGTAAAAAAGCAAAAGACGTGGTTAGTGTTAATTATTCTTTAGGAGTTTCTTAAAATAATACATATGTTTCAAGTAGAAAACAATAAAAAGGCAGTATGGTCAGCCTTGCTGTAAAACTTCATTACTAAGAAATGGCACAACTTTGAAAAGGAAGTTCACAAAGCTGTGATTATACCCATATATTTAGTATTGTGCGCCTTCTTCTGACAGCAAGTTACAATTTAGTAGGCAGAAGTGGCTACTTAACAACACGGTGAGTGATATATTTGAGAATAACTTAATTCTTACCTGCATTTTTTCTTGATTACAAATTCATTAATTTAAAGCCACTACAATTTGTACCAAAATTACAAATAATACCAAAAGGTTTTGGTGCTGTGGTTTTTTAAATAGCTGTAATTCTTAGTGAACTTTCTGTATAAGCAATTGCTTGCTATTCAAGAGTGTTTATGAGATCAGCCACTGAATGGTTGAGATGGAAAGGTTCCTCTGGAGATCATCTCATCCCAACCCTCTGCTCAAAGCAGAGTAAACAGGATCTGGTTTCTCACAACCAATTGAGTATTGAATATCTTCAACAAGGGAGATTCCGCAACCTCTCTGAGCAACCTGTGCCATCATTTGACCACCCTCCTGATAAGGAAAGTTTTTCTCATGTTTACCTATTGCCTCTTGTTCTTTCAAAGGACCCCACTGAAAACAGCCTGGGTCCACTTTCTTTACTCTCCCTCATCAAGTGTTTATATATGTTGGTAAGATCCTTCTTCAGCCTCCTCTTCTCCAAGCTGAACAGTAGAATTGTTCCTCTCCTCAGATCTTAGATGCTCCACACACTTCACTGCCTTTATGATTCTTTCCTGTACCCACTCCAGCATGTCCCTGTCTCTTTTTTGTTGAGGAGTCCAGAACTCCGCTGTCATTTGGGGGTGTTTTATAAATGTGTAAATATAAATATTAATGCAAAAAATTGTAACTCAAGTGCTCTTTTTGAAATTTGAAATCCAGATAAGAATAGCAGTCCTATTCTTCTATTAACCTTACCTGTGCCTTTAGAAGTATATTAGAGTTACCTTCCATAGCTTAAAGAATACATATATTGTCATCCTGTGAGCAGATATCTATGGCTAATGAAAACCATGAGAGACCATCTCAGGCAGATTGTCTATAACCCAAACATCCCTCTAAAGTGTCAGTTAGAAGACAAATAATTCTATGATCTCATCTCAGGCAGGCTGTAGCTGTGCAACATGTCATGAAGTTTTGCAACTCATCCATACTGAATGCATCCGACAGGTGAACAGTCACACTCTAGTCAGCAGTCCCTCTCCACTACTACTGAAGGAATAATGTGTGCTCCCTCTGTTGAAAACTGGGTGTTGAATGTGCAGATTAGCACTTTTCCCCCTGTTCAGTATGTCACTACATCCACACATCCTGAGAAAGCTGGCATCTCTTAACTAAGTTTAGTCTCATGTTAATGTCTCAATGCCTAGGCTAAGTAAGTAGTAGGGCTAATTGACTGGTATCTCTGATGAGATTAAGGGTGAAGAAAATTTCCTTCCTGGACTTCAGACTATGTACAGATAAACAGCAGAAGTAGGGCTCAAACATGCCATAGCATTCTGCATTTAAGAAAGGAGGAACTGGGCAATTACAGATCCTCAGCTTCAACAAGGTCATTCTGTTCTCAACCAACATATTATCTTGTTCTATTTTCTTGGACAGAAACAAAACCTAACAAAATTTTGACCCCTTTGTATTTCTGATTATCACCACAACTGAGAGCAACTGCAATGGAATTCAGAGTGCAATTTAGAGTTAAAATAGCTACTCTTAAAATGTAACAATGCCCATTGTATCCTCACAGTCATAGTGAAATCCACCCAACCATCTTTTAAACAAACAGCTCAGTAAATGTCGCACGGATCTCAGCTCCCTAATACAAGGGTTGTAATCTGGATTCCTCAACCGACTATACCTGGAGAGGCTCTGTGCCAAGACATATCAACTCATATCATTCAACAGTTATTTCAAGTACTGGTGCTATGTCTCCTAGCATGGATGTGTCTTAAAATAAGCATCAGTACCTGTGAAGAAGAGGAAATGCAAATCAGTGATAGAAACAACAATAGGGCCAATAAAATTCAAATGAGAATAAAAAGCTCTGAAATAATGTCAATTGGCAGGCAATTACCTCTTTACAGTGTTCTATACTGTAGGAACTGTGCAAATATTTAGAAGGATGAAAATAGTTATGTTCACCATGACATAACATCTTTTTAAAGTAATGAAGAGGACATTAAAGAGGAATGTAATGTAAAACCTGAAACCCTGCAGAATGAGACACAACAGGGAGTTGTAGAATGGAATACTATTTTACTATTCTCTAGTTAGGATGGCATTGCAACAGAGAGAGTATCTTAATTCCTGTTGCTGTCCACCAGAACCAAGCCATCAAAAGGATTACGCCACAAAGCTCACCTTGTGAAGCTGTGGGTGCAAAATTATTCCAGATGAGTCAGAGCAAAAGGAGGAAATGAATCCTATCAACATTTCTATGTATGAGTAACTGTTCTCCCAGGGTTGTCCCACTGATTTCAGTATGCCTCTTATATAAGCGAACGGTTGTGTATATAAATGTTTGCAGGGATTAACATTTAATGATGATTAAAATTTTCTCGTGGCTGCTTATAACTACAAACAGCTGATGCAACTGCCAGGAACAGTTTGGGTAAAGAAATGTGCCAGCTATGCTCCTTTTCTGTGATTACTCCCTCTTTATAGGAAGAGCTGTTGGAAATAGGAGAGATGGACAGCAGCTTTAGAAGATATCCCTAGACAGGAAAGTTTCATATAAATCTCACAGCTGTTTTCTGCTGGGATAACGCAGCTGCTCTCAGGCAGACATAGAAAGAATATCAGATGCACTAGCAGATATTTTAAAAGATACAGTGTGAACTTTTTTGTGCTTCCCAGGCTGGTGGAAATAAGCAGCATTACTTCATAAGTTTTAGTATAAGCAATTAGTCAAACTTGCAAGATGCTTGAAAATATGGAGAGTTGTGTGCAACAATGCATTAAATTGCACTGTCAGGCACACACAGGAAACAGATGAATAGGCTCTGGGTCTACAAATATGGTTTCGAAGGATGGGCTCTATTCTTCAGTGGAGCTTCTTTGAACACAAAGTTACTGTAGTGAACACAAATGTAGACGAGCATTTGGTCTTGTTTATAAATGTACCAGGGATGGTCACTGTGTATGCTTATTATACAGTTGGGGCAAGAATTATAGCATGACTTTAAAGAAGCCCAGCTAGCTTTAAGCAAGTTTACTCTCTCGCTAGTCAAGTTCAAGTAGCATTGAATTCAGTGCAGCTTATTTTCACAGCTCCAAAGTCAGTTCTTGGGAAGATATAAACTACTGTAGCCACACTTTTAAAATACATGTGTTGACACAGAGACATTTTCCATTTCTTTTTATCTAAAGGCAATGATTTTTACGTCGTGTGCCTTGGTACTTGGAATACTAGCCAGTGGATTTAGCTACACCCAGCTTTATAGACATTAAGCCTGAAGACCCTCTTTATACACTAAAAGCATACTGCTTTAAGCACAACTGAAATTTACACTTCTCTTATGTGGGTCATGCCACTTTAATAACGGCAGAGGCAGTGCTGCATACAGACGCTGTTCAGGACAGGAACTACCTAAAAAAATAATGCCCACTTGAAGTGATAAGACAACAATCCCAGGAATGCCTCTGACCTCATGCTACTCTTACTAACGAACACTCCTTTAATAGTGGTGAATTAATGATATCAAGCTCTGTACAACCCGACATGCTGCATGTGAGATGACAGTGTTTAGACAGAAATATTCTACCTCCGTCAAGCTAGCTGGCTCCTATTACAGCATGGGGTTAACCCATGCTGCTGAACAAGCCTTGGCAGCTATGATGCGAGCTTCCGAAGGGAATGAATCACGGCAGTAACGGATGATTGAACGGGGGTATATACAGTGCGACTCCTTAATTACTTTCAGCTTCATACTTCAAATCAATTGCAGCAAAGCTCAAATTATATAACACTGAGAAATGAGTACTGTTTCTTTCATCGTCCCCCAAACTGATCTTCTGTGAGAACAACAAAACTGTAGGAGGAACAATCTGCATATGTCCAGGAAGACATACATCTTCGTATTTTATTTTGACTCCGGAGTAGCCAGTTGCAAATCTACATAAGAAAGAAATGGTGTCAAGTTGTCTTCTAGATATTAAATGAAGGTATTGTACATGTTTTACTCTTCATCACATCACATCACATCACAGAAGAACATTTCTAATCTGTGATTGAGAAAAAATGAATATTCTAACTTCATTTTACTAAATCTAGACTAACTACACCTAACATTGCTTTCCAACGTGTAATTAACTTCACTTTTATTTTAAAGTAGCTTTTAGTGGAATTAAAACAAATAATTTATTGGAAGGAAAAAATTAAACTTACAAAGTTGAGTTTGTTAAGAATTTGATTTTTTTGCATGTAGTTCACAGTGATGACTACATTTCAGTAGCTGACTATTAAAAAAAATAACAAGTTCTGCCTTATGCTCCGCAACATTCGTAATGTGAAATAAAAGTTTGGTCTTGTCACAGGTACTGGGAGAAAAATTCTCAAGTATATTCTTATAACATACTTAATTACCTACATGGACCAAACCTTCCTTTTTCTTCATTAGTATTTTTTGCCTATAGAAAAGAGCTGTAGAAATGACAAAGGGCAAAAGCACAGCTGCATGTACAACCCTGTCTGATACCTGTGATGAAATGAGGAGAAAGGAATAACAGAATATATGCCCCAGAAATAGATATTTCAAGGGTAGTTACACTGAAATTTTAAAAAGGTATTTGAAAAACCAATTTTTGTTACTGGGATGCTATCGTCATCTCTTAAATTTCTATTGCAAGTTCTAGGACTGCTGGCGTAACAAAAGGCATGTTGCTAGAATAGAAAGCAATTCTTAAGCAATTGCAGCATCTGCTAAAATAAAAACCCACATGGTTGCTGAAAAAAAAGAAGAAAATTCATCCTAAGTCTTCAGAAAACACAAGTTAAACTGAAATAAGCTTATCTATTTTGATAGTTACCTGTTTCTTCGTTTGTTTCTTTAACCTAGAATTTTGGGGTCATGATTTTGCCACATCATATCATCAAATCCATTCCTAACATTTTAACTCGATTCTCTGACAGATAAAGACATCACCTACTATGATGTCTGCCTTCTCCTGTTTCAGCAGAATGAACAACTTCATTTATCAATTTCCATGCAGCTGTGCAATCCTGATGTGTTTAGACTCAGAAATCAGCCGTCATGGAGGCTTTGAAATAAGATGACCTTCCTTAAAAGAGGCCAAAAGTAATTAAACGGGGTTTTTTTGCTTATCGATTTTTTGTAAGTCCTCTGTAACTTTTTTTTTTTTTCTTAATGTTATTTCTATATAGGCTCTGACAGTCTTAAGTCATCTGCTGATTCCTACACTATCAGCTCCATACATTCCTGCATCTCTTAATTTCTTCCCAGGTTTTCTGTAGGCCATTCATAAATCTCTCCTCTTCCAATTTTCTCCTCAATGCCGGGAGCTATGTTGCTCACTCCGGTCTATTGTAGACAAAGCAAAATCACTGTATCAAACTTACAGCCTTGCTTTGCTTGGCCAGTTACCTGTAGTAGTAGAATATTCTCTAAGGTTCACCACAAGAATGTGATGCAACCCGGTGTGCTGGGCTGCTCTGAAGGGGAAGAGTCACACAGGGAAGTCTATTTCTGGACATCCTTGTTTGAGAGGCTGTAGTGAAGCCCAATTTACTTCAATAAATTATCTTAATATTTACAGAAAGCAGTGGCAGTGGTCAGTCCCCATTTCCACCTTTGCCAAGGGCCCTTGGGATGTCTGTTCATTTGCACCACGACACCATCGTATCTGTGGCAAAAGGCAGTATCAGATTTTTTTCCTCATTGATGAAAACTTTGTGCTTTTAAGACATCATTACACTGACTGTTTTGATTGAAGAAGCAAAGAAGCTGAACAATTTTGCCGTGATTGCTCAGTACTTCTCTGCCCTGCAAACAGCTGCAGAGATGGCATCAGACGATGATCCATAACATATCTGAAAAAAGTGTTAAGATTTCATCAGTGACATTGAGTCTTTGCCATCTGCATTCTTTACTAAAACCCACTGTGAAATTAGCAGCTTTGCCTTATGGAGATGACAAGTAATTCACTAGGATAGCACTTCAGAATTTCCAGTCTTGACTTTCTTCAAGCACGGTTTCTAAGTTGTGTTCACCATGACAGATTAGTAGGAATGGATTGTGTGTATCTGCCTTGAGAACTGCTTTAAGATTTTGGACTCAAAAATCTTTAGCATAGTAAATACTGCATTTCTCCATTACATGAGGTATCTTAATAATTCCCAACCTAAATGCTGAATGTCTCGATGTTTATGACCATCAGGGTCATGATGATCCAGGTATTTTTCTCAACCTGTAGAAAAGAGTCCAAGTGGATAATATTATCCATCTGGTCCTATATTTCAACATATGTATATATCAAGAGGATAAATGCATAGAAGTATATTCTGCATTTCAGCTTGAAAAAAAAAAATCTTTTGTTTCAAAAGCCCTGAATCTTTTTCGTAAAGTTTGACAGATAAATGGACAACTTTATTTCGGGAACAGTGACTTTCCAACTGAACTTTAGTGTCAGATAGAAAGGTGTAAATTTCTTTTACAGTCAGTGCAATGAAATAGCGCATAAAACAGAATCTAGAATTGATTCCAGTTCAAGTCCACATTTCAGTCCTGAGAAATAACGCGTACGGTTACTATACACACTGCTGATGCCAGGGCTTGACGCTGTGCTTCCAGTCCTACAGAAGAGCAGACGAGGCTTCCCCTCACCAGCCCTAACAATTAAACAATCCACGGCACTTTTCTGCCTTTGAAGGGCGTTCGTGTTCCAGCCAAACTACAGTTCAGGAAACCTCTCTGTGTTTCCAGCCGCACAGCGTAGCTCCAGCTCTGTGCTCAAGGCCGATACCCAGCGCGGCCGGCGGGCTCTGAGCGCAGCGGTGACTGCGCGGGCAGCGGTGACTGTGCGGGCAGCGGTGACTGCGCGGGCAGCGGTGACTGTGCGGGCAGCACACCGCGGCCCCGGGCCCCACGGGCCCCACAGCGGCACCTCACGCCTCCCGCCCCCCCGGGGGTCGCTCCGGCCTCCGCACGCGCCGGCCATGGGGCAAGGCAGGCTGCGGGGAGCTGCTGTCTGCTGAGGGAAATCATCTTCTTCCCAACAGTTGGATTTTTCACTTTCTCCCGCGTGCCAGCCGCTCGGAACCCGAGGGCCGCGGCCGC
>VXBA01006212.1:267604-394063 GCA_013399895.1 Serilophus lunatus | reverse complement strand
CCCCCGCCCCCCCCCCGCGCCTGGAGCCGCCCCAGCCGGGCCGCGGCGGAGCGAGCGCCTCTGGCGCGGCCGGTCCCTCGTGGCGCGCCGTAGCGATGCTGGCGGCGCCGCTGCCCCGGGAGGCCGNCCCGTGCATGCATGAGAGACGCCGCCGTGCCCGCCCCTGCAGCCGCAGCCGCCGCCGCCATGGAGGAGCCGCCGCCGGGCAGGTCAGTAGCCAGCGCTGCCTCACAGGGAGCTCGGCGCCGGGGGCCGTGAGCACCGGGGCCGCGGGGAGCGCTCGGCCTCCGCCCCGGGCCCTGCGCTGCAAAACCTCCGCCGGCTCCTGCTGCTGCTGCTGCTGCTTGAGCGCTTCTGCAGAGCGCCCACGGAGCGAGAAAGTAGTCGGATAAGAAATCTCTAGCGGCCGCGGTGGGTACGGCAGCGCTTTGTGGGCGCTCTGCAATTAAAAGCAGCTCGTTTCCTTCGGCCCCAGCCGCGCACCGGGGGCGGGCGGGGAGGAGGAGGGGGAGCAGCCGCCGGAGACGCCGGGGGCTCAGGGAGCGGGACCCCCGCTCCCGGCGTGCGGGAGTGCAGCCCTGAGAGCGCTGCCCTCGCAGAGGGGATCGGTCCGTCGCGCGTTTGTCGCTGCCGCGGGTGCGATCGGGCTGCCTGTGGCGTGCGGGGGGAACAGCAGGATCGCGGGGCGCCGCTGCTGCTGGCAACGCTCCGGTCGGTGCTTGTCGGAAGGTACAGTTAAAAAAAGGCAACAAAAACCCCTTCACAAAGAGGGCTGGTGTTGTGGTGCCTCAAGGTTTTTGCAACTGCTGTCACCTCCTGAATGTGCTGACCTGCAGATTGGCTTTTTGCAAGTCCCCATCTGCGCCCTGCTGAGAGATGGGGATGCCGATGACTTTATGGTTTAGTGTTTCCAACTGGCTGTAGAAGTGTTGCATAAGTCCGAGTTATTAATTCCGTGGCAATTATTTCTCCTTTTAAAATAACATCCTGTTGATGCACTTCACCTCTCACTAGGAGGCATTCAGGAAACGCTTTTAAAAAGCCTGTGTGATCCATTGCTACTGAAAGGCAGGAGTCAGGTGCATCGTGCTGTGCTAAAAAGCTGTGTGCTGTCAGGTTGCTGAGATGGTTCCTGGATATTGCAAGCTGCTGCCTTGTACTGATGTAAGAAAAGGTGAGGGGTGGTGCACTCCAGCCTGGATCGAGGCTGTGGAGGGAGTTGACCAATGCCAGGTTAATTAGACTTAGCAGGAATGTTGTGAAATACAAGTGTTAGTAGGGCTCCTGAATTCGTAATCCTGCAAGTTCGTTTTTACAGTATCTTCAAAGACTAATAGTGCAGGTTAAGCAGAAAATGGTTTAAAATGGAGCTGGTACAACAGCGTGACCCTAGACCTGGCCTGTCTTCGTGTGGAAGAGTGATCTGCAGGGCCTGAATGGAAAACACCCAGGCATTTCCTGTGCAGGGCCATTTCTGACCTCTGCTGGATTCTGGTTATTACCAGACAGTTTATATGAGTCGGATGTGGGTGTGGATAATGTGGTGACAACTTCACCTAGCAAATGAAAATTGAATTAGTTATTTCACAGTGAGCTGGTGGGTGGGAAGGGGATGTCTCAAAACAATTAAGTCGCCTTAATTTGTGTAAGGTAATGCAGTGATTCAGTTCTGGGTGTACTTTGTGAACCACGTTCGCGTAGAGCAGAACCGCTTCTCTGCCTTCGTGCGGTGCTTGCTCTGACCTAAATGTAACAAAAGATAAAGTGTCTGACTCTTTTCTAACATGATTACAGTCAATTTAAGTTTTGGAGTCATTGTGAGGTGTTCAGTCTTGTGGCTGTGAGGTCAGACTCTTAGTGAAAACAGTGGGACAGACAGCTTTTCATCCTGTTTGTGGAGTATGAGTATGTTCTTGTGATAAAGAGTTCTTGTGCCTAGTGCAAAAGTGCACTGGTATAATGCATTCTCTTTAATTCTGTTGGAGTTGTATTCAGTCATTCCCATGAACAATACACCTACGTTTGTTAAAAAAGAAAGCATGTTGATTTGTTGTTGTGAGACTGCCTTATGTGTTAGAAAGCTGCTTGTCTTTGTGTGAGGATTCTGAGTCTTGTTAGAATATAAAAGGAGCGGTGCATTTTGTAAATTGAAGGCAAGCATAAAATGTATTCCTAGGGTTTTCTTGTTTGGTTTTTTTAGTTACACAGTCCTTAGTCTTGATTGAGAATCTAAAACCACAGTTTGTCCCGGGTCTTCCTTTATTTCTTGAAACACGCGTTGGGGTGGAGAGAGAGTGGAAGTGGCTTAAAACTGAAAAATGTGCAGGGAACCTAAAAACAGATGTTGATTTTTGAGATAGGATTGCACTTGGAAGCTGGATAGCATGCAGTGGTTATGCATCAGTGCAAAGATACCACTGAAAAGTTTTGGGAAGAATTTGTGTTTAAATATCAACCCTCCTGACAAAGCAAGCAAGCATCTTTCCAGATAAGATGTTTCCAGTTAGGTAATTTGGAATGCTGATTAAAACAGATATTGGGTGCTTTTTGATTGTTGCCTATAGGCTTTAAGTTTCCCAAGCCCAGTTTTAGACTTTTCCAAGAATTTTCTGGCACAGAATGCACTGCAGAGAAAAACGAGGCCTTAAGCCTTAATGTCTTTTGTTTGTTGGGACTTTGTCCTTTGTTTGGCGGCTCCGCAAGTTCAGGAAGGACTCCTTTGACTTGTGCCTGGGTTGTGTGGAGCTCTTTTCTCCTGACGTGCATCCAGTTCAAGGGGTGAAGGAAGGAGCAAGGCTGTGAACAAAATGGGACAGAACTGTGAGTAACCTGGACAACTTTTCAGGAATCCGTCTGCCAGTTTTGTTGGCACTGTGATGACAGTGAGTTGGGCTGTCAGTCTTTAGCATCTGTGGTTTGGGGGAAGCCTGAGGTCGTGCCACAGATTGTGCTCAACATGTTTTCCTGCTTGCCAAACTGTCTGCATGACTGATAGTGTATCAGCAGTGAAAGGGTTTCAAATTATTCTAGTAACTTAGGTTCATAGCTTCAGTGGGAAAAAGGATTTAGATATATAGAGTTTTAACATTAAAAAAACCACAGAACAACAAATTTATTTCGTGCATTTAAATGAGTCAAGATGTAATCTCTGTTCTTCATGTATTGTGATTTCTTGTTTATGTGTGCAAGATTGGGATGAATGACTGATTGCTCCACCCACACACAAACACACATGAAGTGCTATTTGAGATGTCTTTGGCATTTGTAGCAGCAAAGATTAGTCTACCTAGTGTGGCTGCTTGAGTTGTTTTTATGCCTGTTAATTAGTGCTGTCTGTGTCAAGGTTGGTTTTACTATTATGTAAGCCAGTGATACTGACCCTTCTGGAATGCAAACTGTGCTGTGATGGAAAAAAATTACTGAATTTAATGGGAAAGATCAGGGATATGCAGTGACTTTTATTTCAGGGAGCTAATTGGGATTCTTAGAGGCTTGTAAAGATTTGGCTTCCATGACAACCACATTTCTTATATACAAACTATTCTTTTAAACTGCATCTAAAATACATTTGGAAGACTATTTTTCATACTACCTTTTGCTAGTCAAGTAGTATGTTGACCTCAGCATGGGAAGGCATTTCAGCTCTTTTTTTCATTCACTTGTTGGATTTACTGTTGTGTCTGACATTTATGTCTGCAGGGCTGTTGCTTCCCATAAGTTTTCTCATTCTTTCAAGTGTCAACTACACTGATGCTATGCCCAGTCTCTATAATCTATTGACTAAATAATTTTTTAATTTTTAAAAATGACTTAGAAATTTATTGAATGACCTGATAGTGGTCCCATGCCCCCTGTGCTCATTCTTGGCCGACTGCAAATAGAAAGCCAAAGGAGAATGTCTAACACCTGAATTTGAGCTTCGCTGAGTTGTCAAATGTTCACTCATGTCCAGTCCAAGAACCCTGTGTGTAAAGTCACGTGAGCTTACCATGAACCTTGATCAGGTTTATTCTGGGGCCAGGCAAGATGGAATATAACTTTATTGTCCTGATGAATGTCTCCTGCTCTCTCGGGGCAGAAGGAGGAAACCAGTTCTGTTCCTTCTGAGTCATATTGACTGTCGTGTGTCGCTTTCTAGTGTGGTACAGGGATGGTTTGTTCTGCCCTCAGCTTGTGTGTGCTGCTGCTTGACTTGCTGCTGTCTTCTCTGAGAGCAGTGTTTGTGAAGTCCATTGCCATTTTGGCTGTACAACGTCCATCCAGTGAGTGATAACAAGGTCGCAGTTGCTTACACCTCTGTAACTTCTCAGCCACACCATAGAACTTGCCATGGGAATGGCCATTCAGCTTTTGGGGTGCTCCAAATTACACTGAGTACTGAAGCTCCATTGCATCACACGGGTTTTCCAAAGGTCACAGACTAGTAGTGCAGCATCAGGTGCTTAGGCACCAGCCTGCACTGAAAACATACTTAACTGTTGCAGCTTTGCCTTTAGGACTCTTGTAGACTTTGGCTTTATCTAAAAGATGAACTGAAACTTTGGGATCAAAACCAGTTGTTAGCTTTTTCTTATCTGGAATCTAGGAATGGAACTTTCTGCCAGAAGAATAAAGTTTGAGTGGGAGAGTGAGGGCAGAATGGCTGTTGCAGATGTTACCTTTTATCATAGTTCTGTGCCTTTCCCATTTGTCACTTTCAAATGTGACAGATTTATCGTCGAGCCTATCAGCCCAACACTTTGTCATAGTATCTCTTGTCCCACTAGTGTGTGGCTTTCCTTGGTGCAGCTTAAACTTTCCTGAAAATCCACCCAGATGTGTTAGTACAGATTTTCCATAAGTTGTTCTTAATTAAACATACTTTATTTTTTAATTGTGTAGCTTGAGACTTTGGGACAGGATTTGTGCTGGTGCCGAGAGCTTACCTGCAGCACTTACCCTTTGGGTTGATCCTGTGCAGTGTAGGTGCTCACCCATCTTTACTTGAGTGAGGAAAACATCTTTTGGAGCTTCTCATTAAAAATTTGAGCTGGGATATAGTTAAAGGTGAAAAAGCAGCACTAAGGAAGAAGTGTGGGATCTGGAATCAATGAGTGTTTTGGCATGAGTTGTTCAGCGGAGAGAGCTCAGTACTCTCAGGGCTGGGTGAAGCTCTTGGCTCCTGTGTCTGCAGTTCTAAACTTGGATCCATTTGCAGTCTCACCTGGTGGGTGTAAACGTGGATGTGGAAACCTGACAAACCCATCGACATTTTCGCACTTTTTTGCACATTACAGAGCAAAGGCAGAAGCAAATAAGTCTGTTGATCTTATCAAAATATGGCATAGTTCTAAGCAAATAATCCATCGAAGGAAACTCGGAGATGAATCTACTGTAAATGCTGTTACATCATAATTTCAAATTTACATAAAAATGTATAATAATCCAAGATAGTAAAACTAGTTAACCTTTCTCTGTTTCCAAATTTACGAATAAAAAAGAAAAGAAAGTCCTGGGTATTATTTTTTTCGGAGATGAGAACATGAAGAACTGCCAAAACGGTTATAAGAGCTCTATTTTTTAATACTTATTTCTTTTTTATACTTATGGTGTAACTTGCAGAAGTCTCAGTAGTTCTTGGCACTGCTTACAAAAGATATGATGAATACTGCTTTGCATTTTGTATAATTTATTTTTAAATTGGTTTGACAGTTTCTTCTTTTTGAGGTTTACCATATTTTTGTAATTAGTCAAAAAGTGCTTCAATATCTCACCACTGTTTCAGTAGCTTTTATGAGATTTTTCTGTGACTTAATCTTTCTATTGTAAGTATAATAAACACAGAGGAGCTTCTGGCCAAGAAAACAGGAGAATTTTGGCGAAAATGTCAGAGTAGTAATTCACAGAAGTAACTCTGCTGTCTTTGACATCTTGAGAAGCAGAAAACTTTAATCAAGTTCCTTAAACTAAAATTTGTTGATGAATACAGTGGTACTGTAAGGAACTTTGTAATGGGGAGCAGTGGTTAATCAGACATGTTCTTGAGGCCTGTGGTAGAAATGAAGTGTGTTCACACTTGCTGGTTCCTTCTGTTCTAATTAAGCTTAATTGAGGGGAAAAGTCGTCACTGGGAGTCAGTTTAACTATTTAGCTCTAAGCTTTACATTAGTCTTTTCCCCAATACTGACTAAAATTTTTTCCTTGTTGCTTTCTGCTGAAATAGTGGGTGTTCTGTCACAGTGAAATCTTACTCCAAACCTGTTTCAGCAGAAAGACTTGCCTTGTATTTCTCCTGGGCCTCCTTAGCTGACCTGTGATTTGTTGCACTGGCCCCTGAACTGTTAGCAGAGCTGTTGTAGTCTAAACCTGTAGTTTGCATGGGCTTCGTAGCAGCGTTGAGTGTCTGTTTGGGCAGCTCTGCTACAGATCGGTCTTCAAAGATAAAGAGGGTAGAAAGCAAAGCATGGCTTTTAAGGGGCTACTGTTACATCCTGACTACTTCCTGATGAAGTTTTGGTGTTTCTGTTCATGAGCCCTTGTTCATATGTTAATTTGTAAGTAAACTATTGGAATTTCATAATCAGTTCTGGGTGGTGATACATCTATTGCCTTAAGCACCTTCCTGCACAAATATTTTGCTTTTATCATTAATGCACAGTTTTACCTGCAGCAGTTTTGCAGCTGATGTAGGTTAGAAATTACTATTGTCATCTCCTAACATCCCTCTCTTCCCCTCCCTCAAGTAGGAGTGTTTGCCATATGAAACTTGCTAGTGTGACATTGGGAGCGTTCGGTTGCTGAATTAGAGTGGTTGAAGTTGGAAAAATCCTGCTAACACAGGCATTCCAGCTGAGCTGGGTTGTTTCAGCAGCACCAGTGAAGAACCAAGGTCAGTACTTTTGGTTATACCTGTGCATCTTGGGTGCTGGTGACTTCTGGCCAAGTGGGAAGCAGAAGGGACAGTCAGTCCTGTAAATGGATTTGTCTGCAGCCAGAAGAGAGGGACTGAAGGCACAATTAGACTTTACACTCAGCAGGTTGTTTTCTTGCTCTGGTTTCCTTACAAGAGGAAGCCAAACTCCTCCACTGTGTTCTTTCTGGATTTAGGAGTTACGTGTCTGTACAGTTTTCACTCCTGTGTATTGACCTAACAGGTAAACGATGCACCAAAAAATTGATGGTACCCGGTTGGTGGCCGAGGTCTCATGATGGTTGGTTCTGTGCACAGGGAGCAGGGATGTGCAACCTGGGAGGCAGAAGATGCATGGGAACAGGTTCCCCTTCTTGTGTCATCTTACTGTGACTATAGTGTTGGTAATATCTGAGGCTCTTTACTGTGAAAAGTTGTGTGAATTTGAAAAGGATTTTTAATATTACTTCATGTTTTTTCTGCTCTTGCAAGTGCCTCTGCTCTAAGCTGTTCTAATGAAAACTTGGATTCTGTAAAATTTGCATCTGCCGATTTACTTGATGGAAGATGCAAGGGCTTTTTTTGCATTTTGTGTCAGCAGTAAATGGTAAAATTGCTGTCAAGTCTAAATAAGTTCTTTACCCTCCCCCTTCTTGCCCAGGTGCCATCATTTTTCCCTCTACACGCTGGTTGTTCATTCCTAGACTACAAAAGCAAATGATCACATATTCTGCCTTCCCCTGATTCCTCGAGGATAAAAAAATGTAGCTACGTACAGCTGACCTGGAATAGTTTTTAAAGCTGAAATTGTTATGCTGGTACTGCATCTTCTTTAAAATGTGGGTTTGAAATACTTAGTGAACACAGAAGAAATAGTTTTTTAAGGCAACAACAACATGACAAAATGGTTTTTTGTTTACTCAAATTGCCTCCAGGCATTATTTTTAGGGTCTACCTCCTTCAAGCTGTCTTCCAATTTTACGGTAAGTTGGGATCACAGAATATTCTGGGTTGGAAGGGATCCACAAGGATCATGAAGTCCAGCTTTTATGTGAATGGCCCATGTGGAGATCAAACTACTGCCTTGGTGTTGTTAGAGCCATGCTCTAACCATCTGAACTAACATCAGGTTGGTCATGTTTTCAGTTTAGGTTTTTTTCCCCATTCATTCTAGCCTTGACACTGGTGTACCCTACATGTTATCTGCTTTTATGGTTTGAGAAGCTTGTGAAAGGTTGCCTGTGACCCTCATGAATGTTTGTCTCAGCTTTCAGAAGAGCTGGGAAACGGATGCATTTAACTAGATAGGATTAGTGACCTCGTGTAAAAAGGAGGAACAGTGAACATAGAAGGGTGAACATAGAACAGACAAATGGAGTTAGAGAAGCCCGCTTGAAAAACGGAAACGAAAAAAGTTGACAGTCTTGCTTTTTACTTAAGCTGAAGGAAGAGTTGCAGAGGCAACAAGTTCTTTAAAGAAGCACAGCTTTATTTTGTGCTTCCTCTGTTTTTTTTTTTTAATGCAGTCTAATGCCAGAAGGCATGGTACTCTGAAGTTCCCCTTTTCCAGTATGAGAGTGCTGTTAGATGATTTTCTGCCAGACTTTATTGTCAAGCTAAGTTATCCAGTGCCTCTTCTGTAAAGTAATGTCTACAAGGTCCTTGTGAGCTAGAAACTTAGAACACAAAGGTTTTTGTTCCTGTTCTCCCTTCCAGCTTAGTTGCTTTCATATATTTTTGTACTACTAGTGGGATGTGGCATAGATTCTCTCTAAAATTTGGTAAGGCAACAGCTCAGCATCAGCTTGTTCAAAACTGTGGGTATTCAAAATATCATTCAGTGATGTTTTCCAAAAGTAATAAAGCTTTTTTTATTTCCTCAGGAGGAAGCTGATCCATGCTTTAATAGACTTGTAAAAAGCATCACATCTCTAATTCCATTTGCCCTTCATAATTTGAAGACTTTCCTGTTTGTTTAAAAGTTTTACACGAGAGGAACTCTAAGGAGGACCATATCTGCAATTTATTTTTGTAGTAGTGATTCTTGCTCAAGACCTCACCCCGCAGTTTGGTACTTGCTTGTAGCTTTCCCAAATTGTCTTTAGGATAACAAAGTATAAAGCCAGACATGTCATTAAATTTTACTTGAAACTAAGGATACTGTTAAAAATCTTACCAAGTTTGTAACAGTAAGTCCTATTACTGTGTTGGCAGCAATGACAAGTTATTGGTGACCAAGGTTTAAAGTTGAGTGCTGAGAAATGCTGAGCTCAGTTGTCTGGGATTTGAGTGGGAAAACAAGGTCAAGTATCTTCATTACTGTATGTCAATATTAGGCTTTATGTCTGTTTACAGTCTCTGCAGGTATAGTCACAGTAGGAGTACATGACATGTGCACCATTTAAAAAAGTCTGTGCTCAGGACAGAATTTTCATGTACTGCTAACCAGCCCCACCGTAAGCACTGTGTCGGACTTACATTGGATGGATTTAGCAAAAAAAAAGTTGTATTTGTACAAACTGTGCAAATTCCTGCTGCTCTGTAATAGGAAATATAATGAAAAAAAAACAAAGATTTTTTCCTTATCTTTTACTGTAGGCTTCCTTTTGCTGCACTTAGAACAGTTTGTAGTAAATGCAACAGCTGTAAGCACTTTGTATTCACATTTCGTATTCTTTGAGAATACCTTATCCAAAAGTGGATTTGTAGTGCTTTCTGCTTTCAGTTTGTGAACCTTTTTGGAGCGTTTTTGCTCCCTTAGAGCAGTGAATTTTTGAAAGCTGATTAAAATACAGGAATATGTGATGCTTTCCTAATGTTGGAGCATAACTCTAGGAGTTTACACCAGATAACCATCACAGTCCTGTCCTGTGGCAGAACTTCAGTTCATTTTATCTTGTTTTCCTGATTAGATTGTCTAGTCCTAAGTCTCTGTTACTCAAGGTGTTACTGGTCAATTAGGGGAGTTCCTTCCTGGTGTGGTTGGTCCAGGAGTACCATTACTTTCTCTTTTGCTGTGAAGTGAAACTGCCCTGCAGAAATTTGAGCTTCTGATTCCAGAGTTGTGCTGTGGTGTTCAGGAGCTCTGACTGGATACCATTCTGTTTTTCAGCTTTAACAGAAAGTTGCAGAATCGAGTACCTATAAATTCTGTTTGCTCTTTGCATTACCAGCAGCTGTGGGATGATGACCATTCTTGTCAGAGTATTGTTTATCCCTACCTTTAGGGAGAGCTGCCTTAGCTTTCAGAAGATGTGGTTGGCAGTGTGTAGTGCCTGTGTTTTCTGCTACTCTAGCTAATTTGGAGTAGACATTACTAAGGATAAACTAATGTAGCTTTGTTTTCCTACATACTTTAACTATTCAGCTGCATCTGAGATAAGGAGTACGTATTTGAAATCTAGACTTTGCCTTTAAAACAAAGATGCTGAATGCCAAGAGCTGGTCCATGGTAATTTGATGATGGACCTTGTATAGACCTTGCAGTTCTCTCTGTGGGGATGGCAGCATGCCCTGAGAAGTGTTGGGAAAGAGCCTTACTCATGTCTGCATGGTGTGATGTGATCATCCTGGCTACTGTGTGGTAATTACCTGACTCAAATTTACTGCTTTGTGCTTGGAGTCCAGTCAGTTGACCTCTACTGCTCCAAGCCCCAACAAGCTTTTAAGCTGCGTGTGGGATGATAAGCAGTGGTTGAACCTGAGTTAGTTATGTAAGTGCCTAATGTATTTGAACTCCTGCTTGTGAGGAGGGTAGCTGATATAAAGGGAAGAGTAAAAAGATGTTTTCCTCCATATAGCTGTCATGGCTTTTTAGCATGACCTCTTATTAATGGTTGTTACAAACTTTGAAAGTTTTTTAATAAAACTTCATTAAAGTGCAAAAGTAGATACTGGTTAAAAATCATACTCTTCATTGTCACTTTATTCTACTAAGTTGTAACGTGTCCCCGTGTGATCTTCAGTGGTCTTTTATCACTAAAAATAAGTTAACAAATGAAATGACTGTATTTTTCCAAAGGCTTATGGCCTTTATCCATAGCAGTGGAGTGGTTACCATCCTTTGCTCCTCCATCAGGTTTCATAACTTAATTTTCACCCTCTCCTATTTCTGTTTGCAGGCATTTGAAAATCTGGAATATTTGTTTTGGTTTTCATGACTCTGAGCTGGAATTGTAGATATGTTGCCATCACTTTCTTAGTTAAAAAAAAAAAAAAAGGAAATCATGTTATGTACACGCAAAGTAAATAAATCATGTATTACGCATTTTCAGATTCTGATTAAAGTACACACTGGTGTAATATAACTGTTACTTTTTGGGAACATTCTTGGTTTGATAAGGGGGATTTTTTGTGCATTAAAGAGCTTTCAAAGTGTTTTTCTTTGGTTGTTGCTTTTACCATACTACTCTTGCAATTTTCCCAGCATTCCTGATATCCTGGCTGCAATCTTCTCCTAGCATAAAATTGCTATTAAGCATTTTGCTAATTAAAATTGAGGCTGGGAGCAGTCTCTATAGACTAATGTGAAAACTGTACACTTCTAGTTTTCTTATAAGGATTTGATTTAGACTGTTGCTGTTGAATAGTAACTGCAGTTATCACATCTCTAGCATTCGCTTTTTGGGTATTTGGCTAATTAAGATTATGATGGCCCTCACTGGCTGAGAGGGAGGGGGGGAAAAAACCCCTGCAGTTCTTGGTAGCAAAGAAGAAATAAGCTTTGATTTAATATTTCCCAACTCTGATTGCAGCAGTATTTGGAAACCGGCAATTCCCTGTAACAGCCAACACTATGATCTGATTCTGGTTTGCCAGCACTGCATTTTACAGTTTGGCAGATTTAATTAGTCTACGGTTAGTTCATGACAGTAAATAACACACAAACATTGCAAATGCTGTCAGTAATCTGTAAAAATTATAACTGGTTTTAATAACAGTGTTCCTGCTGATGATCCAATGTCTGGTGTTGTCTGGATGAGAAAAATGGATACTAGCATGTCAAAGCTGATGCAGCTGCTTTAGTTCACACCCTGTGTATTTAGTGCATTGTTGTACAATAAGGCTTACACTAGTGAAGCTGAATCTTCATGTGCACTGGCATTGATCTGAGCTGAGTTGAGGTGCACATAAGCCCTAAACTGATGCGGAGTTTATAAACCTGTGCCTTTGTCCCTCTAAGCAGACAAGCCAGCTTTGGTTATATCACCTTGTTGGCTGCTAACAAGACTGGTTCTGTAGAGCATGATTGCTGTTTTGTGATCTGACTTCAAGTGCTGCATGTTTTGTGATGGCTGCTGTGCTCTTTACCAAAGTAAAGGACACCTTACTAAATTACCCAGAAAAAATGTCATACTGGATGCCACTGTATAGGTATGTATGTAATTCAGGTGTGAGGTTGGAGAGTGATTTGAATACATTTATGCCCTCTCATCAGACATAGCAAGAAACAAACAAGGTAGAATTACAGAATCATTTCAGTTGAAAAAGACCTCTAAGATTAAGTCTGACCAAAAAGTAAAAAGCATCCAAGTCCTCCACTAAACCATATCCCTGGGAGTGACATCTGCAGGTCTTTTCAATGCTTTCAGTGATGGTGACTGAAATAATCAGCTTATGTTCTTTCAAGATCACTTAATTCAGCCTGGTGAAGATGGTTGCACTCTTTGAAGAGGTTGCTTAGTTGAAAACAGAAGAAACCAGAGAAAATGCTGGCTCTTTCATAACGAGGTAACTTGTCCTAGTTTAGAACTGCCTTGGAGACTTGATATGAGTGCTACAGGATCTGTTCTGCCAAGCACTGCAGGAGCTTCAGCACCCCACCCTGTGCCTTGCCTGGCCAGTGAGATCACTGAAAAAATAAAGAGCTTCATAAGCATTGGAACTAATGACTTCTGTTTTATGTGGTTTAGTCTCTTGCGGTTCATTTGTCTTTGGCAAAATCAGAGGGGTGTTCTCTGCCTGAAGTGTTTTCTGCAGTAGGATTGTTTGCAAGAGTTCTTGGGAATAAAATTTTTCTGGTATCCACAAAAGATGTAAACTTAAGTTCCACTTTGCCAGCTCAGCACTTAAGAAAATCGTTTTCTTATTCACCTGCCTCTTTTCATAAGATCTGTAGGAACAAATTAAGACTTTTTATTGGACTTGGATAGTGGGGTTCGTTCAAATCAGATTGCTAGAAGACACACTAACAGCATGATTTCCCAAGGTAAGGAAGCTGGATTAAAAGTACTGGTGATTCTCTGTGGTTGTCATAATGACCAAACTCACTGTAGGGCTCTCCTTAGACTGCAGGTAGTGCTACAGTACCACCCAAGTGGCTTTCTTGGGTAACCTCTAAGGTTTATCTGCAGCAGTTGGTGAACTTTCTTGCTGCCATTTCAAAGCTGTAATGTGAGGAGAGTAATTTCATGCCCTAAACATTTCCATGGCTTTGTAGAGAACATAGCTGTTGTACATGCTGCAGTATTTATTTCTGTTTATAGCTAAAGGGGAAAAAAAAAGTACTGTATCTGTTTTTTTTCTTTTGTTAGCCTTACTTCTGTTCTATTAGCTGGCAATATTCTGACATATTTCTTGCTATGGTAACTCAGATTTTTTCCACCAGTGCATATAGTAACATTTGTCTGCCTCAAATAGAGGCAAGTAAAGTCATTTGTTCAAGTGAAGTTGGAGGTACAGGATACTGATGCTACTCTTTCACTGATTCAGATCAGTTTCTTTGCCTCCATGTCTTTTACTAGAGTGTTTGAGAGTTATGTAGAATTAAGTTTTTATTTGTACGCCTGTTTCAGAAATATATGAGAGGATCGAGGGTAAACTGTTTCTTTCCTCTTTGAAGCTACTGGTGTGTGTTCTTCTCCCAGATATGTGTTAATACAAGAGAATTGCATGTATGGCACCACTGGGTAGTGATGATATTTATATGTGGTATTACTGATACTGATACACTGTGAAGATACAGGGAAAATACATTCAGGTCTCCTATGCTAGATAAAAGTTTTGGGAAGAGCGGAAGAACCTTGTTTGTTTCGTGGATCTCTTAGTTTAGGCTTGCCATAGGTTTTTACAAAAAGAAATATATCACACATACATGTATGTTTACAGTGCGTTCTAGTGATAGCACCTATATTATCCTCTTTGCGTGTTGCCAGTAATTCGCTTGGTTGTAAAGTTGTCTTTATTGGTGTGACAAAACTTGGGGTAAGTATATATGGACGTGGCAATAAAATGTGCGATTGACTGTGGTTGGGATTTATGGATGAATTAGCTTTCTAAACAGATGCTGCCAATTAAAGTTCTTTATCTTGAACATCATGGTCTCCCGTTCTCTACAGAAAAGAATGCAGATCGGAAGACGCTACTTGCAAGATCTCGGAGTCTGACCCTGAGGAATTATCAGATGAAGTCAGTGCTGACACCTTCTATGGAACCTCTCCCCCTAGTACACCCCGCCAGATGAAGCGTTTGTCAACAAAACATCAGAAAAATAGTGTTGGGAGACCTGCTAGTCGCTCCACTCTGAAAGGTAGGTGTGGGTGTCTTAAGTTTTTCCCCTCAAATGATCCTAGTGTCATACAGCAATAGCCTGCTATTGGCTTCTGGAAGGGATACAGAAGATGGACCCAGATAGCGAGGCACGGTGAAAGGATGGGAGGCACATGTTGGGAGTTGCAACAACGTATTAAAATAAAAGTTTTGCTATGAGAGTGCTCCAGCAGTGAACAGTTTGCCAGAGGGATTGTTGGATTGTCAAATCTTCCTCTTTGGAGATTTCCAAAACAGAACTGGATAAGATCACAAACAGGCTAAACTGGTTTTGAAATAAACCAAGCTTCGAGCAGAAAGTTGGAAAAAAATGACCTTCAGAGGTATTTTCTCTAGTAACGGTGTAGCTGCTTCTCTGCCCAGATTTCATATTCTGAAGCACTTCGCAGGTTGCTTTTTGAAAAATAGTTACTGGTGATTGTTCTTTACTCTCTAATGTCACTGAAGCAATTAAAGTGTTGTGACTCCTGCTTGCTTTTGTTGACACTTCAGTCATAAGGTGATAATGGAGTAAAAACCAAAAGATACTTGTTAGATGTTTCTTTCCTGATCTTACTGAGTAATGATATCTAATAATAAAGCCTTTTTTGTTTAAAGTGTGAATTTTTAAGCTTTTATTTTGAGCAGATCTAGAGTATGGGAATTGCTTGTTGAAAAGATAATTTTAAAAAACATGCAGTAGCTGCATCTTTTCAAGCTGTCGTTCTAAGAAAAGAGAGAAAAATGTGCAATTTTAGTGTTTTTGTTGAGTATGGATGGGTGTAAAAAACCATTTAAGACTGTGTGCAATGTTTTCATACCGAGTATACCTAGGTGGTGGGGGTGGGGGTGGGTTTTTTTGTTTTTTAAAAAACATGTCAGACAAGGTTATTTGCCAGAGTTATGGCAGCTTTACTATTGCCAGTTAATATTTTGGAAGCTACTTCTGAAGTTGTTTCACATGAAACAGGAAATGTTGCCACAGAGAGCATAGCAAGGATTACATTTTCAAGGTAACATATAGGGAAGAGAAAGGTAAATTGTTTAACTTGCATAAGGGAATACAGTCAGTTCTTCAGTGCGTGGAGCTGTGGAATGCAAGTTCATAATAAAAGAAGGGCCAGTATAAACATTTTCCAAAGCTTCTGGTTTCCTTTCACTTCATATAACCTCCAAATTATGCCACTGAAGAGAACATTTACCAAAAGACCCCTTCCTTATACCAAATTGAAGGGAAATCTTGTTATTCTTACCAATTAACTGTAGTCATTGGAATTATTAATCTTGTGTCTTTTAGTAAAGTTAAATATTTAAAAGGCAGTAAAACTCTTCAATTGCAACATTAACCCTATTCAATTCTGTATATAGTGGTTATGTAAAACTTCCTTACTTTTGGTGATTTTTTTTTTTTTTCTTGTTTCATTCTGTGCTTTGAAAAAAAGTTAGTTTCTAAACAGAGACATTATGATACTAAAGAACTATAATGCATTGTATTTCACTGTTAGCCTGTGTTGCTGAGCAGGTATTGAAGATTGATACCTTTATGAGAAATAGGGAGCTATTGTTTATCTCCACTAAGAGATTTTGAGTTTTGGAGCGAGGTCTCCCTGTTTCTGAGGGAATAGTTCTTACTTGTGCTATAAGAATATCCTGTTTTTGTTTGCTGTGAGTGTACCTTAAATTACATTTGTTTTGTTTTTTTTTTCTGATGAGTTGGGTAGTGTTGTAGGAAGTATCTTCTGTGAAGTTCCTAGAAGTTCATTTCTCTTATCTTTGTTCACGTAGGCAATCTCAGAAAAGTTATTGTGTATTATGGAGGAAGTTAAAAAAAAGGAAGGCTACCTCACAACCAGAAACTTGTGGACTAGTTGATTGATGTTGAATGTGTGTGCATATGCTCTGAGATTGACTAGGTTATACTTCTTATAGGAGAATTCATTCAGAGGTTGGTTCGAGGTACACTTCAAAAAGTAAACTGGAAATAATTTAGCTCAAATCTGTTTATTCATAAACATCTGATATCTTTATTTAGACAACTAAAAGAATTTTGGGCATTGAGGGTTTGCTTACTTGCAATCTTATTTACTTGCACCTCTGATATTTTTTTTTTTATTTCTGTCACACCAAATTTCTTGTGACTTGCATTTAGTATCAAAACATAAATTTATGTAATAATCTGTTTAGCTTCTGAATTATTTCTCCTATAGCCCAGGACCAATGGGATTCACATTTTCTAAGCTGAGTGCATTTCAGAGGTACTCCTAAGATGTGTGTCTCCTGAGCCCCTGAATGTTTGCATACTTACTGAAGTATTAGATTCTTGGGTAGTGTGTCCAAAGCAGTGCATGTATCTACTTTTTAGTCTAAATCTTCTGCAGCTTCATACTTGAAAGGGAACCACTGTTGACCACATTTTCCTACTGCCATCAAGTTCTTCAAGTTCATTCTGTCCTATTGTCTTTTGATGAGCTGTACGATCTCATTCTACCACGTGGCTCCTCCCACTGACTGATAGTGGCTTGGTTGTGAAACCTGCTGTCCTCTGTAACATTAAAGGTAATTGTAACTCAAAATTTATAAATGTAACTGAACTCTTTTTGAAAATTAAGTCTCTATTACAATGCTGCAGTAAAATTAGTAGTAGGAACTTGGAGTTACAGCATTGATACTCAGTTCTTGCAGAACTGTCAGGTGTATTTGAATCATTGGTGTCTGTTTATTTGATTTTTAAACAATTTGTAGATCATTGTGTCTGAGCTTTGTTAAGAATGATGAACATTCAAGTGATGGGCACGTGGATGTCTAATAATGAATAATTTGAATAATTTTTAACTTACCTTTCTTTCAATGTGTTTTGGTGGGGTGGGGAAATCTGCAGATCTGTAGTGGAAGAGGATAGATAACATGTTGAAAATAGAAACTGAAGGGATCTAGAGGTCCTCCTGTCCAGAATGTAAGTTCAGAAAGTGATCTTTAAATGTAACATGATTTTGTTTCGCAAGGTCACCATCAAAATGCTGTTAGATGTGGAATCTACCCTAAAGTCTGTGTGGGGAAGGTGTATGTTTCATGTCTGAAAGCATCCTCCTTCTTCTGCCTACTTGCCTGCAAATGCAAAATGCCCCTTCCTGCTGTTTGCATGGCCTGGCTCTTTGGGCTGTTGCCTCCTTTCAGCAGTGCCAGCTGTGGTGTGGAGTTCAGGCTGAGCAGGCAGGAGAGAAAGTTATATGAATACTTGAAATAAAAGTAGTGTAAGAGGCATTAACAAAATCTGTGCAAGAAGCAGTTCATTTTTGTGACTGTGTTTTGAATCACAATGACTTTTTCACCTTCGTTTCTCAGAATGGAATTTCATTTCCCTCAGAATGAGGTGCCATTGTGACCTGCCCTAACCCTACATGACTATGGCAAGGGTTAAATTATATATTTTAGATATGGGGACTGGGAAGAAGCAGTGTGGCAAGTCACACCCTTATTGACTCACTGCTCGTTAGCAGCTGAAAATGGAGCTCTTAATGGACACAAGAAGAGTAAAGTGCTCTTGACTACATACCTCTCCACTTTTGTTTCAGGCATCTCTGCAACCTTAAGAGAATGCCTTTGAGTGCATTTATTTCATAGTCTTTGAGCTGCATTACTACAGCAGTTCTTTTTCAGAGAACTGCTGTCCTGCATGAGCAGAGATTGTTTGGAATGTTGTGATGAAGGAATCATTCCCGCATGACTGTGCCTCCTCTTGTTGCAGATGCTGGAATGTATGTAGTCAATGAAACAAGAATGAAGGTCTATATGGTAATGAAGTCAGTGAAGTGCATCATACAATAATAGCATTCTATCATGAAAACGTGTGTGATACTAGACAAATAGCACAAATTAAAGCCTTCTGTTTCTTGTTTTCCTCAAAGCAGTTTAGAGATTCTGGCGTGTGCTTTGCAAGTTGTGGATTCAGCGTGCAGCTGAAGTTGGGGGTTGTTGAACAGAATGCTCAGTGTTCTGAAATGTTGGCCAGTAGCTCTTGCCATTTTTGGCACCCAAAAATATGCTGGCTTGACAGATATTATTGTTTTCAATATATAGAATAGGTTTAATAGTATTCTTCCACTGAATAGATTTGTTTAGCAAATAATCTTATTAGTATTTCAGGTGTTAATGGATGTTGTAACGAGGGGCACAGCAGTAGAGACTAAGGAAAGTACTACTTCTAGAGTGGGCAGTGAGTCATGCACAGCAGATAATTATTAAAAGACACAATGAAGAGGCAAAGTATTCATCATTCTGAAAGTCTTTTCTTGAGTAAGCAGAGGCCCTGTGGCACTGTAGCTTGTTGTGTTCCAACTGCTGATCCCTGGACCTCAGCTAGTCTGTATACAGGTGCTTCCCTTCAGCTTGCTACCAATTCTGAGAGAGAGATCGAGATCCACTCTTTTAATCCTAAGTAGTTCCTCTTGTCCTGATCTGCAAAGCCTAAATTGAAGGGATTTTGTTAGTGCTGCAAAAGAATGCAATAAAACATTATTATTATCACTTTGGGTTTTTATTGAGGAGGTTGAGTGACAAATGTATGGAAAACTAACTCGGAAACCATTGTTTACCTTTTGATTGTACTCAGTTCTCAGCAGATGGCATACTCAGGACAAAAAAGAATTCTCTAAGGCCCTTTCTACAAAAGAGGTAAAGCAGGAGAAGAAAAAAAATCTTCTGGTGCTGCTATTGATTTAGCTTATAGTAATGGTAACTTCTAAGGCTACATTTTGCTTCTATCCATGCCTATTTTATTTTGTTGATATTAAGTAATGTTATGCTTATCCTAAGAAATGTGATCAATTCTTTTTTTCTTACAGAAAAGATGAGTGTGCCAACTCAGTCTTTGCATAAAGACAGTGGGAAAACCATTGAGAATGTGGAAGAGCACAGCTACAAGCAAGGGAAAAAGATCAGAGACGCTCTAAGGACAACAGAACGAGATCACAAGAAAAATGTGCAGTGCTCATTTATGTTAGACTCAGTTGCTGGGTCTCTGCCAAAAAAACCAATTCCAGATGTTGATCTCAATAAGCCTTACCTCAGCCTTGGCTGTAGCAATGCTAAGCTTCCAGTGTCTGTGCCCATGCCAATACCTAGAACTACACGCCAGACTTCTAGGAGTGACTGCCCAGCAGACCGCTTAAAATTCTTCGAAACCCTGCGGCTTTTGTTAAAACTTACCTCAGTCTCAAAGAAAAAGGACAGGGAACAGAGAGGACAGGAAAACACCTCTTCTGTCTGGCTGAACCGATCCAATGAACTGATCTGGCTGGAGCTGCAAGCGTGGCATGCTGGCCGGAGCATTAATGACCAAGACCTCTATCTCTATGCAGCCCGTCAAGCTATCCCTGATATCATCAATGAAATCCTCACCTTCAAAGTGGACTATGGAAGCTTCTCCTGTGTAAAAAATGGAGCCAGTCTCAATGGTACTTCAGGAGAGGGAGTTTGCAAATCAACACATGGAACTAGTGCTTTGGGGTACTCAAGTTACCATGAACACCTCCATCGCCAGCGGGTCTCATTTGAGCAAGTAAAGCGAATAATGGAGCTGCTGGAGTATATAGAAGCACTTTATCCATCTCTGCAGGCTCTTCAAAAGGACTATGAAAAGTATGCTGCAAAGGACTTCCAAGACAGGGTGCAGGCGCTCTGTCTATGGTTAAATATTACAAAAGACCTAAATCAGAAACTAAGGATTATGGGAACTGTATTAGGCATCAAAAATCTTTCTGACATTGGCTGGCCAGTGTTTGAAATTCCTTCTCCTCGACCATCTAAGGACAATGATCCAGAGGATGAAGATGTTGATAGGGAAACAGAAGCAAAGGAATCCTCAGGAACTTGCACAGAGGAGAGCGACGGTGAAGATCAAATCTCTGAGGAGAATGTTGAGGAACTTAGACAAGCCATCAAGAACAATTTTACTAATAAGCCAAATTTTGACTTTCAGGACCATTTTTCAAGGAGGCTTGATAGGCTTGAATCTGAGGATGACTCCGCTTCTTGGGTTATTCCAGAATGCAGTGCTGAGGGAAGCTGCAGCCAACACTGTTTGACGTCTATTTACAGGCCATTTGTTGATAAAGCACTGAAGCAAATGGGGTTGAGGAAACTAATTTTAAGACTGCACAAGCTAATGCATGGTTCATTGCAAAGGGCTCGTATGGCGTTGGTAAGGAGTGATCACCAGCTGGAGGTAGGTTGTTACTGGTGTGAATGCATAGGAGTACCTCCTTGCTGTATCCTTTCTAACTAAAAATGTAGAAATTGATGTCTTAAGTTTTGGTTGCTTTGTTGGCTTTTGAAAGACAGTGTTTGTTATGATGAGGAGCCCAGTTCTTCCACAGAAATGAGTCGGTCCTTTGACGTGAATTACAATTTGTGTGAAGACCAAGCTAGTTCACTGTTCTTATTTGCAAATGAAATGACATTTTTATGATAACATCTTCATTCATTACATTTTCTAATGTCTAAAGCAACAAGTCAGAAAAACTACAGTGAAAAATTAAGCACAATGGTTGGATTGTGAGAAAAATGAGCTGTGGAGGTGGTCACTTTCCTTGTCTCAAAGACTGAATATCTTTCTGCAAGACTTCCTTTATAAAAATGGCATTATAGAAATAGCGTTGTAGTTCTGGGTTTTTTCTCATCTAAATAAAAGAAGTACTGCACTGTGGTGGCACATTATGCTTGAGGACAGATGGGATAAATGAACGGACTCAACCTTGAAATCTCTGAAAACAAATCATGTTAGCATGTTGCATTCTTCAGCTGGCTCTTAGTTTAATTATTATTTTTCTTTGGGTCACTTTATATTCTTGATTAAGAATGATTGATTGTGTGTCAATAAAAGCAAAGTAGAATTAAGCAGTAAATGAAGGACAGTAGTTGAAATTTTGTATTGTATGATGTGGTCACCAATTATTTCAAGGCTGAGTATTATTTCTTAGTATAAACTAAACCTTGTAGACATTTCTATACTAGAAAGAATGGGTGGCAAGAATTACTGGTCCTCCTTGATCAAGTGTTATTGTGTGTGGGACTTACCCATGAGTTCTGGAATGAGGTACCTCTTAGCCAACATGTCCATTCTAATATGGATACCATATGTGCTTTTTAATATATTGTTCATCTCTGAACTTTGACTGTCACATTTGCAAAAGGAATAAGAATTGTATATCTCCCTCAGGTTATTTTTTAGGATTAATAAATTTATAAATATAAAGCTATTTGATTTTGAAAGTTTATTTGCAATGTTACTAGTGTAGCTATTACTGTAAAAATGAAGCTATTATTGAATTTTAATTTGTTCTCTAATTGGTTTCAGCTTGTGTTCTAGAAGATTTGCATTAGAAATACACAAAGATTTTCTTAAGTATTTGACTATAAGAAAAACTTGCAGGTTTCTGTTAAAGTAGCCAAAACCAACCCAAACCATATTTGCTTAGAAAGTTCATCTTATATATAGGCAGAAATACCTTTAAAAAAATCAAAGTAAGACATAGTTTGGGGGGTATTGAAAACTGCGTAAGAGTTCTTAAAACAAATTAATAAAATTTAGCTAAGACCTGTAGCTAAGGTCTCTGCTGCAGCTTCACAGAATTAATCTCCAGAATTTAGTGTTGGATGACTTGTGTAAGGTGTAAGATTAATCTCTTTTCCCTCCTTCTGTACCCTTGTGACTCCTTTGAATGCTCATATTCAGTAATTGCTACATTTTCTTTGGAATATTGTTCTCTTTTAAGAAATGAATTGATGACTAAAGGTGATTGTTATAAAATTGTAGACTTCTTGGCTTCCCTGAAATTTAAAGAATGTTGTCAAAAAAACCCCACAGCTGTTTGTCAGAAGTATGGTACCTACTGCAGCAAAAGATGATGACACTATATTAAAGTGAAGAGGTGGTTTTAAATTACTTAGTCTTTACATCTGACATACCTTGAATGTAATGTCTTTGGGCTTGTTTTTTTTTTTTTTTAGTGCAGTTCAGTTTCATATTTGTATGCTACAGAGTTGATAGTCTTCTGTTAGTCTTTGCCTCTGTTACTTCTGTCTCTTGACTCTGTGTTTATTTATGTACTGACACTTTACAGTCTCTGGACATACTTTCATTTCTGCTGTTGCTTAAACACTGTCTAAATCACATCTAAAATGTGCTTTCTGGATTCTTCTGCTGTATATATTGTAATGCTCGTTTCATCTTAAATGTGCATAAAACTTTATACAGATTTCTACTTTAGCATTTTTTAATACAGAGGTTTGATTCCTCATGGGCTCTGATACTTTAGAAAGGCTCATAGGTACTATACAGGCCATTTTGTGTAGAAGTTGTAGGGTTTGATTCTTAACAAAGATGGATAGTGTTTCTTTAGTTTAAAAAAGCAGAGCTATTATTTAGTAGAAGAGTATTTAAGCTTATGTACATAAGCATTTCATTGCTTATTTAACTCACTATGCTTTTGAGTGTGGATTTTATGTATGATCTCAATAAATGGCTTGGCCTTTTTCTTGGGATTTTTTTAAATGAGTATTTGGTAATGCCTTGAAACATTTCTGATTGGCCCCACAGATGATTAAGATGAGTCAAATTCAACAGTATAAGTTTAGGTGCCTAATACTAAGCCCTAATGTCATCTGCTCCTATTCTTGATATTAGGAAATAATAGATTAATTCTATTGTGTTATTTTTGCTCATAGACCAGCTCTTTAATATTTCTTGTAGGAACTAAATTTTCCAACACTGTATTTGTGTCACAATAAGGATTGTGTTTCTTTAAACTCTTTGTCGTAATGTGGAAGTTCAGTATTTTCATGATAGTTTGTTAATGAAAACTTCTATAAAAGTCTTTACCGCTGGTGCTGCATGTTTATTTTAAAGAGAGTTAGTAAAAAGAAGACATGAATATGCCATCTAAGAAGATAGGCTCTTATATACATGTTTTGATTTTCTGCTAGATAATAAGCTGAAACATGGCTTGTTTTTTTTTTTTTTTTTTAACTTTCCAGGCAATACTTTACCATTGGTCTAATTTCTGCTAATGTTTTTCTTGAGTTTGTAGTGGTGTTACTTAAATTTGGCACTGAAGAAAAACCTAAAAAATGCTAATTATATGTACTATATGAATGAAGGGTACTTGGATATCATAGTTAGCAGCTGTGAAATGAGAATAAGACTAAAACTTAATTTGAAATGAATCTTAGCCTTAGATGATGTGTGTTATGTTTAGGAGCTGTACATCTACTGTAGTCCAACTTTTCTTTCTAAATTAAACCCTAGAGTGCCTTCAGGTACAACCTTGCTAAGGATGTTATCACAAGGTATATACTTAAGATATCTAGTATGTTTATTTCGGATAATCTCAATTTATTTTCTTTAATTAGAAAAGTAATTCTTATTTGAATGTAATTTTTATTTAAATGAAAAGCAAATTTAGCAATAAAAAACCCAAACAACAAACTAGCTTGATCTCTTTATATTAACATTTACTAAAGTTCATAAGTTAATTTTTCAATAGTTTAGCTTAGTTTAGCTAGTGACACTTTCTTGAATATTGCATTCATTTGCAATATAGAATTTTATGTAATGCATTATATATTATACATATTACTCACCTGAAGTAGCCAGGTGCACACTTATTTCTCTAGTTATAGTCAAAACAGAAAAATAAAGTAAGGTTTTCTTCACTCCCCAAGGTCCATAATTGTTTTTCCTCAGACTGATGATCCTTAAATAAAAAAAACAGTAGCTTTAACAAAAGCCCAGCAATATAGACTTTAAACTTCTGTGGCTTACTTGCCAGTTAATGTAATATTACCTTTTAAAAATAGACTTTTGTGATGCTATTTTGAAGAAATGCAAAATCCTAAAGAATTTTTAAGGATCCTTTTCTTGATACCTGTTTCTTGTTACAGTTTTCAGAATTTCCAGATCCCATGTTGTGTTCAGATTATGTGCAGTTACTAAATTTCCCACCTTGTTGCGAGCAAAAATGCAGCACAGTGTCATGGGAAGAGTTGAAATCCATGGATTTACCATCTTTTGAACCTGCATTCTTGGTCCTCTGCCGAGTCCTGCTCAATGTTATCCATGAGTGTCTAAAGCTAAGGTTGGAACAAAGACCTGCTGGGGAACCATCTCTTTTGAGTATTAAACAGGTTGGCTTCAATTGTTTTTTTAATACGTCCTTTCTCTTTGAAATTGCTTTGTCATTTCATTATGATGGAGTTTTCAGTTTAAAGAGGATTAGTGTAAGAAATGACAATGTATAATTGTGTAATAACCCTTGTAAATAGTCTTGTATTTCATACAGAGATCTGATTTTTGCATAGTAAACAACTGGTCATATATACCTCTCTGACTTAGGCTTCCAAATCACAACTGCTGATTAAAAAATTATTAGCCAATGAAGGTAAACAGTATTTTTTTCCATTTGCATTATAAGCTGTATAACCTTCTCCAGCACATCTTCCTCCATTTGGATTTCTTAGCCAGCATAAGTAGTTTTAAGGTTCTGCATATTTCTCCTTGGATTTGATAATTTTTTCTCTTGGAAGTGTAAGACATCTGCTAACATGCAGTAATCACATAATGAAGGTTAATTAAGAATCAAAATTAAAAAAAAGATTTTTTTTTTTCCCAGCATATTGTATTATATAACTACCTGAGACTTTCTGTGGATAGTGATCCAAGATTATCATTCCTGTCATTGCTGGAGAATATTGTATGAGGATTTCTTTTCTGGTGGCTAGCTGATACAATGAAGATGGTTTGCACCAATGGTACTTTTCAAAACGTAGTCCAGGACATACTAAATTCATCTGATCTCCTTGCTCCCTGGCAAGCATAACCAGATCAGGGATTTATCAGGTGATCTTTAAGGGTGAACATTTAAATTAACTCTTGGTCTGATTATGATTTCACATTCCAGTTATTTGCTACTCCAAAATCAATAGCGAAATTGCTTTATGATTCCAAATAAATTTGTCCTCTCTCTTTTCTCGCCATTCTCACCTCATTGATTGAAACCTAAAATTTCAACCTTAACAGTCATAGAGTAAAATATTGCCTAGCATACTCTGTTTTGAAGCACAAAGACACTGGGGCTGTTTTTTTGCCTTTAACATTTTATGTGCTCCTTGCTGACTTTAAGTACAAAATGCACTTCCTGTGTTTGTTACAGACTGTTTGGGTGGTGTATACTGACTTGCTAATGTCATTGAAGAAATGAATTCAACTCAGCAAATGCGTGCTGTCCCACGCAATGTACCTGAACAGGCAAAGGGGCTGTGGAGGATGTTGCAGAAATATACCTGTTTGTTTCCTGAAGAATTCCTAATCCCTAACAGCTTGAGCAAGCTCAAAACTAGAATCCAAAAAAACTGGAGTTTTACTCTGCAAGTTCAGAGTATTACAGAGAAGTTTGGATTGGAGGTACTCTAGTCCTACCTTCTGGAAGCTGGGTCCTAGATTGGGTTATTTTATTATTATGTTAAAGCATTGCCAGCAGGTTGAGAGAGGTGATCCTCCCCTCTACTCAGCTCTGATGAGGCCACACCTGGAGTGCTGTGTGTAGTTATGGCCACCGCAGTACAGGAGAGACCTGGGGCTCCTGGAGTGGCTCTAGCAGGGGGCTGCAGTTATGATGAGGGGACTGGAGCATCCCTCATGTGAGGCAAGGCTGAGGGAGTTGGACCTGTTCAGTCTTGAGAAGAGATGGCTGAGAGGGGACCTCATTGATATCCTGCATCACACAACTTAGAAATGGGCTCCCTCGTTAGTATCCCTGTAGCCCTCAGAAGCTGACCATCTGGAATATGATCAATCCAGGTATCTTCAGTCATGCTGCTCTCCCAGCCACTGGATAAGGATGCAGTACTTCTAGGCAACTCAAGACAGCCAGACTGTCTTAACTGTAGCGATAAGATCTTAAAATTCTTTCAAGATACTATTCAGAAAGAAGAACTTGTGTCACAGCACAGCATTATGGAAATGGCACTGCTCTACCTCCTTCTGCAATATGATTTTTTCCTGGGTGAGCTGCTGTGTACTGGCCTTCTCTGCCCTGAAGGCCAGGGGTAGTGCTTTATTGTTGTGCTTGAGGGAGACTTTAATAGTGGAAGAGTTGTCAATTCTTTTCATTTTGGTTTTTGATGCAAGGAAGGCATTCAACTTCAATCCTAATTGTATGAAGTTTAATAAGGGTGAGTGCTGGATTCTGCACCTGGGATGGGGTAACCCTGGTTGTGTGTACAGACAGGGAAACAAGAGGCTGTGGAGAAAGGGACTTGGGGACCCTGGTCTGTGGCAAGTTGAATATGAGTCAGCAGTGTCCTGTCAGCCAGGAGGGCCAACCGTGTCCTGGAGGGCATCAGGCAAAGGATCACCAGCAGGTTGAGAGAGGGGATTATCCTGCTCTGTACTGCACTCGTGCAGCCTCACCTTGACTACTGTGTGCAGTTTTGAGCACCACAATATAAGAAAAATATTAAGCTATTGTAGTGTCCAAAGGAGGGCAACAAGGATGGTGGAAGGGTCTGGAGGGGAAGCTGGATGAGGAGTAGCTGGGGTCACTTGGTCTGTTCAGGCTGGAGAAGAGGAGAGAGAGGAAAGACCTCATTGTAGTCTTCAACGCCCCCATGAGGGGAAGCAGAGGGGCAGGTGCCAATCTCTTCACTCTTGTGACCAGTGACAGGACTTGAGGAAATGGCATGAAGCTGAGTCAGGGAGGTTTAAGTTAGATGTCACAAAAAAGAGCCAGGGCCAGGAGTTGGTCTCAATATCCTGATGGGGCCTTTCTGACTCAGCATAATCTTGTATGCTTCTGTGTCTGTTACGTGTCTGACGGGGGGGGTGTCAAGAAGACAGAACCGGGTTCTTCTTGGTGGCGCCAAGCAATAGGGCAAGAGGCAATGGGCATAAACAGATGCACAGCAAGTTCCACCTGAATATCAGGAGGAACTCCTTTGCTGTGTGGGTGACTGTGCACTGGAACAAAGTGCTCAGAGAGGTTGTGGAGGCTCCCTCACTGGAGATATTTAAGGACTATCTGGATACAATCCTGTACCATGCACTCTTGGCTGAACCTGCTTGAGCAAGGAGCTTGGACCAAATGACTTACTGTGGTCCCTTCCAACCTCACCCATTCTGTGGTTTAGGTCAGAAGGTTCAGGTCAGAATCATGCCAGATCCTGAATATTTGCAGCAAGAGAAAGATTTTGCTACTTTTCCAGCCAGTCTGCTTCAGTGTTTAATTTTTCTCCCAATAAAGTGATTCTCTTCCTTCCCCCCCCCCACCCCCCACACTCCTTGAATTTAGCCAGTTTCCTTGAAGCAACTCATGCCTATTGCCTTTCGTGGAATCACCGTGCATCCTGGCAAAAGGATTTGTTCTCATTTTCTCTGTAACTACTCTCTAGGCATTGGAAAACCATGATTAGATTTCCCTTGCATATTTTCTTTTCAAGGTTGAATAAACCCAATCCCTGGAATTGCTTGTTGTTTGCAAGTAGTGTAGCACAGTCTAGGTTTTGTAGTGATTGTTATAGTGACCCTTATTTGAGTCACTAGGACGTTTAAGTGTTTCCTGCTTTTAGTACCGTTTGAAGTGTGTAGCAGTACTGTTTGATTGTATCAAGTGTGCTAGTCCTGTTACTCAACTTTTCCAAGTCAAGGTTAAATTTTTGTGTTGCTGGCAAGTCAATTGTATTATTTAAGAAAAATAAGTCTGATTTCCAATAAAAGTATACACAAAAAAAGGAAAACTGACACAGATTATGCTTCTTTATAATGTATTTTTTCTCCTGTCCTTTCTCACTAGCTTCCTTCTTTTTAGCCATCTCATCCACATTTCACTTTCAGCAGTAGCTTTTGTAACCCTGATGGTCCCATGTTACCAGAGAGCTCTTCTCTTTTAATGCAATTTGCCATTGTGCGGTACCTGAACATTTCAAGGGCATTCTCAAGTTCAACATTGGTGCTGAGAGGTGGATGTGTGTTTGTGAGCTATTTGTTTTTGGTGTCTTGCTCTACCTGCTTTAAGAAAATAATTTATTCAATAAACTCCCTAAACTAAAAGCAACACATCAAACTAATAATAGTGATAATATTTTCAGTTTAAGCTGTGCATTCTTTTTTACACTCTGTAAATACACCGTATTTTTGTTTGCCAATTGCCTTATGAGTATCAGAAGTTGACACAAAAATCTGAAGTGCTAATTTTAAACTCTGTATTCTGTTATTTAATAGCATGCCCCTATAAAAAGTATTATTTAAATAAAACCTTGCATTTTTAATGAAGTTTTGTGATTTTCTTTTGGAATGGACATGGATCAAAGGGCAAAAAAGCCCCATAGGTTACTATACAATGCACTGGATGTGATAGAGTGGAGAGCGAAGAAACAAATTTATTTTTAAAATGATTTGTTAGGGGTATAGAAGTGTAATTTTGGATTTCCACCCTTGGAAAAAATCAGGTAATTTTAAATTATGGAGTTCAGACTACTTCCCTTATTTCATCTGCACAGGGGGAAGCACAGCATAATGTGCTGTGACCTGTAAAGCATTCCAAAGACTCTTGCCATACTAAGAGCATTCCTGTATGTTTCTTGCTGTCATGCATTATCCTTTCTCATACACTGAGTTCACTATATCGATAAATTACTTTGTCAAGGTTTTAAAGAAGTTTTTAAAAAACACATTAACCAATTGACAATTCTGTTCCCTTTGACCCTTCAGACAGTTACCTCTCGTCCTCTCACTCTTCTGATCAACAACTTCATTAAATCACAAGATCAGGGCTTGTCAGACCCTGAAGACTACTAATGATTTCAGGACAATACACACTTAGCACTGCAAAGACTTCTGAAAGAAAGGCATTTATTAGTGTAGGTTTGAAAGGATCCTTGTTCTTTTGTGTACTTCTATACCTCAGATTGTGTGTGTCTCTTGAAATAAATAAATGCTAAGGTTTCAGGGAGAGGGGACAGCTGTTTGCCCAAAGGCGACCACTTCTGCAGCTGAGAACATAACTTGGCTCATGTTAGTCTTGCCCAGGGAAGTAAAAAAAAAAAAGCGCAACCCACTATCTCTTTTCAAGTCTGGTGTGGATTTTGGAGTTGTGAGCACCTGCCCAATAGATTAATAGTGAATTTACTGTAGTAAAGCGCTTCTTACAGGTATCTAAGCATGTGTAAAACACATTACATGTTATTCCTGACTTGCTTACATTTAAACTGTTGATTTAATGGCTGTAAGCCCTATTTCCCCCCTTTGAAACTAATTTTTCATTAAGTTGCTTGCTGTGATTCCGTGCAGGAACTAAAGTCTGAAACATCTGCCTCCATTTCCATCTGTGTTCCCTCCGTTCCACAGTTACGTGTCAAATAATGAGATTGCAATTAAATAATCCTGGAAAACTAATCACATTTTTCCTGTAGGTTTGTAGAGCAACTGTATTAATTTCAAAAAGCTGTAGAAATTATGTAATGCCAACTAACTTGTTGAGACAGACTAGACTGACAAATTAAACCTTCATTTCCATGGGAGAATTCAAGAGTCATAACTGATGGCAGTTGTTGGGTTTTTCTCTTGCAGCTAGTGAGAGAGTGTAAAGAGGTTCTGAAGGGTGGTCTGTTAATGAAGCAATATTACCAGTTTATGTTACGGGAGGTGTTAGATGACTTACAAAAGATTGATTACAACATTGATTCTTTTGAAGAGGACCTGCATAAAATGTTAATGGTAAGCATCAAAAAGAAAAGTTCAAGTAAGTGTATTAATCTGAATACTACTAATAAATTCAAGTAGTTTTATTAATCTGAATACTGCTAATAGAAATGTGTTATGCTAGGTACAGTTATTGGGGTTTCTGTGTTGTTTTGTTTTTTGTTCTTATTTTTTATTTTTTTTTGTTGTTCTTATTTGATACAGTGTTATTGCTTTAATGAACTTGTAACGGTAACACAGAAGCCAATGGTATTTTAGCAATGACTTTACTGAACTGTGGTAAAGTATACTTGTAAATAGCCTGTATATACAGTAAAATGGTTCATCTATAGAACTGTGAATTTCATACCTTTGAACTAAATTTTGAATAGCATTTTAATATTGAATAAAATTAAGCATGATTTTTTGATTAACATGGTATCTTACCACATTGCTATTGTATTCATGTACTGTTGATACCTTATTTTAATGCGTACTCATTATTGCAATTAGTTAAGCATAAAGAAGTACTTTCAAGAAAAACACTTAGCCTCTGATAGGTACTATATGAAATATATTTTAGTAAATATATTTTAGTAAATTTACTGTTGCTTTGGATGTGATTGATTTTTATTCTGTTGCGAGTTGTTTGAGCTTTGCCCTCATTATTCTGAGGGATACACCTCAGTACCTCACCACTAGTGTTTTGTCAGCAGAGCTGTTGGCACCATCTACTGTTGAGCATTCATGTAATTTCCCATTATGTGCTTTCAGTGGTGAAAATATACTGTTTTACCTAAATTTTCTTGTGCCTCTTCTGTTTGTCCATAGCATGAGAGTCACGGACCTGCTCAAGCAGGTTCAGAGGAGGGCTGTGAAGATTATCACAGGGCTGGATCACTTTCCCTATGAGGGTAGACTGAGAGTTGGGGTTGTTCAGCCTGGAGAAGAGAAGGCTCTGGGGAGGCCTTAGAGCAGCCTTTGATACCTAAAAGGGGCCTACAAGAACAATTAAGAGTCTAGTGATTATCAGGCAGTGATAAGATGGTGGCAATGGCTTTAAACTGAAAGAGGGCAGGTTTAGATTAGATATGAGGAAGAAATTCTTCACTGTGAAGATGGTGAGGCACAAGAAAGGGTTGCCCAGAGAAGTTGTGGATGCTCCCTGCCTCAAAGTGTTCAAGGCTGGGTTGGATGGGTTTGTGAGCAGTCTGATATAGTCAAAGGTGTCTCTCCCTGCCCATGGCTGGGAATTTGGAACTGACTGATTTTTAAGGTCTCTTCCGACTGACTCCATTCCGTGGTCTTGGCATTATTACAGTGTAGTCTGAAAAAAACCCTCAGAAAATGTCTTAACCATTTCTAAGGAGGAGTGTTGCTGGATATTATGAATTACTGAACTGAAACAAATTACAGTTAGTTTTTTGCATTCAATGTGATTATGAGGGGCAGATGTTTGGACTTAGATGTTTGTACTTAGCTGGATTTTTTGGTTGGTTTAAAATGATAGTAATCAAGTAAAGGTGAGAGACTTGATATAGTATAATGTAGAATCTCAAAAAGCTGTTCACTGCACTTACTGATATCCAGGAAGATATGTTCAGATAAAACCTTCTGGAATAATCCAGTCAATAACAGAGATTGTTTTTTAGCAGGTCAGCTTTAAAAACTGAACACTAGGTGTTCATGGATACAATGGTGAATAGCAGCACAACAAACAAGGTGATGGTACTGTTGATATTTTCAGAAAGGTGCTGTGGAGACAGAATTTAATACTTCAGTTGCATTTTCACCTTCTTGAGCCATAAATTGCATTTTTTGTGTGGAAACGTGGAACTCATTTTCAGTCAAAACAAGTGAAAATTGTTGTAGAAATACCATCCAAAAATTGTATAATATTGAGATTGTTTGATTTGACAAGTTCTAATCTTTAGTTACATGTTGTGTGGTTATTTAAACAGAAAACATCTCCCTTCTTGTGTAGGTTTACTTTGATTATATGCGAAGCTGGATCCAAATGCTGCAGCAGTTACCTCAAGCGTCTCATAGTTTAAAAAATCTGTTGGAGGAAGAATGGAATTTCACCAAAGAAATAACTCCTTATATAAGAGGAGGTGAAGCTCAAGCTGGAAAACTGTTTTGGTAGGTTTTATTTAATTACTCAGATTGTGGTGTTGATTTGTCCCAGATGGGTATTCAAGTCAGCACTCATTCAGGGTTCTCAGATTGGACTTCTAGAGGCCTCAGGAAGTAGCTGATAGTTTTGTGAATTTGTGGATTTGTGAATTTATGGACAATGACTGTAAGTCAGTAGGATGCAATATGTGGAGATGGCCCTGACCGTGGTTATAACAGAAATGGTTGCTTCTATGGGGAGTCCTCATTCCTGCTAGAGTGACTGAGGGCCCCAAGATGATGCTTGTTTCTGTAAGTGGACTTAGCAACACAGCTCTCATGCATTAGACAGCGTAGGAAGGAGTTTAGGTGCCACACTACCTGAATAAGACTGAAAGTTTCACCCTTTCTGTTGCTACAGTGATATTGCAGGAATGCTGCTGAAATCTACGGGAATTTTTTTAGATTCTGGACTACAGGACAGTTGTGATGAATTTTGGGCCAGTGCTGATGACAGTACTGCATCAGATGAAATCAGGTATTAGGCTCTTGGCTTAATAATAACAAACTCATGTTTCTATACCTTTGACAGGTACATGATGTATTTCATTTCTTAGGATGCAAACTTTGTAAATGCAAGGCTCTTTAGACTTTATTGCTGTATTTCTGTATGCAGTAGTAATGAAACATCGTTCGTTTGAAACCTAGTCACCTTTTTAGTTCAAGAGGAGAGATTGTTTATATAATGATATTTAAATTATTATATTCTGATCAAAAATGTTCCTGTTCAAACTCAAATTATTTGTCAACTGCTTGCAAATACTTACCTTCTCTATATTCTCTATGTTCTTTCTAGTAATGTATGTAGAAATAATTCTTATTTTCTATAAGAAAATTAATTCTTATTTTCTTTGGCTATGTAAGTGCAATATGAATTATTAAAATACTGTCACTTTGTTTCAGGAGGTCTGTTATAGAGACCAGCCGAGCACTGAAAGAGCTGTTCCATGAAGCTAGAGAGAGAGCCTCCAAAGCTCTTGGCTTTGCTAAAATGCTGAGAAAGGTAAGTTAATAGTCTCATCTTACTTACATGCTTTAAAGAAATTTAGTCTGAAAGCATGTTCTTTTGTTTTGTCATTACTTGTAGGACCTTGAAATAGCAGCAGAATTTGCATTGTCAGCCCCCGTGGGAGATCTTCTGAATGCTCTGAAAACAAAAGAGTATGTGAAGGTAAATGGACATAGGTAATGAAGTTGAGGCATGAAAGGGAAGTGAGGATGCCAAAGGATAGTGACATGCTTTCAGTTTTTCAGAGGCATCTATATCTCAACTTCCAAAGTGTTGTGTATTTAATATTGAATTGTGGTAGTCTTTCTGTATTTGTCTTTGTGTGAGAATGGTGGGCTGTCATTCAGGAAATTGGTGTCTGAATCCCTTGTTTTCACAAAGATTCTCTTTGTGACTGATAAAAAAACCTTTTTGCTTCAGTAATACTTACTTGTGACAGGGGTAGTAATAATGTTTAGTAGTGAGTGCTATGAAACAAATGCTTTCAAATTTATGAGGTAAATGGAAACATCAGTAAAGGGACATGTTTAAGTAGCTAATCTCAAACTATGGACTTGTGTTTTGCTTTTCTAAAGCAAAAATACTGTAGTGGAGGTTTGCTCTAACAAGCTTCCTTGAGGGTATTAAGGGCATGAGAAATGCATGGATTGTGGTCTGTTTCAGGATAACTGTTGCTAGAAAACTTGTACAGCAAAAGGAAGTTAAGCCTTCAGTGACTGATAGTTACTGCCCTGTAAATTCCTACATTTGTGGTCTTGCAAAATTCCTTAAAAATTCCTAGGTCAGCAAGTCTTCGTTATAGTTTGAATTTAACAAGTCATTTTCTTCAACAGATTAAATGTATTTGGACCTGCTGTTCTCTTTTTATCCTTCCATACACTTATTTGAGAAATAATGCACTAGATTTGTGTGACAAAATTCTGGTTAGATTTATATAAATGTTTATTAAAAATAGAAATTTGTTCAAGGGGATACTGACAAGCTCATAGGAGAGAAGTTCATAAAGCATTGTTAAATACATGAATGAAATATCTGGCTCGGCAGGGCCCTGGTCCATCGATTAAGAGTCAGAAAATGACCAGGGAAATCAGTATGTTTACTTTAGTAAAATGTTTTCCCCCATTTATCAACTATTGACTGCTTTAAGACACCATAATAAGATCTTTTAGTTAAAGATCATGTCATTGTTCTTACATATGTTTGAAGAAAAAATTGGATCTTGAGTTTGAAACACCTGTTATATGTGGGCTAAATGATTTACATAGATTATTTGATTCTCAAGATTTTTTGCTTTATAGATATTCTCCCATTTTTTTTCACCAATCAAAATGACACATTTTGATGATGAACACTATATATTTGCCCTGTAATATGTAGTGAGTTTAAATTTTTAACAACCTTTTCAGACAGATGCTCATTAGTTTTGGGAGTCTAATTTAGCTTTCAGTAATGACCATCTATTTTCTTTTTTTTTTTTGCATTGACCTGTACAGTATAATGGTTTTAATTATAAAATGTGTCTGCCTAATGGTAGATGTGTTGAGCTCAGTGTTTTGTCTTAGCTTAATCACATCACAGTCTGAAAAGAGGGAATTAAACTTCACTGAGAGTCACTTACCTCATGTCAAATCAAAGTATCGGCCATTTCACTGTGTTCACAGTGAATGAACTTCTGGTGCCTGACTTGGTTAAAGTATTGCTACCAATGTGACAGATAAAATCAGAAGTAGGTTATAAGTAGTATTAATAGTATTTTTTTAAAAGAGAACACTCCAATTGAGCTTAATTAGTCTAGCTTTCATGAACAGTAAAAGAGTAACTGATATTTTTAGCTAGATTTTTATTTTACTCTTATCTTCTGTATCCATTGACAAATGTAGGAATTCTGAAGGAATTTTTCTTTAAATTTTTCAGTTTTAGAAATTGTGCTTCATAAACCTTCAATTAGTGTTGACTACTGTTTAAGATATGTGTATATTTATTTTATGCGTGTCTATACACACATACACAGTATATATGTGAAACTGGACATTTTTGTAACAAGATCCCTTTAGGAGAATGTTGAGAAGGATCAGTTGAAGGTACAAGGAGAGATGTCGTTGAAAATTGGTGGTCTAGTGGATTAGTTATAATGCATTTTGACTTCTAGTGCAAAAATGGCTGAATATGTTGTTTTAGTGTGTATATTGTACAGCTTTCTAGGATGGAAGTTCTCCCTCTTACTTAAATGAGATCTATCTATAAAAAAAACAACTATTTTTTTCTATTTTATGTATCATAGAAGAGAGTGAGCTTTTTTTTTTTCCTACAGGTACAAATTCCTGGACTTGACAGTTTACAAGTATTTGTGCCAGACAGTATTGCGGGAGAAAAATCTGTGATTTTGCAGCTTCTCAATGCGGCTGCTGGAAAGGATTGCTCCAAGGATTCAGATGAGCTGGCATATGAGGCCTATCTGCTGATGACCAAGCACAGTGACAAAGACCATGAATTAGATGACAGCTGGAGTGCGTGGGAGGGTCAGCCTGTCAAAGTAGTGCCACAGGTAGAAACTGTAGATACACTGCGCACCATGCAGGTGGGTTTGGTCTTTTTCCCTGCTGTTTATATGATCTCCAGACTTCTGATAGGATAAGCATTCACAGATTAACTGCAGTAATTTAAATGAGGCGTGTGTCCTTTTATAGATAATGAAGTTAAATTTGGGGGATAGGATTGATTCTTAGTTGTGTTAAATGCAAATATTAAAGGGATTGTAGCTTTTCTTGGAAGGATCAATCCATGTACATTTTCCAGGGTTGGACTTTATATCTTAAAGAGAGGCTTTCAATATTTAGTTGGGTGTTCAGTATAAGAAGTGTGGATAAGACTTGAAAACTGTATTTTTATTAAGAAGTTACCAGTCTCCAAGGACATGTTGTGGTTGTGTGCTTTCCACACAGAGGCATGAAACCAGTTACTTTTGATCTGGGATAAATTGATGTTTAACATTTAATTTCTGTGGAAGTTACTGGATGTTCAACAGTTCTGCAGGAAGAAATCTTTTGAGTCACACTTTCCTTCATCTCAAGCCAGTAGGGGTTCCCTGCCAGCAGTTCTGCTGCACTCTGGCTGCCAGCTGCAGCTCCCTGCCCCTCCTGTTTTCACATCCTTACATTAAGCTAAGTAAATTTTGCTTTTGATGTGCCATGCAGTTCTGTGGATCCCTACTGTAAATGGACTCTACTGTCTATGAAGAGAGTGACTTTCCATGTTGCTCTGCCTGGCCTTAGCATTCAGAGGGCTCTAGCAGTTACAGGCAGTTGAAAAAGTCACTCCTGTACGTACTGCTGTTTATAACATGCACAAAAGTGTTACTTTTTTTTTTTTGCCTGTTGTTCAGAACAATAAAAATATCCTTTGATTAGAGCTTAGGAGTTCATTTGACTTCTATCAAAGTTAATATTTCTTTCAAAAAATAAAAAGCAGTAGATGAAATTTGATTTGCAAATTATATTCTTACATATGTAAGGGCCCATAAAACACTGTCTCCCTGTTTATACGTATGTAACATATTAGGTTTCTTTAAATCCAGTATTGAAAGCTTAAGAAGATTGTGTTCTGTGTTCAAAAAAACCCCCACATTTTGATTGAAAGCTGGAGAAAGTGTAAGGTTATTTAAGAAATAACAAATAAAAGAATAAACTTTTAAAGAATTTTGAGCATGAAAATATTGTTTGGGGATGAAGTATTGAAAATCAGAATGCTTTGTGAGTAACTTGTTGCAGATGCATTGTCTAGAGTTCATAATCAGCAGAGCTTAGTATGTGACTCATTGCCACGGCAAAGGCAGTGTCATCTGGGACTGCTTTTGTAGACTTCTGCTATATTAGAGCTATGGTTTCCAAAACATATTCTTACATTGTCATAACTTTCAAAATTTGAGCAAATACTGTGTGTTAAATCCATGCCTGTTCAATAGCGTACTTCTGTCTGGAAATATATTACATTTCTTGGATAAAACCTGTTGGTTTACGTGATGATTGTTACTTCCATCTGCTTTGAGAAAATACAATTTTGCTTAGCTGCTTCTTCTTTTGTGTATAATTAATCTGAAGATAACTTCAGATACAGTGTTTCCCAAACCTTTCTAGAAGTGGAGAGGAGTATATTCCCCTTGAAAACTTGCTGTGGCACTTGACCTGATGGAACTCCGCTCACAAGATCACAGATAGAGTTTAGTTGCTACATCGAGCTTTTCTGTGTGAATTAAAGATTTTCATGAAATAGTGACAAAGAGATCTTTCCTAGTTTAGAGTTTAAAAAATAACTGGTTGGAATCTGGTGATATGGGACATGTTTTCATAGAGAGGATTTTTTTTAATAAGAACTAGCGGTGTCTTTTTTTCCTAGGTTGATAACCTCCTCCTTGTAGTCATTCAATCTGCCCACCTGGTGAGTCAGAGGAAAGCTTTCCAGCAGTCTATTGAAGGGCTCATATCTCTGCGCCAGGAACAGACATCCAGCCAACCAGTCATCGCCAAAGCTCTGCAGCAGCTAAAGGTAAGCAGTTTTTGAGGTCATTAGCCAAAATTGGTGGCACTTTTCTTCCACTGTTTTACTTATCAACGAGCAGACTTGATTGCAAAGCTAATGGGATATTCTGCAATTGTAACTTGTGCAGCAGTCCTCTGTGCACTTTCAGTACAATTCTATTTTCACAAATGACTTGAGTGCATTTTTGTGCTATATTGGCGTAATCCTTTCTGCAGTGGGTAATTGGAAAACCAAGTCCATAATGCAAATGAAATATTCATAGCAGCAGAATGAATTCATCTTTGTGTGACAGTACAATTAAATTGAAAGTGTATGATTTCATAAAAAGAAATGATATCAAAATCAATTGTCTGCAATAAACAGCTTTCTTTCCTTGTTTGAAGATTGTTGCTTTGTGATATGAAAGTAGATATTGAATTCCTGCATTCAACAGAAGATGTGTCCATATGCCAAAGTGAAAGTAGAACCAAAGGCTTGGTCACATTATAGATAGTAAAACTCATTTTCTCTTCTTTTGTCTGTCTGATTTTGGTTGGATGTTTTTGTTTGTTTGGGTTTTTTGTTGATTCCCCACTCACCCTTTTGCTGTCTTTGTTTTTGAAGTTAATCTCATGCAAGCAAACAAACTTTATTATAGTACTTCAGTTAATCATAAGACTTGCTTAATGCAAGTGCTGGAAAGTGTTTGTTTTTCCCAGAGAGAATGAATTCTTGTGGCAGTAAAGTACATTTTCATTTAAAATAAAGTAATTCTTAGATTCATGTTTGCCTTAGTCTTGTCAACTGTAGCATATAAATAATACTGTCATGCTCCCTTGTCCCTTTCTATTGTTGCTCAGAACGATGCGTTACAGCTATGCAATAAGATAAGCAGTGCCATTGATAGAATTGATCACATGTTCACGTCTGAGTTTGATGCCGAAGTTGATGAATCTGAATCTGCCACTTTGCAGCAATACTACCGGGAAGCCATGATTCAGGGTTATAATTTTGGGTTTGAGGTAAGTCAACAAAAACTTAAATGTGTATTTTTATAGTAGTTTTGGTAAGAACCAATTAAAATTTCTGGTTTTGCATTGATCCAAATAAAGTAATTAATGACTGTGGAAATACAAAGAATTCATAGAACCAGAGAATTGTTTAGGTTAGAAAAGGCCTTTAAGATAATCAATTCCAACCATTAGTGGAGCACTAGCAGATCTATCACTAAACCATATCTATATCTGCACATCCTTGAAATACTTCCAGGGATGAGGACTCGGCCACTTCCTTGGCCAGCCTGTTCTAATACCTGACTTCTCTTTCAGTGGAGAAATTGTTCCTAATACCCAGCCTAAACCACTTCCTCTTCTCCTAGTGCTTGTTACTTGGGAGAAGTCACCGACACTCATCTTGCTACAATCTCCTTTCAGGTAGTTATGGAAGGCAACAAGATCTCCCTTGAGCCTCCTTTTCTCTATGCTAAGTAACCCCAGCTCGCTCAGCTGCTCCTCATCAGAGTTGTGCTTGAGATCCTTCACCAGCTCCCTTGCCTTTCTCCAAACATGCTCCTGTACCTCAATGTCTTACTTGTAGTGAGAGGCCCAGAACTGGACACCCGACTCAGTGCAGCCTCACCATTGTCAAGTACAGGGGGACAATCACTTCCCTGGTCCTGCTGACCGCTGTTGTTGACACATGCCAGGATGCCATTGGCCTTCTTGGCCACCTGGACATGTTGCTGGCTCATGTTCTGCGGCTGTTGACCAGCACTTCCTAGTCCTTTTCCTTCTAAGCAGCTTTCAGCCACTCTGCCCCTCAGCACTGCATGGGGTTATTGTGACCCAAGGGTAGAACACAGTGCTTGGCCTTTTTGAATCTGGTACAATTGACCTCAGCCTATTGATCCAGCCTATCCAGATCCTTCTGCAGAGCCATCCAACCCTCCAGCTGATCAAACTTAATGTCAGCTGTGAAATTATTGAGGCTGCAAACTTACTGAGAGTGCACTTGATCCCTTCATCCAAATCATTGATAAATATATTAAGCAGGATTGGCTGGAAAACTGAGCCCTAGGGGGCACTGCTAGTGACTGGACACCAGCTGGATAAAGCAGCAGTCACCACCACTCACTGGGTCCTGCCGTCCAGCCGGATTTTTATGCAGCGAGCAGTGCACCTGTCCACAACATAAGCAGCCAGATTTCCCAAGAGAAAACATGGCACTGTGGAAAAGGAGATCAAAGGCTTTACTAAAATACAGGTAGATGACATCCACAGCCTTTCCCTGATCCACTAACTGGGTTACCTCATCATAGAATGACATCAGGCCAGTCAGTAGGACCTGCCTTTCACAAAATCATGCTGACTGGGCCTAATTTCTTGGTTGTCCTGTGCTTGTTGCATGATGGCACTCTAGATGATCTGCTCCAGACTGACAGATCTGTTGTTGCCTGGATCCTCCTTCCAGTCCTTCATGTAGATGGGCCTTACATTTGCTAATTTCTAGTCAGCTGTGACTTCCCAATTTTAGCAGTACATGTAAAAAAATGAGTTGCCTCAGAAATCTTGCAAGAAAATAATTAGAAAACAACAGATGAATCTGTTTAATAAATCTTTTAATTTAGCAATGCCTGGAACTCTAAAAAGCTTTAAAGAACTTGATGATTGCAGGTGTAGTCTTGTAGACTGTACTGCTTGGCAGCATTTTAGATGAACTCAGAATCATTAAGGTTAGAAAAGACCTCCAAGATTATCAAGTCTGACCTTTGACTGAATGCCACCATGCCTATTAAACGCTATTGAAAATGTCATGTTTATTCATTGTTTTCTAATATTTCCAAAGATGGTGACTCCACTATCTTTTGGTGTAACCTGACTTCTCACAGTTTTTCAGCCTAGAATAGCATAATAATGTGAGACATTCTTTCAAAGTTTGTAGTGGTTCTTTTATGGAGTGCCTATAGCTTTTGAGTACCTGCCTTAGAGTCCAGGCACTCAAAATGTTATGTTCAGATTCTTTTAGTGACCTGTTTTACTACTTGATTTCTATCAACTTTGTAAATTTTTTTAAGATTGTCATACCCTAACATACTTCCAGGAGTAGTCCTACAAGAAACAGCTGGTATTTGTTTGATTTTCAAATGTACATGTATATCTGCTTTATTTGCTAATGTTGCCTGCAATATAAATGCTACTTTGCAGTTCAGTCTCTCGTTACTGAACGGGGTATTTATGTAGGGTGTTCCTTCAATGATGTGTATACTGTTAATCATCAGCAGTTGCCTGACATGGACGGAAGAATGCAGTATGGCTCAGTGCTGCCTCTCACTATAGAACACATTTTGTATCATACATTTTTCTTGGTCTTTTTAGTCTCTGAATAGACAACTGCTTGCATAAAATAATTTTATCTAAGAATAGGGTGTAACTCTACCCTGTAAGTTTTGTTAGCCAGAAAATACTCCAGTGGATATTGTAAACCGTACTTTTGTTCTTCTTATTAATACGTGAGAAGTAATCTTTAGTTTCTTACAGTACCATAAGGAAGTTGTTCGTCTGATGTCTGGAGAATTCAGACAGAAAATTGGAGACAAGTATATCAACTTTGCCAGAAAATGGATGAATTACGTGCTTACAAAATGTGAGAGTGGCCGAGGCACTCGACCCAGGTAACAGCCAAGTTGTTATTGCCTTGAGTTTTTGGAAGAACTAGAGAGTTGGGTCAGAGAGTTGGACTAAATGGAGTGACATCTGGCTGGTGCTAGGGTGTTCCTCAGGGCTCAATTTTCGAGTCAGTTCTTTTCCATGTTTTGATGACTGATCTGGACATAGGAGTTGAGTACATACAAATAAGTTTGGCAACAATATTAAATTAGGAGGAGCCATTGATTCCTTCAAGGGTACAGAGGCCACGCAGAGATAATTTAAGGTTGAGTGCTGGACAAGAACCAGCCTTAAGAAATTTAAAAAGGACAAATGCCAGTTTTAGAACCTGAAGTGCTGTAACCCTGGATATACACAGAGATCAGGGGCCAAGAGCTTGGAGTGTGCCCCTTTAGAAAGGGGTCTTATGATTCCTGTTGATGGTAAGCTTTGATTCAACAATGTGCCCTGGTGGCAAAAAAGCCAACCACATCCTGGGGTGCCCTAGGCACAGCATAGCTAAGCAGTTTTAAAGTGTGGTTGTACCACCATACTTAGTGTTGGTGCAGTTTCACCTTGAGTACTGTGCGAATTTTTGGGCTTCACAATCTAAGAAGGATGTAAAAATACTGTAATGTGTCTAAAGAAGGGCAGCAAAGATGGTGAAAGGACTAGAGTGTAATGAGGAGTGCTTAAGGATCCTAGATTTGCTCAGTTTAGGGTAGAGGAGACTGAGTTGCTGTCTGCAGCTTCCTCATCTCTCTGGTGTCAGGACATGAGGAAATGGCTTAAAGCTCTATTGAGGGAGGTTCAGGTTGGGTATTAGGAAAGCATTCTTCACTGGGAGTGTGGTGAAACCTTGGAACAGGCTCTCCAGGGAAATGGCCATGGCCCCAGGCCTGTTGATGTTCAAGAAGCATTTGGACTAATCTCTTAGATACATAGTTTAACTTTTGTGTTGCCTGTGTGAAGTCAGAAGTTGGACTCTGATCCATTTGGATCTCTTCCAACTCAAGATATCCTATGGTCTTACTTGTATTTTGTAGGTTGCAGCTGTTAATTCTAGTAGATCTAAGAGGAGGCATGGGGTGCACAAGTGGCTGAAGACACAACTCACTCTAGCCAAGTTACTTACTTGGCCTGCTCAGTTTATTTGGCAGTGTCTTTACTCTCTTATTTACTGTTCTTGGATATGGTTGAAACCCTTGTGATGGCTTCAGTTGAAGAGCGCTTCATTTTTTCTCTTTTTTTTTTTTTTTTTTGAGATAGATGGGCAACTCAAGGTTTTGATTTTCTTCAAGCCATTGAGCCAGCGTTTATTTCAGCTCTTCCAGAAGATGACTTCTTGGTATGGAATAAGTTATTTGGATTGTGTTTTAATTGTAAATGCTTTTGAAACTATGTTTTCAGGGATAATTGTTTTATAAAACAACATCTGAATATAGATGCTGTTCTGAAACAATTACTGTTGTATATCACTGTTGATGCTGATACCTCTTCAGTTTGTAAGATTCTGAAGAGAGTAGGTTTGTGACCGTTGACAATAATGTTTTCGATTTGCTGAGAGGTTGCTAGTACTGTCTTGGGAGGCCACCTCCCTTTTCATCTTGGGAAAGTTGACAGCAGCTTTTCTACAGAGTGAGAATTTTATAGTTGTCATAATGAATTTCTAAATGTAAACTTCTGAGGCTTAGTTAGCATCTGTGAGTATGAATACAAAATCATAGTTGCTTAAAGATATTTCTTAAAATTGTTCCAACATAAACAGACTTTAAGACATCTTTAATTGTACTGTGAAAAAAATAGTAGACTATAACTGGCTTTTTTGTGTGCTCTGCCTTCCTCCTTTTCCTGTGGAAATAAAATTCTGAGAATTTATTTCTCTGATCTTGGTACAGTACCACTGAGAAGTGAAAGCACAGTTGCCACAAAATAGCAGAATGTGAGTGTCAGCTCCGCTGATTTTTATTAATTTCAAGAAGTATTATGAAATGCCAACCACATTAATCTTGCATAATACAGAAATGATGTAGTTTAGTCTTTTCTCACATGTGTTTTTATCAGGAGCACACTAGTAAGTTATGTATTGGTCCTGTCTGTGTTTCTGGGAAAGTTGTCTGCCTGAATGAGAGTTAAGCTTGTGTTGGGAACACACTGATACTTCAGCTTTAGGAAGTAGCCCCTCAACCTTTTTTGCTTTGATGCAGTTGTTAAAACAGACTTTGAACAAGTGGGAGAGAAAGGGGGAACCCAAAACCTTAACTGAATTTTTGAACTTTTTTCTTTCTTAAACTGTATTTTAGTTTGAGATTATCACTTGAAGCCACTTTGATTAATCTGTACAGTACAGGTCACAGCATTTCACCTAGAAATGGCAATGTCAATCCTAATCTCTTAGTGAGATAATACTTGATGTCATGGAAGAATGACAGTCTAGATTTAAAGCTGTACATTTCGAGCTGAGACTGTAGATCAGTTTGGGTTGGTAAGATATTCCAATCCCAAACTGAACACTTTCTTAGTTTAATAATTCTTGACTTTGTTAGTCTAGCTTCAAGTTCTTGGTCTTCACTGAGGTTTTGAATTTCTGGAATGAATTTTGATTACTCTGAGTGACTGGCATATAGAAGTGACCTTCATAGCAGCTCTAACCTTCATAGCGGCTCTACCAAATAACATAATTTTACTACCTTATTGTGAAGATATGTTATATCCCTGGTGTTCTGACAACTGCATTAAACCAGAGGTTCAGGGTTACATACGCAGTGGATAGTACACCTAATAGTTAAGCTTAGATTGCCTGAGAACCACTTCAATGATTTTTAACCATTAAAATCCCTCTCATGAAAGTTTTGCTTGCTGTCTGTCAATTTCTTTTAATATGTAGGGCTTCATATTTATTGTTTTAGAGACTCTGATCTTGTGATTCAGGCCATCATGCTCTCATCCAACTTTAAGTTGTCATCTTAAAATGGGAAAAGGGGAGGGCAGAGAAGATTGTTACAGTTTTTTCAGCAGTCTTGATTTTAATTTTATTAACAATGGATATTTTTAAGTTCCACTAGCTTTACATTATGAAATGTTCTTTATAATAAGTCATTATTCAGTTCTTATGTAATTTTGATAAAGGCAAAAGGCAAAACAAAACTAAGACTTTGTAGCTTAAATAAAATCAATTACATCAAAACCCTAATGTGGATCCAAATGTTTAGTAGAATAGGTAGAATAAGGATGCTTGCTTGACAGATTACATACTTAACCGGTGTAATTTTGTTAATGTGACAGTCATACGGTAAAGGTCAATCATCCTGTAACAAAACAACACGACTTTTTGTCTGTGTCTTCTAGAGTTTGCAAGCTCTGATGAATGAGTGCATTGGCCATGTTATTGGAAAACCTCACAGTCCTGTTACAGGTTTGTACCTTGGTAAGGCAGAAGTTACTGGCATTTGTTCTGGAGCTTTGCTGCTGCTTTTACAGAATTTTGATTGTACAGTAATTTTAAAATTATACAGATACCAATAAAGTATTTTTAACTGTTCTGTGATTGATGCAAAACTGTTATTGCCTGACAAAGTGTAAGTACATGGTGTTCGTACTCCAGAGTTTTCAAAGCTCTGCAGATGCTTTCCTATGATTTTGCCCTTGAATTCTTGTGAAGCCCTGGAAATCTTCTGGGGAAAGGGCTGTGGTTTTTAAAGGTTGGGTAAAGATGTGATGGTAAATTTAAGAAGGCAATTACAGCTCCCTCTTGCTTGCGTTGTGGTATTGCAGGTATTTATATTTTTGATGGACTTTATATTATTGAGGTATAGATGAATTATATATGGGGGTTTTTGATGCTAGAGCTGTGTGAAATAGTTTTCCAGTATAAAATTTGTCCTTGTGTAAAATATATCTTTAATGAAATCAACATTTGTATCTATAGAGTGGAATCGACATGTTTGATTGTGTAGATTGAGAAGACTGTTTCCTCAGCTGTGCCTCCCTTTTATGCATCTCTTTCTCAGCAGTGCTTCTCTCTCTCTTCTGCTTCTTAATTCCATTGACTGATATACTTTTCAAAATACCATGTCATCTCTATTTCATTCCCCTGATGGGAAAGGCAGGCTTGATGACAGAAGACATGAAGGCAGGGTAATTTGACTCTAGCAAGAGGAGGTTTTTCAGTAAAGTTTCACTTTTGATTAATCTTTGAGAGTCTTACAGCTGAGAAGTATTTGCAGTGAAAGTCGGCCTAATCATTTAGGAAGAAGCATAGTCTAAAATAAAGTTTAGCCAAAATCTATATTGTGATGTAGAAGCTGTACAATGACTTTGCACACTGTTGTTGAGAGGGAGGCCCACTTTAGGTGAATCACTAACAGGTGACCCTGAACTATTGAAGCTCTTACAAATGCTACTGCAGATACAGCAGATCACACAAACTAAATCGCTCAACAGCTTTTGTCTCAGAGGCATGGGGATAACACAGATGTTTAGTGCAGACTTGAATGGCAGTCTGAAACTTTAATACATGTGAAATAAACATAGCTAAACATAAACTGTGTTCTGGTTGTAGATGTTGAAGATACCCTTTCCTATCTTGTGGTAAGGAAAAAACAAGACTTCCTAGTTATGTTTGCATACCATATTGAGGGACTTCAGTCTGCTGTGATCTTTACCCCTTTTTCCAAAGCTGAGTATCCAATTGTGTTCACACTGCTGCCTCTAGGCACATAACAGGGTATCTTCTGGTGTTTTATCCAGTCTTTTGCTTCGTAAAATAGCCTGTGTCCATCCAGGTGGGTTAGATCTGCTGTCTGGATCTTCCACAAGTGTATTTATGAACTATTAACAGGACAATCAACACCAGACCCTGGCATCTTTTACTTGTGCTAGTAGTGCAAACAACACAGCAACTCAGCTCACTGAGATGAACTTAGCCTGGCAGAAATTACTGACTCATGGTTTGATGAGCTGTCCTGTGATGTAGCTCCAACAGTATTTTTCTGACTAGTTAAGGAGGACCTGAAGAAAGACACTGCAGACTACTTTTAGAGGCACTGAATGAGCTAGGCATGAGGAAAAATGATGGCTTATTTAGGCATTATCCTGTCCCTTTGTACTGTTTCCTCGGGGCAGACTGTTACGGAGGCATTAATAGGGCAAAACCGTCAATGTGGGTTTTTTCCACAACTCACTTTGCTTTCTATTGTTGTATGAGAAAACTAATTTTGATGCAAAGGGAACATAATGATGCTGTTTGTTTTTTTAATTATTACTTGGTTTATTCATTTTATTTTGCAATAAGATATCAAATTATCTTTAATTTGTGAAATAGTGAAGTTGTAGTTTTAGTGAAATATGTGCACACTTTCTAATTGCTAGTTTTAAATTATCTGGAGAACTTTCATTATTTTATGGATGATATAAAGGATATAATAATATGAAAAATATTAGTACATACAATCAATTTATTTAAATTTGGAATAATTTGTATTTTTCTTAAAGGATAAGAAAAAATGTGCCACACTTAATTCTGTAAAAGAGGAATTTGTTTTTCAGTTTTTGTCTTGAAATGGCCCTAGCAGAGCTTTTCTGACATCTGAGCGAATGTGATCCATTTTTGTTTGCAGCTGTTCATCGAAACAGTCCCCGTCCTGTGAAAGTGCCTCGGTGCCATAGTGATCCACCAAATCCTCATCTTATCATCCCCACGCCTGAAGGCTTCAGGTATTTAGCATTAGTACAGTGTTCTAAACTGGTTTATCCTCTCTTGGCTATGCTGACTTGTCAGTAAGTGGAACACCTTTTCTTTCCTATTGAGGGCAAAGCAGATAGAAAGAATTAGCGTGTAAGTGATACAGACTTTATCAATGTACTTTTAAGGACAATACAGGTTCTTTCTCTTGCTGCTTGCCCACCTCTTTTTATCAGTGCATGCTTTCTCACTTTGAAGTCATTCTTATCCCCTTTGTCTTTCCTGAAAACAGTGTTTCAATGTAAAAAGCTGTAGTTCAGTGAAAACTGCTTATAAACAAGACTTTTATTGCCTTCACCACTTTGAATGTCTAAGTGCCCATGACAGTGCTTTCTGTAGTTTAGCATAGGTAGAACTTAAAAATGTAGCATTCTGAAATATGGTGGCATTTCTGCGTCCTTACCAACCTGCTGTGAATAAGTTTAAAACTGTATCGTTTCTCTTGCCTTTGAAGGAGTTGACATGAGAATGAATGCAAAAATAGTTTTTAAAAGGTTTCAAAGTAAACATTGCCGTGTATAATTTTACACAGAGGGCCATATTTTTCAAGAAAATGAGAACAGTGACAAACTTTACACTTGGCTTTTTTTTGGAAGTTACTTAACTGTTGACAGAAACTAGTGCTACTTCTGAAGACTGGAAATTTTTGAGGAGTATTATTGCTGTACATATTGGCAGCTCATGAGGCTTCTGAGACCCAGAATGATTCCACATAAGTCTTTATGTAGCGCAAAACTCATACAACCAGGCATCATTATACACACTTAAATATTTTATTTTTAAAATAAACTTTCAACTCCATGCATTTTTCTTCTTCTTTCTAAACTGTTTGCTGAAGTTTTCCTTCTTGCCACAGCACGCGGAGTGTCCCTTGTGACGCACGGAACCACTGTGGGGTTGCTGTCAGTCGCCCCGCTGCCGTCGGTAGCGACTCAGCTCAGCCCAAACCTGTCAGCAGTGCAAATGATACCAGGTAGCTCCGCTCCGTGACGTAGCAGCCTCATCCCACATACATCACCCATATAACTGTCTCCTCACATTTGCATCCTAGCAGATCATTTGCACCGTGCTCTCCTCTCCCGTCACATCTTCCACTGGCTCCTTCATTCATGTTTGACTTGAGCGAAATTAATTGTATGTCTTGGAAATGGATGATAAGACCACTTTCAGATTCAAAATCTCTGAACAATACAGTAGTTAAAAGCATGCAGTTCTGATGTAAATTACGGATTTTCTCAGCAAAAATGTCCATGAAATGAACATATGCCAGTCAGCTCATTGATATAACTTTACTAAATGATTAATATTGGTAACTAACACATAAAATCACTTTCACTAAGATAGCTATAAGAAGCAATTAAGCCCAAAGATTTAAATTTTTTTTCTCATGTTAGCTAACAGTTTTAGTATTATTATTATCTGTAATAAATGTTTTGAAAAGCCATGTAAGTGGCTAATCAAAAATCAAACATGAGATTTCAGGAGGATTTTTAAAAAATTATTTCTTGCTATACCTTTGGCTTCTTAGGGTGGTACGGAATAAACATAATGTGGAAGAAACCTTTCCTGTATCAGGATATGTATAACAGAAACAACTCCTGTATTGCCACAAGTTTTTGACAGACCTCTGTTAGTATCTTTCTTGTTTTTTTGACCTTCAGTTTGGATAATTTCAGACTGTTAGTATTTCTTCCTATACCACGGTTAGACCATTGATGTATCTCCCAATGTTCAATTTCCCACCCCCACCCCCTGACTGAAAATCATGCTCTTCACACAGTAAAGTACTGCACAGTACCAGAAGTTCTCTTGGACAGAGGTTCATGTGAATGGAGACACATATCTGACTGTATTGCACAGCTGTAGAGAAAAGAAAGAAGAGGTAGTGAAGGAACAACAGATTGATGGACTGAAGTAAACTGAGATATGACTTGATAATGGCTTATATTTTAATAAGTAATTTTTGGTTGCTAGCCAGCAAACTATCGTAGTTTGATTTGTTATCAGATGCATGCATTAAGCTGTGAAGAAGGAAGGAGGTTGCCACTTTTTATACACAATCTTTAAGTTTTTTCAATTTTTGTCATTCAGACTATGTCTTTATTATCTATCCTTCACACTTCTCTTTTAAGCCCCCTGACACAGTAGGCAGTAGTCTGCAGCATTTGAATAGCCTTTTCAAGTAAGTAACATTCTAGAGAATTTTCACTGAGAGGTTCTGGCAGCTTAATAAGCTGACAGTGTGATGTTTAATTAGTGGGTTTGATTTTGGGATTGCAGATCTTGTTCACTTGATAGTTAAATCTTTACACGACATATCAGAGGGTTTTTTTTTCTAGGCTGCGTACAGGACTTTGAGCCAAGGCGTATTTTTTAAGTTAGTTAATTTTTCAAGAGGAAAATAGGAAGCTAGTTGTTAATAGTTGTAGGCTTTGTTGTGACTTTATACCACTCAATACCACTATCAGGTTTATAATTTGACATACTTTAATACAATGATATTCTTTTAGTGTTTTCTGTGTGTTTGTCCTACACAAATATTGATAAAAGTATAAAGGTTGGCATTTTCTTATAGTTCCAGGAGGTAGTGATTAGGAAGGAAAGAAATGAGAATTCTGCTTCTTAGTTGCAATCAAATACGTATTGCTTTCATGGATTTTAACATAAAAGTTGCTGTGAATGCAACATTTTAGTCAAATTGCCTAAGCCACTTTTTTTAAAGACTTGTATTTTTCTTAGATGATTTTATGGGTTTCTTTATGCACTGTTAGGATTTTTAAGTAGCATTTAATACCCTATATAATCTAGGAAGTATTTGAAGAAAAAAACCAAACTATTAAAGCAAAGAGAATTTTGAAGGCTATGGGGAAATTTAGGGGTTTTGTGTGTTGAACAGGTTAGAAAATATTAAAGTTTAGTGTATTTCTAGATTTTTTTTTATATTTTAGTATAGTTAAAACAAAGTTGCAAGCTTTAACACTTTGCTGTGTTAATTATGAATTTAATTTATTTGTGCTCCAAAAGAGAAATGGAATCTTTTGGATCAAGAAAGTATTTTGTGGTTTTGTATGCAAGATGTGGAGTCCAGCTGCTGGAATAGCACAAAGACAAACCTTGTACATTTTCCAGAGACTCTTTAGACATTTAGGACATGATTACATGCATTAAAAAGTTACATGCTATAAAAAGTTGACTGTAGGAACTTGGTAAATCAATTGCACTAGGCAGTGCATAGTGCACAAATGCCACCATAGTTCTAATGAAGTTTTTCTTAACAACAACAACAACAAAATCAATAAAACTCTAAATTAAAATCCAGAGCAGCAATACCTAGCTGTTTACATTGAACTTCCTGGGGTTTATACATTTACACTGTGTTCATGCTAATAACCTTTAGCTAGCTCAATTTCTGAGCTAGCTGGGGTTATTATTCATCATTTTATTATTTATCCAGATCTGAAGCCTCTTTTACTATAATTTTTGCCCAATAATGTGCATAGTCTTTCTGGACACAAAAGGTAAAAGATCTGGATGGCTAAGATGGGCCTGTAATGGGTTTTAGACACCTGATTGAAAGCTATAATAGTCCTCTCTTCAGCTGCTGCCTCGTTCTAGAGGTGGTTTAGCTTTGCTTTTTTTCCTGATGCTGTGCATCAGGAATTGTTGCTTTTAGTGGGCTGAAAACCACCTTCGCCTTCTTGCTGACTAAACCCTCAACTTCCTGAAGAATAATGAGGATTTTTACTAGTTCAGTTTCAGTTCCTGCTCAAATGTATAAAATCTAGATTGGCTGCAGTGGGGAGTGCAAAGCAAACGTGGTATAGAGAACATTTGCATAGGAATAGGGAATCTTCACTTTTAGCTTCTGCTCTCAAGATTTTCTCTTTTTAACTCTTCTTGGGTAGTAATCAGATATAATTTTAGGGCTGTAGGGAAGTCCTCTCATAGGTATGTGCACTTTGTGATGCCAGATATTTTTCGTCGTCTTGTAGTTTTTAGCTTTCAGTGAAGGATTTAACAAGGCTTCCCACTTGCCAGTAACGTGTAGGTCATACCTCTAAAGCATTATTTAAGCAGGCATCAGTCACAATTCTCCATCATACTTTAAAAATTGAAACGAAGCCTTGTCCAAAATGGAGTTATGGTAGAAAGGCTTTCATGAAGAATTTATGGCTCTAATATGTGAATGTATTGATCTCTGGGGCTGGAGAAAGGTGCTTGAAGACCTAAGGGTTTAAGTCTCATTTCTCTCAGTATAGTTTTATTTTTTCTTCAGCATGCTTATTCATCTGGCTCTTACTCTGAGGCATCTAATTCTACTCTGTGCTATCTGGAAGAATTAGGGTCTCTAAGCAGTCAAGCTCCTGCCAACCAGCTTGTGTCTCTTCCCAGTACTTTTGCCTTAATGGCTATGGACTGTAACTGTACTTGCAGTGCACTAGGCACGTACGATTTCAGTTACCACTCTTTGTCTGATACTGTGGGTCACATTATTATCCAGCTGAATCATCATTTCTGATTGTATATCCAAACCTGGCACAAGTTGCATCCTGCAGCAACTTGACTGGTAGTGGATTACAAGTTGTGAAAATGGATTCTGTTATTATGGGGCAAGGAGAGCTTGAGGTAGTTTATGCCTTGGAAGCTTAGGGCTTTTTCATAGAGTGGGAGAACAAAAATCGTATAAAAAGTCTTCATTTGGGGGGGAAATCAGCATAGAAAGGGTTTTCAGTTTACCTTTCAGCATCAGTTTTTCTTTCGTGTTACTTTCATGTTCCATATCCTAGGCTTCAGAGGTTCTGTCTCTTTAAAACTGCAGCTAAACTAGCATTGCACTAAGTAAATACTTATGACAAATTAATTAGTATAATGCCTCTTTTTACCAGGGGTTCCAGTGTCCCTGAAAATGACCGACTTGCTTCAATAGCAGCTGAGTTGCAGTTCAGATCCCTTAGTCGTCACTCCAGCCCCACTGAAGAGCGAGAAGGTGATTGTCACAGTAACAAATTGTGACCTGGATGTGCAGATGGTTTATGTCATTAACATATTTCTCTCTGTTCCCAGTTCTTACCCTTTCTAAAGAAATCTTTTTACCTCTTTGCATTCAAAAATCTTAGATTTTTAACTTTTAGGCTTATATTGTCAGAGTAAGTTTGTCTGTTTTCAGACATATCCACTATTCTCTTGCCTTTTATATTGTTCCTGAATTGTATCTGAAGAAATTTCCTGAAGTCTTTCTAAGTGTCAGTGTTCAAAATGAAATTAATAACATGATTTCTGAATTACATAACCCATTTAATAATAAATTCCAAAACACTGTTAATGAGGTACGAACTGGACCCATCAGGACAGTGCAGTGTTTTCTGTCTAGTTCTTTCTCACTACAAGTATTCATATTATGAATACTTGCTGTTATTTAAATCCTGGAAGAAGGGATGGGGTGTGTGACTTGGTGTCCTGATTAGGGCTCCTTCTTCAGGTTTCCCCAGCCTCTGTACATGTGGCCTTTATTGCAACAAATACCTTGAAAGGTTGATTGTGCAAATTAAAAGGAAGTACAAAATCTGCAGCGAAGTGGAGTTATATTGTGGTCATCCACACTGGATTTCAAAGAGGACAATGCCTTAAAAATTTATATTAAGAGGTGTTGGTTGGGAGTTTTTTAATCTTTTTTTTTTTTTTTTAAGCAAATGCTGAAAATATTGTCTGCCTCATGCTTGTTCCAGTTTTTATGTATCTATATGGATAGGAAGGTGGCTTAGATTGGAATGAATTTAAGTCTTATTCTAAAGAACATTACAAAATTGTTTTCCTACAACTATCTTGCATATTTGATTCTGAGTGTCCTGGCTTTGAAGTGCTTCCCTCAGTTGTGGAGGGAGATCTCTGTTGCTATATAAATTAAATTCTGTTTCATAATGTGTTTTCTAAAGAGAAGTTCATACATGTCAGGACTAACACACCTTACATATGTAGCAACGTATGCTGCTGAAACTAAAAACGATCTTAGCTTCTGCTGAATATAGTGACATATTCCTTAAAAGAAGATAAAGCTACTTTTGTGCTCACACTATTATTTTTCTAGAGCCACTGTATCCAAAAGGAGATTCAAGTGGTTCATCCCGACGGAGTTGGGAGCTAAGAACATTAATCAGCCAGACCAAAGGTAGGTGTTTAGGAGTCACTATAATGTAACATCTGTTAAAGTAGTGATGTACTAAAAGGTTTAATTTTACTGCTGATTGTGAGGAGGTTTTCACAGCTTTATACATAATAAGGGGAAAAAATAAAATCCTGATGGGTATAAAATACTGCCAACAAAATCACCCTGAGGTAGGAGTAACTGAATTTCATAAAAGTTAATTCTTCTTAGTTTCTGAGAGATACTAGCAGTGTTCTATAAAATTGAGTTAATTTGTTACTGTATAGAAAGCTCGATGTCCCCATTCAGTCCCCAAGATCTCTTCCTGCTGTAGGATTTTCTTATTTTGGGTATTTGTTTACAGTGTTTGATGTCACACTGTCTCCTAAATTCAAGGCTTTTGCAGGGCCCTTTTGTCTCAGTCCGGCTGCTGATTTTCATGAAACTTAAAGTAACTTGATTACTTCAGACGCTCCTGTACTGTACAGATAAATGTACTTGAAGCTTGCTTGAATATATTGTGGCAGGGTGGAACGTCATGAAACATTAGAAAAAAATTGTCACATTAAGAACTGATGTCATTGTGTGGCTTTGACAGAACACAGGAAAAATTACAAATTCTTGTTCTAAAATCTAGAAGACTTTTTGTTCAGAACATAACTACTGAAGGAATTTGAGTTTGTTTAAACTAGAAAAGAAGAATGAGGGAAAACTTGAAACATTCTAGAAGACTGCTGTATCGGGAACTGGTTTTACTGTCCACTGTGAATAAGACCAAGATTTTTGCTTAAATCTACAGTAAGGCATATTTACTGTAGAGTATTAATTATAGGTGGGGGAGTAAAATATATCATTTGGGAGTTACCAGTATCTTCACCTTTTGGAGACTGTTAGGAACAGGTTAGACTACTGGTATCAACAGTGACGGGTGTATAATTTTTGTGCTTTTCAAGGAGGAGATGAAGTGCTGCTGCTCTGACATCTGTTGCCTCACTCACTAGGATTCTGTTCCCAAGATAAGACTTGAGAGCTGGACTTTCTAATATATCTAAATCTTTGAAATAACAGATGCTATGAGTTTTTCAAGAAGCCTCTCCATACCCCTATAGAAAAAACTTACCTGTCCTTCTTTCCATAGTGCTCTTAATGTCCTTGACATATTTCCTCCATAGAGGTTAGTTACAAGTTGAATGCAAACAAGTGTGTTGCATTTCATAGATTTAATTTCCTTGAATCAAGTAAGAGATTATTAATATTCTCATTTTAATTTAGTTTCATGTGTGATTCATAAGTGACAGTTTTACATGTGATTATTAAAATGTCTTATTCTTTTCCTAAATCTTAAATTAGACTCACAAAATAGTTTTCTTTTAACTTGGGTCACTTCACGTTATGTCAAGAGGTAACAAAATGTAAGTGAATATTTCTCAATCGAGGAAATTGTTCATCCCTCCTTTTAGACACTGCTTCCAAGCAAGCACCAATGGAAGCTGTTCAAAAGTCTGTTCAGTTGTTCGAAGAAAGAAGATACAGAGAGATGAGAAGAAAGAACATCATTGGCCAAGTTTGTGACACGCCGAAATCTTATGATAATGTCATGCATGTAGGTTTGAGAAAAGTGACTTTCAAGTGGCAGAGAGGAAACAAAATTGGTATGTCCATTATACTTTAACTTCTCAGGCTGAGTACTTAGTACTTCTGAAGGAAATGTAGAGCTGTCTTTTAAAATCATGGGTCTCTGCATAGGTAACATCAGCTTTACTGAAATCAAAATGTTAAAATATTGTTGCAGGTAGGATTTTCTTAATGTAGAACTTCACTGAAGTTTTCATTGGTCAAATGAGAGACAAGAAAGGAGAAGGATTTGGTTAGAACAATTATCTAGATGTGATCCTGTAAGATATGCATGTGTTTAACTCTATAAAACATTTGAATTTGCATTTGGAAGAGCCAGAAATATAAATGGAAATGAGCTCAAAACTTTGGGGTTTAATTCACTGATCTTATTGTTGTTTCCTCCATATGATAGTTTTTTACTCTCTGGCTTGTTATTTTGTGGGAAAATCCTTACATTCATGAGAAGTTTTCTTTCAGGTCAGCCTGTTAATGTAATAATTTTTACTTTTAATCAACTTGAATGAATATCTATGAATGTGGTGTCAGCTGTTACAGCTAAAAGCTATTTGAAGTTTTAAAAAAAAAAACACAGGCAAAGAACATTGACAGGTTGCTTCCAGTGAGGTTTTCTTAGTGCAGTTGATGTACCTGTTGCTTATTGAACATAGAGTAATTAATTTTTTGTATTTTGATTTTGCAGGTGAAGGCCAGTATGGGAAGGTCTATACCTGTATCAGTGTTGACACTGGAGAGCTGATGGCTATGAAGGAAGTGAGTACTGTGTATACAGGAATCACTGCTGCACTTGTTTTTTTTTCTAAGCTACTTGTGCATGACTTAGCAGGCACTGAGGGTTTCTGAGGGCTGTTGTAGAGCTAATTGAGAAAACATGAGAAGACAGATTTCTTTTTCGTGTGGCCACAGCTGCTGTTACCATTTTTTCCTCCATGAGTTGCTTAAGCTTTTTGTTTTCAGTTTATAACTTTCAATTTAAATTAATGCGAACTGGATATGTTTTTTACTAATCTCATGGGGATGTTGTGAACTTAACGAATGCTTGCTTAATATATGTGAATTCCCATTAGGAATCTTAAATATTTGAAAATTTAGTGAAGACTGTACACAAATTTGTAGTTTACTTTGCAGTGTTTCTTCTCACATTTTATTACGTTTTTTTCTTCATTTCGTAGAGCAAAAGATAGGAAGTACAATATCAGATGTTCTTCACCTTCTCCTAGTTTAAGTGAGCTAGGTTGAGTCACAAAACTGTTGACTAACCTGGTGGGTATAGAAAATCTATTTTTCAGGATAGACATAAGTAAAGCTGTGTAGGCATAGAGATCTGTTTCCCCAACAGCACCTTGGGTTTTTTTTTAAAAATGTGGTTTAGTTTTAATGTATTTCTGCATCCTCAGACAATTGCGAGCATCAACTATTCAGAACAGTTACCATACCAGCCTTTGTATGCTACAGCAGTTACATTTTATGAGACAGTTGTTCCACACACACAATATTTACATGATCTCCAGTGATCTCTTGTGTGTGCAAAACCTAGACTGGGCTTGTGCTTAACTTCCTGTACTGTACACATTCACTGACTAATACCACCACTTGAAATTTTGTTTCTGTTACATTTTTTCTCCTGATGAAATAACTTTTTTCCCCCCCTCTCATATCAGTAGCACTCTGTTTCTGGAATTCAAAGTTTTTTTTCTAGATACAGGTGCTTTTTACAGATTAACAAGTATGTGCTCTTTACCAGAAGCTCAAATAAATTTATAAACACACCTTGTTTGACAGATGTTTCACTGGTAGGCTAAATATAGGCATACATGCAAATTCTTTGCAACTTCCAAATAAAAAACTTTTCTGTGTTTCCTCAAGAAAAACCTGAGGGAAGATAGATTTATTTAATTTTAAACCCAAGATTTCTTCAGACTTTACTGTCATAACCACAGTGTCATTAACATCACTTCAAATTACAGTGGACAAGCTCTACTACAAAGGCACAGTATTGCAACTGTATGTTAGGAAATAATGAAATACTTGAATGTCAATTGTCGCCTTTTTATAATGTTCATGTATTTAATTTTACCACTGTTTGAGTACAAACTGTATTGTGGAATTGTTACACAGAACACAACAATCATAACGTCATAGCAACCAAAGGCAAAATATGTACATTTATTTCTTAGCAGTTCTCCTGCACTCAATTAATGAAGCTTGTGCTTTCTACGAGTATGGTAAAAGTAGTATCTTCTATAACTTGCTGCTCATTTTGCTTATATTTGTGTGATTAGGAGCTTTAAATCATTTTTTCAGAAGGTTTGATAACCTTTCCTCCATGAACACCACAGTATTTTTTAGAAGAATTTCTTTCATCAAAAACCTTGATTGTATTTCTTCCATGCCACACCTTTTCCTTGCAACTGCCTCATTTTCAGTGAAGAAACCCCCAAAGAAATCCCTTACAATCTCCAGTGATGAAGTACCTGTCAACTAGTCTTTCTTGAATGATAGCTCTCAGTGATGTTGCTTTCAGATTCTTTTGTACTGTATCTATCTACCGTATTTAAGCTAGAAGGCAAGCTCAGAAGGGATGTATATGTGCACATGTGTATTTATACATTTAAGTAACAGCATTTTGCTCTTAAAAAGTTTATAAATTATCATAGTTGTCTCTCATTTTCCAAAAATACTTTAGGGTGCTTCAAGTCTGTGGGTGGAGGGTGTGGTATTTTGTGGCTCTTCGTGTGATGATGCTATTAAAAAAAAAGAAGGGATAAAAAGAAACCTTTTTTTTTTCTTAGCAGTTTTTTTGTTTGTATTTGAGTTTAGGATGGGTTGTTTGGTTTTTTTCTGTATTAATTTTAAATAGTAGCAAAATAATGACAAATCTTCTTGCAGATAAGATTTCAACCTAATGATCACAAAACCATAAAAGAAACAGCTGATGAACTGAAGATTTTTGAAGGCATCAAACACCCTAATCTAGTTCGTTATTTTGGTGTGGAGCTCCACAGGGTAAGAAAACAAATTATTGGGGCTTTTTATAGGGCAGAGAGAAAACTTTAGTTTTTTTCTTATTGGAGGTATTACTTGAGAACATTCTAGTTCATCTTAACTGGTTATTTCTGTAAATAGAAGTGTATTTTATTCTCTGAATATGAGATCTCTGAAGCATAGTTTGGAGAAATTTTTTGGAACAGGTGCCTAAACAGAGAAGGCTCACAGTAAGTGAAGAATGAGTAATGCTGGAGCTATTCTGTACTGCTACTCTGTTGAACTGCTGCAAGAGCAGACTATATCATATATGATATAGTAACTTCTGTTTGTAGATAGAGACTTAGATGAGCTAAAGCCTGTCACTCTCAGCAGCAAAGGTTGTACAAGATCATACCGTGTTGATTCCCGGAAAAATTTTGTGCTGGCATTTAAGTCTTGATGGACATTTAAATGCTGGACGAGTATTGAAATTCAGCTACTATGTCTTCAGAAGGAAAAAGCAAGTTTTCTTGCTTGAGCAGCAGAACTAATGAAATGTGTTTTTCTTATGGAGCTGGAATCCAGAGTTGTGTGCTGAGATACCCAACTTTTTAATTATTCTCTGCTTTCCATGTGCTCTTCCCATTAGCCCCGTGAGTCTTGAGTCTTGCTGACTGGCTGGGAAGTGCTGTGTGGATTTGACTGATTTTGCTCAATATGAATGAATTGATTTGCTGACACGTTGCTGGTATAAAGGGGGACAAAGACTGCTTTCTGTCTGCATTTCTCTACTCAGGGGCACAAGTTTGGGTGTCTTTGTCATCTTTTTATATTAATTGAGTCTGAAATGAGCTGGGCTTGGAGACAGTGGGAACAATAACCTAACTTTTCCTCAAAAGTGAGTTAGTGTTGGTATGTTTGTTCAAGCTACAGAAAATAACAAAAACCTTTCCCATCCTGAGCAATCAACACATGATTTTGCAGGAACTGAGAGAAAGAGGGGATAAAAAACAAGCCCCAAACACAATTTGGTTTTTTTATCATTTTATAATGAGCAAAGGATCGTTCTGGATTTCTATGTAATATACTTGCAAAATTTCCAGAGTCTTCTGGTTGATGCCAAAGTAATGTATTTTTATACACCTAAATAGTATCAGTTGTGAACAAATGGTGCAGATAGATGTGCAGCAGAGATTTTCCATAGCTATGCAATAGAACATATTAGGTTGCAGCATGCCAGAGAGAATAGAGTTCTGAAGAGATGATTTATTTGATAATCCAAATTAAGAGATACTTCCATTAAAACATTACATGATATTTTCATTGCTCTTTTCATGAACAGTAGAGGATGGCAGGAAAACCTTATCCTAATTCAGTGTTCAAAAAAGATAAAATATAAAAAATTATACCCAATCAAATCCGGTTTGGTTCCCACAACAGGAAGAAATGTACATCTTCATGGAGTACTGTGATGAGGGCACTCTGGAGGAAGTATCAAAGCTGGGCCTTCAGGAGCATGTCATTAGGCTCTACTCAAAGCAAATCACAATTGCTATCAATGTACTACATGAACATGGTATTGTTCATCGAGACATTAAAGGTAATGTTAACCAAAAAGGTAATGTTGTTGTTTCGGTGTGGTAGATGAGAGCGGGGGAAGGATGGAGGAATGCATTTGCAGATTTAGTGTGTGTTATCTATACAGCCATTAAATATATGAAGCTTTCCACTAACTTTTGAGTTTGCAAGTTACTGGCTAATTACATGCTCTTTTTTTAAGTGTAGATCATAAAAAAATATTCACAGTTGTAATTTCAAACTCATAAATTTTGCCCATGACTGATATAGTTTTTCTAGAGGTTGTCGAGTTTGGATGATTGTTAAAACAATCTAAATTATTAGTCCTTGCGTCTTCAGTAAAAGTGTACCAAGTTATATCATGCTGTTTTTCTTCTCATCTGCGCAAGTAACAGTGGTGTTTTCTGGAGCTGACAAGCAGTGTACAGTGCTAGAATTGTGCATCGAACTTTTCCTTGTGATTCCATTTTCCCAAAAAAGTCAGGATTTCAGGTGAATGTTTGATAAAACATAATAATAAACTCCTCATTAAAAGAATTTAAAGAGATATCTGGAAATTATTTGCATAGTGGTTTTTTCCATACATTTATCTTCTCATGCCTGCCTGTCAGTATTTGCTTACAAAACGAGCAGACTTGATTACAGTAAATAAAGGGGGGTCGTTTTTGGCATTTGTTTAAAGCCGTCAGTGTCAGTCCTCATTCCAGGTTCATTTTTCTTTTTCGGCACCTTCCAACAACATCCTCCATGTCTAGTTATCTTGGTTTTGTTAGTCTGGCATACCTTGCTCACCGATGGCAGGAAGCTAACCAAAGGTAGGGGAGACAATGCACGCAACGTGCCCTGCGAATGCTCATTTTATGACAAGGCAGTGCAACCCAACGATGCTGGGTTTCTATGTCCCTCTTGCTCACAGGGCTTTGAATCACCGCAGCAGTGTAGGAGGTTCCCAGTTGCTCTTGGTCCTTTGGCCTCGTGCTTGTCATTTGGGAAAAGAACTATCTACGATCCAGAGGCCTTCCACCCAGGTAGGCCACTCTTGAGTCAGTTTTGGCTTTTTTTCCTAGAAAACTCTTTCCCTCACTCCCATTCCCCAGCAATCTTACCTTTTCTGGTTCTCCTTCCTCACCAAAGGTTTTTCTCTCCAGTTGTGGATTTCCTTTTGTGCTTTTCACAGTGCCCTCCTTTGCCCTTTTCTTGATCATTCCACATCTAGGTTCTAATTAACTGGATAATGCTCTCCTGGAAGCTCGTTGTGATCAAAATCCAAGGCTGGCTGACAGCAATTTCTTTAGTGCTGCTCGATGTCATTGCTGATATCTGAATATGTTTCCAAATAGGTCTTATGCTTTTCCAGGAAATGTGGAAAGTGAGAAGAGCTGTTTAACAGAACTGTAATGTTGTTATCTGAGGGCATTTTTATTGCAACAGGGTCCTCATGTCAAATATTGGGCTGTTTCATAAGAACAGCAGTTATAAGCTGAGGGTCTCTGCGGACACATCTATGTATAGACCTTCCTGAAACTTCATGACAGAATATGAAGACTGACCACAGAGGGTATTTTTACAAAGGATACCTGATGCTGCATTGGAAGGCTTTTGCTCTCTGTCTCCTTTTATGCTAACATTGCATCCCCCAGTTTTCAGGCTAACTAAAGAACACATTGGGTTTAATTTTAACTCTTGCGTAGGCAGGGTTCTCTTTTTTTCTGATAGGGAAGAATGATATGTCATTCAGACTGTTAAAACTACTTTCCTATGAAAATCTTGCTGTCAGATCACACTACATCTCTCATGGCCAGTTTGCTAAACATTACTGTTAATCTGTCTCTTCTAACAGGAGATAATTCTTATAATTGTTTATCTGTATCCCAGAGTTAATGTGTGCTAGTACCTTCTCCTCAAAAATAGTCTTCTGGTTAGTAGTGTCCCCTTGTGCCACTGTCGTCTTTTAGACTCTACTGTAGCATCCAGCTCTGCGAGGGCGACAGATGAAACAAGATACAGCTGCAAAAACCTTCATTTGTCGCAGCTTTTGGTTGCAAGGGCAAACTGAGGGTATATTGGCTGGTTGTTAGATTTAGCTACACTGTTTTTGCTTAGTTCTGCATTGATGTGAAAAGTATGTAGCTGAAGATAGTCTTTTGAGGTAGTCTTTTAATCTGTATTTTGGGTATTGAACTTTAACCCTGTGGCTGAGACCAGTTTCCTGGGTTGGATTTACTTCACTTTTTGTCAGGAAGCTGTTCTGCCCGTGGATTGAGAATGATGGAATGTTTAATGCTGAAGGGAACTTGTGGACATCTCTGTTAAGCTCTTCTTTCTAAAGAGGGCCAGCCTCTGTATCAGATCCAATGTCAAACTTTATCAGATTGCTCAGGTCATTGATGAGATATATGTGTATCTCCAAGGAAGAAGATGCTCTGTTCTAATGACTGACCTATCCCCATTGATAGAAACTTTTTTTTGATACCTCCCTGAATTTGCAAAGGTTGCTGTTGTGTCCATTGCTCTGTATCATTTCGCAGTGTGCCTTTGAGGAAAATGTCTGTTTCCATGGTCTTGCTGTCCTCCCATTACATAGCTGAAAACTAGCAACAAATTCCTCTGCATATGCCCCCCACCCCCCGGCTTCCCTTCTTCAAGCTAAACAAACCCACCTTGCACCTTCCCTTGGACATTCTGTGTCCCAGCCCTCTGACCATCTTGATGCCACTCTCCTGGGTTTGCTCCAGTATGTCTTTGTCTTGTACTGGGAAGGCTAAAATCAAGACATAACACTCAAGGTGTAGTGGTGCAAATGCTGAATGGAGAAGATTTAGTCAGTGAGCCCATACCTCATGCATTCTTTTCAGGAAAAAAGGGCATATTCCCTGAAGAGTGCTTGGATTGCATTTTAAGCATGAATATGGAAAATGAAGGGATTGTATCTGAAGCTTTAGTAAATCAGAAACCTGTAAGTGAGATGCTGTAGGCCAAAAAGTCTACATCAAACTGCTACTGTGTTATTTTCTTCTTGTTGACTTTGTTAGCTCAGAACTCACTGCCATTCCTGTCTTCCTGATGAGCACAAGGCAAGGAAGGTCATTCAGCAAGAGATGGAAAACTCTTCAACAGGAAACTATGGTCATGTGTCATGCTTTCTAAAAGACTGAGTAAAAGAGTATGTGAAAGCTGATTGCCTCATACAGGAGTAGCGTTTGGCCTTGTTTCTTGAATCAATTTGACTGATGCACTGGTTAAGCATTGCCTGAAGAATGTCTGTGAGCTGCCTCTTTCTGGAATTATGCAATACCCTTTAGTAGGGTTTTCCTTGGACTCACAGGATTCCCACCAAAAGCTTTGGGCTATCATGCTAGTGCAGGTTGTGAAACTTGAGGTTATGGCTTTTGACACGTGCGCTTTGTTTTCATTCTTACCCAGATTTTCAGTCTTACCCAGAAGGTCTTGTGATATAACAGCAGGAGGGCTGTGCAGAAACTGGACAACCTCTTGGATCTGCCAAGTACATCCAAAGAAGATGCTTTCAGATACTCTCTGTGTAGGGGGAGAGAGGGAACAGAAAGTGCTGTGGTGCCTTTTGCTCTTTTAGTCATGGTCTCTGGTTTTGCCTATTAACCAAGCAGATGTGGTAGGAATTTTGTTGCATTCCGGTAGCAGTAACTGTCAAAGGTAGAAAGCATCCTCAGAGTACTGCCCTTCTCTTTTCCTTTGTCTCAACCAGGTCCTGCTGGATTCTGTGCAGGTTTCCTTTAACAAGGAGACTGTCTTTAAAAATTCCTTTTCAGTGTGGTCTAGGTTTCTGAATAAGCATCTCAAAAAAAAAAAGCTTCAGGAGACAACACATCAGTGGAAGTCTTACTCAGCTGACAGAAAGTGTCAGCAACATGAGTCTTCAAGTGCTCTCTCTTTCTTGGTGAAACTTTGATTTAGTGCTTTGCTCCATTTGACAGTTCCAGGTGCTTTCAGGAAAAGGGCTCACAGGAGCTTTCATGGTAACACTTATGCTAAATTGTCATTACTTTTTATTCAAAGGGACAGACTTCGGTTTGAAAGGCCTTGGAAGTAGGTTTTGAACTGTATTAAACGAAACCATCCCAGTAGCATTAGACTTAGAGGAGAGATTGTTGCACTTCAGCGCTGTCAGGCTCTACCCACTGTAGTAGCCAGAAACCTTTTTGTTGTAGCCTTCTGTGAAATTTTCATGTTGTTTTCTTGAGGAATGGAAAGAAGTTTCCAAAGTGTCCTTGAAAAAGTGGCTGCTAGTGATGGCCATTTTTCATAAGCTCTTTGAGTTAAGTGCACCTACTTTTTCTCTGACAAGCAACTGCTTGAAAGTCATTTAGTAGTAGTTCAAAGGAAAAAGAAGCTGTCACTCCTCTAATTGCCCATCAAACTCAGTGTCCCATCAAACTGCCTTCTTGTACTGCTTCAGTGTGTTTCTGGATTCTCTTTCATTCAAGAGGCTGAGGGATTGTCTCCTCAGTGCCATTCCACGTGCCTCTGATTGCAGGGTGACTCTGGACTTTTATGTCCCTCTGATGGCAAACTGCAGAATCCAGCCAAAGAATTCTGGAGTATATGCAAGAATCTGAATGCTGGAAGTGAAAACCTATGGACATAGTTGTATTCCCTGAATGTTAGTTATTCTTTCAGAACTTGTAAAAGTCTGCAATAACTAAAGATTGAAATTTATTTCTTTTAATGATCTTAACTCCCCTTTTAATTGCAGTTCTGTATAACACTTTTCGGACTTAATAGTTATCAACCATTCTCACAGTAGTTAGAGTCCTTTGAGAAATGAGCAGGATTTTGGCATCATTGACCCTGCACTGCTTTTTTTTTAACATGAGCTTTTTGAGGATTCTTAGTATGTTCTACAAAAATCTTGGGAATGCCCAACCAAGCTAACTAGAAAAAAATCACTAAGACAAAGGAGGAACCACCAAGATATTCTGCTCTGACCTATGTTCAAGGGGGAACAAAAGTGAGAAACTTCTCAAGGTTTTATTCACATGAGCCATTTTTTAATGTGACATGGAAAGAGACTATGTGTAATGAAATCCCCATCTGCCTACTCCTACAGTAGGTGTGCAGTTTTCTTCTGTGTATACCATGCATCTTTCCTCAAGAGAGATCACAGCTGAAACTCTGACAGTTGATACTTGCAACCTATTTGTGGTTTCATTGTGATACTTGCAGAATCCCGGCTTTGGCCTGACATATATAGTGAACTTCTTCTGCCCTAGCTGTTTTCTGTTGGCTGTCAACATGTATTTTGGCAGGATGTTGATAGAAAGAGAACCACAGATTGTCAAAACCAGTTGGCTTCTTTTGCAGTGTTGTGTTGAGCAACTGACTTGAAGCCAACTGCAGATTCCTTTTGGAGATTTTTAACTAGGGAAGCTTGTTCTAGTGTATTTTAAAAGTAACCTTCCTCCAAAAATTATTCAGGAAGTAGAGTGCAATAAATAGGAGTAGGCATTTGGTAGTGTATGTAATAAAAAATAATTTTGCAAGTTGGCTGTGACCATATAATCATTAAGTTTGGAAAAGGCCTCTAAGGTTATCGAGTCCAACCTTTGACCAGTCATCACCATACCTACTAGATAGACCATGGCCCTAAGTACCACATACCTTGAACACCTCCAGAGATGGTGACTCTACCACCTCCTTGTGCTGCCTGACCACCCTTTCAGTGAAGTTCTTCCAGACGTTCATCCTGAACCTTCCCTGGTACAGCTTGAGGCTGTGTTCTCTTTTCCTGTCATTAGTTGTCAGGGAGAAGAGACTGACCCCTACCTGGCTCCAACCTCCTTTCTCCAAGCTAAACAACTTCAGCTCCCTCAGCTGCTCCTCAGAGGACTTGCCCTCTAGACCCTTCACCAGCTCTGCTGCCCTTCTCTGGATTTGCTCCAGAGCTTTGATGTCCTTCTTGAAGTGAGGGGCCCAGAACAAGACACAGGACTTGGGATGCTGGCCACATTATTTTTGATGACAAGTATAATGTCATCTGTCTTGACTCAGTAAAACTCAAAAGATGGCTAGTGGAAGGTACTCAGCATTGGTCTTTGCCAGGAAGCAGTTATTTCAGTTTTTGATGCTCATGAGAAGTGCTGGAATTCTAAATTCCTGGAGGAATTTTTTGTAACAAGCTTGTATGCAAAGCAGTTGAATTTGCCTGCCATACTGCTTTGTGTTTTGAACACTTGTCAACTTCCAGTAAACTATGTTAACACAAATCTACCAAAACATCTTTAATGCTGCCTTATTCCACATTTGATTCAAAGCTAAAGATCTAAGTGTGAATTCATCTATTATCCACTGTTTAACTTCCAAGAGGATACTGAGAAGCTCTCATTCCTCAGTTCAGTTCTGGTTTAAGTAAGTGTTACTGTGTTTCATTGTGTTTCCTAGGAGCCAACATCTTTCTTACCTCATCCGGACTGATTAAACTAGGAGACTTTGGCTGCTCAGTGAAACTGAAGAACAATACCCAGACAATGCCTGGAGAAGTGAACAGTACCTTGGGGACTGCAGGTGAGGAAGCTCGCAGTCGGCAGGTATTTGTCTAGTTACCATAAAGGATACCTCTGCCAAAAGTCTGGGCAGGAGTAAAACCATGTGTTTCAGGGAAACCTGATTTTACCTTAGCTAGTTGCACATTATATCTAGAAGCCAAAATAATCAGTGAGATTTGCCTATAACAGGAGAGATAATACTATATTGGGTAACTATAAAGATGCTGGAGCTCGTGTTTTCTGTGGTCATATCTTTCTCTGCAGTCTTACTGAAACAGTACTCTTCTTACTGAACAGCTGCTTAATTATTTTCAAAAAACGGCAAAAACTGAAAGCATGTACTGTAGCAGCATTTTCACTGTCCCTTTTCAAACTGAAGGACAGTTAGGCTGCAGAAATGCCAAAGAACAAGAACCTAACAAATGGCCGAACTTAGCAAGAAAAGCCGAGTAGCAATTCATTACAGATATATTAAAAAGCATTTAGTTTATGCAGTTAGTCCCTTGATGTATACTGCTCCTTCTGCTGTGTGAACTGATTGCATCACATATGTTGTTTCAAAGCGTACATGGCTCCAGAAGTAATTACTAGAGCTAAAGGAGAAGGGCATGGACGTGCAGCAGACATCTGGAGCCTGGGCTGTGTTGTTATAGAGATGGTCACCGGCAAGGTAGGGATGTTTCATGTACTGACAAAAATGCAAAGTGTACTTAGCAGTTTCTCTGCAAATTCTGGTCCCACTCTCAGCAATTTGTCATGCTTAAGTTTGCAAACACTGGGATGGTTTTTCACTTTCTGGAGTACAGAAATATATGCTCTAGGGGATAGAAAGTTACTCACTAAAGCTCACAATGCTGTTACCTTTTGCAGAGGCCTTGGCATGAGTATGAGCACAACTTCCAGATCATGTATAAAGTGGGGATGGGTCATAAACCTCCTATTCCAGACAAAGTGAGCCCAGAAGGGAAAGACTTCCTTTGCCACTGCCTGGAAAGTGACCCAAAGATGAGGTGGACGGCCAGCCAGCTCCTCGATCATCCTTTTGTCAAGGTTTGTCGGATGACTTTGGCTACAAAAGCTGCAGACAGGAATTGGAAACATCTTTCAGTTGGCTCGTTTGCAGCGGTGCCACAGGGCTTGGTATCATGGTGAGGGGCTTGTAGCAAGTTGATACTCTCCAGCAGACCAGAAGCATGTGTGACGTTTTTAGCAAGCATTTCACTATAGGACTGGTATGCACCATGCAATAAACTTGCACAACTGTTTTGATGTGCATTATGTTAAAAAGACTAGTCAAGCTTTAATTCAGTGGTAGCTAATTGGATTTGAAGGGTTCTGCGCTGAAAACTTTAGCAAGTACATGTGTACAGGTTGCTAGAGATAAGGGCCTCTCTAAAAAAGGTGAAACCAGCACATACTTGAGAACCCTACCGTTCTTCTGTGCAAGGGTCTGCTTTTAGGTTCCTATTTAAAGTTAAGCTCATATTGAATGCTTACTTGGCAGTTGGTGTAACAGTCTGCAGTTCTCACATGAACTACTGTGTGATTCTTTCCTTAAGAATAGGCAAATATTCACAGCTACCAAGTGAAGTGTATTAGTAACTTCTTTTTTGAAGAAGTAGGAGCACAGTAGGTTATTGAATTCTGTCCCATTTCCCAGCACGACATAGTTCAGTTTGTTCTGGTTCAGTAACAGTGTGTTTGGGATCATCGTACTCATCCCTCATCAGTGCAACTGTAGCCAGATCCTATCTATCACAGAGACAGAATGTGTTGCATGGTGACAGTGGGAATGTCAGTACTCTAATATAAAGGCTTGTTATGCATTATCCGATGCTGTGGTTTAGTGGATGGGATGTTGGGTAATAGATTGGACTCGATCTTAATAAGGTTGGAAAAGACAGTCACTAGTTTTGTGATTCTGTGATCTGCTTAACAGGGGAGGAGGAAGAAGCTTCAAAGATGTTTGAAGGTGCTAAAGAAATTGACCTGTCATCATCTTCTTGCTGCAGTATGGAGACAACTGAAGTAACTGCCTTTTGCTTCCTTCACAGGTTTGCACAGATGAAGAATGAAGTTACTCAATCTCTGGCCTTTTTTTATTCTGACAAGATGTTAATCACTACTGTATGTAATATTTACATAAAGACTGTGCTGAGAAACAGTATAAAAGTTAAACTTAACGAAGACTGCACAAGTGACTGCACAGTCACTTTCTCTGCTGCTCCTGTACATTTTACTTGGCACATGTTGCTCACGTGACAGTGTCCGCAAGTTGGAAGAAGCTGCATGTTTCAGTGAAAGTGCCATTACTACTGTATATGGACCATACTTTTTGTTCTTTCTCCTTTTTCTCATTGGATTGAGAACTGTAATGTTAATACGTAGTATTTTTGAACTCTAGGTTCAGAAAAATGCTGTAGTGTTATCAGGCGTTATGGACCTTGTTTTTTAAACTGTTTGAGTGCACTGACTGTGAACTTTTACTGGTTTTTTGTTTATTTGTTTTTGGCAAGCTTCAGATTTGTTATGCACAAGGCTGATTAATGAAATTTTAAAAAAAAAAGTTTTTCTCAATAAATGGTTTATTTTAGGAAATGTTGGTAAAGGGTTTTTCTTCCAAAAATAAACGTGGGGTTGTGTCACATTTTAAACCTTTTTGCAACACCTGTGTAAGACTACTAAGCTAACCTAACTGGAGTAAACTGCTCTTATATTTTAATAGTCAAATGTCTTCCAAGTTTCAAGATGTGCAATGCAAGATGCTGCTTAGACAAGCAAAGGAAAGAAGGTGATGGGCAACTCCTGTCACTACCCATTGTCTCAGGATTAGCTTCCTTCTTGAATGCGTGCACTGTGAACAGGGAGTGCTCTGCTTGGCTTTTCTGTAATGTAGAGGACTGTTCAAGATTATTCCTGTGTTCTGTTTGGCAAAACCCAGAACTTAGTGATAGCTTTTTAAAACTGATTTCTGAGCTTGTTGACTTGCCATCACAAACAGGTAACTTAAAACTGTTACTTGTAAACATTAGTGCAAGTTTACATATCTCTGTTACAGCTTTAGACTTAAAATAGTTAACTTCAGAACTTGCTTTTAGTATTTGGTTTTATTCTAATGTCTTGTTGCTTCTCTTAATCTGCAATTGCTTGGTTAGTCCCAGGTGTGGGGTGAGCTGTTGAGGATGCACCACAAAATCTGACATTTCTATCTAGAAAAGTATGAGCCTTGCTGTGCATGTCACTGGTGCAGTCTATTTAGGCTCTGAAAGTACAATGCTGAATTTAAAAAAAGCCTTCTTTTCAGTCCTGTGATCGGAGGGGAAGTTACGTTGTCATCCTCAGCAAAGCTCTACGGAAGTAGCTGAAGTGAAGTGCTCCTGGATCTGCTGCGTGCATCACTTTGCAGTGTAACAGAAGTATCAGTGTGTCCTCATCTGTCTTTGTTTCAGAGGCCCTTGTACACAAACAGAAACTGTGGACAGCTCTTAGGAGTCCAGATAGAGGTAGCAAACTGTTACTTGTTTGTTTTTGCCAACCAAAAGAAAACTCATTCACTACATACCAGCTTTTCATACTTTTATTTTTGTATAAACAAACATTAAGACTACTTTTGTTAAGGCAGTTGTAGAACATACAGTTGCTTGTGGGGATGAGGGGCAAACACTGCTTCCTAATGACCTATGTTGTTCTTTTAATACAGTGAACTGGAATAGTTTAACTCTGGCAAGTACCATTAAGCTTTCTCTGTTTGTGAGTGAGTGCTGAAAGGCCCAGTGGTGTAATTCCTATGTGCTGGGACTTGTAGAAGTACTACTTAATGACGGATCCAGGAGTGGCATGTTTGGCCCTCAGCCTGATCTAAGGGAAATGGGTCTGAAATAATCTAAGTACTTTTTCAGAAGTATTTACATGTTTGGTATTTTCCTCTGGGAGAAGTGGCAATGCACAAAGTTGGAGGGAAAAGGGGTGAGATTCATAAGGAATGTTAAATGTCTTCCCTACTGCTTTTTAAATTGGTGGCTCTTTAAAAAAGGCAAAGCAGCTGCTCTCTCACTACATAAGTATGTATTTGCTGCTCAGAACTACTCACCTACCACCTGGAAAAAAGCCCACTTCGTCTTCCAGGTAACACCTACAGTAAAATGTTCTCTCCCTGTCCCACCCATATTCATACTCTTGTCAATACAGTGTCTTGAGGTCTGATCATTACTACAGAATAGCTTCAGACTACAGGTTATAATACTCAGATTTTCACTGGTAAGATTGTTACAGCAAATAGAGTGCAGGGCATGTGCTGTAGTAAAAGAATAGCATTGTTAAGCATGCCACTATTTTTTGCTCTCAGGATCTATTTCATGTGCTGGAAAAACTGCACTAGAACTGATGTTTCTGTTCATGACATCATACAACCTATTCCAGAAAGCTTAAGAGCATAGGGAATGCTTGTGTACACAAGATGTGTGAGGAAAAAAGCCCTCAAAGCTAGTCTCTCACAGCTCCCATAGCTATTCCTTCATGTTGAGAATTTTAGTGCCTTCTTTATCGATAAACTTCACTTACTGTCCCATCCTAAAAGCACCACTCCACCTGCTCTTTAAGTGCTGCATATTGAAAGAATGAGCTTCTCAATTATCTGAACAGCAAATATGTATTTCATGGAATGATTCATATTCTGTTGTATGAGTGCCTGTTTCTTCTGGCCTCAGTTTTATTATAGGAAAAGAAATGTTTTTATACCAGCTGCTAGAACCTGACTGCTCACTTTCTTCATTAGAGACTATCGTCATTTAGTCCTCTGTGCAGTGAAAATGGACCGTCTTTGAAAATGCCAGTCATAATCTCTACTGCTAAATACCAGGATTGTAGATTTTAAAAGACTGGAAAAAAATCTCAATCATAATTGCTGGTATTTAGAAGTCCTTTCTTAACCTTTTTTTTCCCCCTTGTTTCCTGTGATTCTATTAAGTTCTTAGTAACCTGCAGATCCTTAACTATGGAAGTTTAAAAACAGGAGACCTCTGCCCTGGAATCAGTACCAGGAAAGTCAGAGCGATACTATTTTCTCAAGGACCCTGATTCTAGCTTTAATTCAGAAGAGTGTCAAGTCCAGACAGATCTAAAAAACCTGAACCATATTGCTGCCCTAAGTCTCTGTCCTAGTTCCCCTCTTCTCCCCAAAAGAAAAGATAATTTAACTATTACCTCAGGCTGACTGTTATGAGGCACCAAGTAAACTAATTTATCAGAAAAGACAGATAAGCAGATTAATTAGTATCACAAAAGGATGGGTGTGGGGCATATATTTTAATGCACACATTGCATTATTTCACTACACCATGCCCAGTTATTTTCTTCCTACCATTGTTAGGAAGGCCTAGAATTTTAAGTAGTGTTTAAAGCCCAAAGGAATTTTATTAACTCAGTTTTTCCAAACTGTAAATGGCATTTACTCTCAGAAGAATTAGAAGTTTCAGCTATCCCTTGGATATATGGCCTGGGTGAAGACATGGCTGTGGCTAATTTAGCTCTGTTCAGGCCACAAGGCCAAATTCTGCTCCAGGTTATGCTACTGCAAGGCTCAGATGTCTGGATGTCTAAGGTCTAGCTGAAGTTTTAAAGGGCCCATGTAGTGCACACTGTGGTAATAAGTTAGAGATGTACAAAAACTCTGCTGCCCTTCTGCCAGTTCAGTAGAGCTGCTTCAGTCCAACACCGGTATAACCAAGCAGAACACCTTACTGTACTGTATTTAAACACCGACAGATTATGGTTGTTAAACTGTGTGATCTACACAACTATCAATTTTAATCACCTTGTAACAATCATCTCCTGACTCCAAAGCCCGCAACTCTGGTTAGTTTCCAAGTACAGTCTCTTCATACAAGCACACCAGAATTTATTTTTTTACTTCAAAACTTAAGACACTTCATAGGAAAACAAACCAACCACACAAATGCAAACCTGTTGTGGAGAGCATACAAAGGAGTGCATCTTTCAAGCGTGTCATCAGCCCAAACGCCCAGAGAAAAACAGGAGCGCGAATTCAGATATGCATGGCAATTGCTCATCCTACCCTTCCTCTGATCTCACTTGAAAGACCATGATTTGCACTTGAGAGTTTTCAGCAGTTGCATTTGTTCCCTTTGGATTGAAGCAGTCTCTGAAGATGCTACTTTTGTTTCTGCTTGTTGTCATTGTTGCCATAGGTGGAGCCCTTGTTAATTTCTGTAACCCCGATCATCCATCTGACACCAACAGAAGCTGCAAAATAAAGAGAGTTAAAAGCTGCTTTCAGGCAAGGACTGAAGATCTGTACAGGTGAAAGAGACCAACAGTGTCTGCAGCCTTACACCACCACTGCATTAAAGGTAAGTGCCCACACTACCTACCCTGGGTGACCTTTGAGGAAAGGTGTTTGGTGCTCCCACACCTCCACATCAAATTACTTGCCTGTGGTGACTCAGGAAGAAAGATCCTCAGGCTAGAAATGTCCTCTCCCACCAGCAGTGAAGAGGCTACAAGGAACCAGCATGGGTGTGAGAGAGGCACAGGCCTGATATATTCACCCCTGTTAAACCCTGGACAAGGCCAGAGTAATGGGGATGCTTTGGGGCTGCTGGTGCAACAGCCCCATGTCTGGAAGAGCACAAGCAAGCAAAAGGGCACTTCGGATCTTAATAAAAAAATTTAAATTGCGACATCTCCATTGCAAGAGGCCAGGTTAATTTGAAAGACTTTTATGGCTGATTTATTGGTAATATTTGCAGCATTTAAAGTGACAAAGTTAAATGCAACTTAGCCTTATTTTCTTCCCTCATAATCTGTTTGTTTTGTTAAGAGGCTCAGCTGCACAAAATTTATTATTCCCCAAGCTTCTGCTCAGCTACTGTACATATCCAGAACTGCCATGCTTCTTTCAGGCCTTAAACTCACTTTCAAGTCATAAGAACGTTATGTCTGCTCAAAATGCTTTATCAAAAAACAAACAAAAAAATCAAGAAAGCCTCCAAATCCTACTTTCTTTCTGATTGATGGTGAAAAGGCCCAGTACGGAGGTGGTCTGAACATCTCCATCAGTCTTCTCTAAGATGACCCTGGAATTCTCACCAGATAAGGGACTCTTTATGGTTAAGCCAGAGATCATTAAGAGAATCCAGAGGCTTCACAGCACTACCAGGCACCACTGGGGAACAGCAGGGCTGAAACAATACCCTGTGTCCTGGCACTGGAAGGGGAGAGGGTTGTCAGCTGGCAGCCTGTGCTAGACCGGTTGCAACTTGGTATTTACAACATCAGCCACAAAAGAACATCCTACCGACTCCTGTTTTGTAGTATGACAGCAAAGTGACAGTTTAAATTTAGAGTGCAAGCGGGAAATGGATACCAGAGATGTCTCACACATGATGTGACTCCATGATGGCTGGATAGTAGGAAGCCCTCAGCTCTTTTGGATGCTCTGAAAGCAGAGCNTCCCCAAATAACATCCCGGGTTGGGGGGGGGGAGAACCTTTCACTGTGTTGTTGTTTTTTTCAGAGATTCCAGAAGAAAGAGAAAGTGGCTCTTCCTTTTCCACTGCCTCTCTGTGGCCAGTTTGGCTGGCCTTTGAAAGCAGTTCCCTTATTCCTTTTTTCTTGGTTTTTCCTTTTTGTGGTTTTGCTGGGTGCTTGTTTTATGTGTTGAGTCTGGGGTTCCCTAAACTGTGTTTTCTTTGAGCTCCAGACAAATAAAGTGTTTCGCTGTTGTCACATTCTGTCATTCTTCTTGTCATTACTAAGAGTGCCCCCTAGTTAATATTGTGGTGCTTAAACCACCACAGATGCTCTGAAAGCAGAGCCCTCTCACAGGCAGAGAGCTGTGCAGTGAACAGCCCAGGAAGGCAGCCGGCTCCGAAGGAGCTCACTGTCACTTACGGTCCACTATCATTCCATGACAGGAAACACAGACAACTGAGACAGTGAAGGGTTTCACTCTCACAAATTGACAAGACAAAAATAAACCCTATCTGACATTTAACTGGCCACAAGCTGGGGAAGACAGAAAGATCTAACATGTAGTCTGGGATCATAACATAATAGTAAGTATGAAATCATTAAGATTTTAACCACAAGAGAGAGAAACAGCATCTGCAGATGGACACAGAGCATAAATAAGAGCAACTGTTATAGCAACCACACAGCACATTGGGGATTTCATCCAGTCCCAAGTACGCCACTGCCTGGATACAAAAAAATACCTAGTTCAGCAGTGCAATTTTTTTTCCCCTCTCCTTTGTTTGCTGGCAGAAGCTGCCACTGCCTTCTGTCCTCATTTCACCCTGCAGCAGTCAGCACCCTTGGGAAGGTGGGGTGTAAAGCGAAGGGACTGCTCCTGTTTGCCAAGCCAGTGGCAGCAAAGTGGGATACATGTTGGGGTGCCTCACTGGTTTCTCCCTGCACTGCTGGCCTTCTCTCCATAACTCTCCTGGACCCTCAGTGCACACTCTAGTGATACCATCACATTGAAGGATTTATTCAGTTGTTGTTTTAAATACAACTATATTAAGGGGAACTTTGAGGGTTTTATTCCAAGAAAGGGGTAAAAGGTAGATCAGGTAGGAATTGTGCCTAAATTAATAGCTGTGAGAGTTGAAGTTAGCCCTGAGAAAAGCATGAGAGAAACTCCTGGCTGAGGCATCCCTGCACTGCTCCACAGCAAATAACAGAAAGTAACTGAGCTCCTGCCATCTTTCTGCCCACCATTTACTCAGCATCCAAAAGATGCAGGAGGTTGCCAAGGCTCTGCTCTGCCTGCTGGAGTGCCAGGGGCTGAGGGAGGGCTAACACAAACCAACAGAGCCAATAATATAATCTCTTTCTTGGAACATAGTTTAGCTCCAAGAAAACCCCCACCGCCACACATAGTACCACATCCCTCAGCAAAACCTTAGCTCAGAGCAAAGGATTTCCACCTTTTCTCTCACACCTCAGAATTTCTTCTCATCAGTTACTTTGTACCACACAGCAAGTGCTATAAGCAGCACAGCAGGTAGAAGCATATATATTTTCCCATATAACCTGAGTTAGATAGGTAATACATTGAAATTAAGACATGTACATTATATGAATGGTAGAAATTTCCACTAAGTTCCACTGAGAGCATATCTTGCATACTATGAAGAAGAAACAAGCAACAAAAATCCCCAATTTTTAGGCACAAAGCTGAAAAGCCAGACTGTTTCCTCAGAATCAACACAGGCAGAATCCTACATGGTTTGTAACCTTTTGTAAAACTTACTATAACACTGCTGGCTTGTGCTGTCCTCACTTGCCATTCATCTCAGCCTGTGGGCATCAACAGCCTCACTGCCCAGGTCACATCCTGCTCCAGCCCTTTGGTCCACACTTTGCACTTGGACACTGTCAAGTCCCCAAGAACAAACTCACAGTACTGTGATGCCCAAGCACTGACTGCACAGCACACATCCAACAGCTCCCACAGAGTCCACAAAGGCTCATTACTCCTCACACTTGGTTCAGATGAAACACTTCTCTGGCTTACAACCAATAGGCAACTGCTGGCCCCATGCCATCAGCCCAGATGTCATTGTGCTTTTAGCACAAAAATGTGTATGAGCTGCTTCTCCCTTTAAAAGCCCAGAGAAGCTCTCTCATCCCTTTTAACTGCTGTCCACAACTTTCTAATAAATTACTTCTAATGTATGGAGGGTGTCCTCCTCAACACGTTACCAAAACATGAAAAGCAACCTAACACTGGGTTTTTTGAAGCCAAATGAGGGAAGCAGGAGGGAGGGAAAAAAAAAAAAGAAGTTGCTGTCAAATACAAATGCTGACATTTGACAGACACTCTAACTGCTTTAACACCAAAGTATCAGCACCAAGTTTTAAATAGCAGTTGTGAGCTAAGTACATAAATCTCCTGCCATGTGTCCTGTGAAACTAAAGCTGCTTTTCAAAAGAGACTTTTGTCCCTCAAACTACTTGAGCATTTCTTCTCTGGAGCAGGGACTGCCTTGTGTTGGTTCAAGTAGTATCACAAAGGGCTCCCATTCCCAGACTGTAGTTAGATATGAACACAATGAGATGATTATTGGGAGTATAAATAGCCAAACTGCTGCACAGCAAAGCAAGAGAGAACGGTATTTGCAGTATAAAGAGGAGACATTGTTTATTTAGGGCTGAAAGAGTTTGAGCTGAACCAGCAGAACTGTATATACATTGGTTATTCATTCCTTGGATCTGAAAGTAAGGGTCTGTCCTTTCTCCAGCTAGAGAGAAGCATTTCTCCTAGGCTCTTTCGACCTGAACAGCCAGTTGCTTATGAGCCAGTAAGTTTTACTGGTGGCCACAATAAGCAGAGACTATCCAATGGACAAATGACAATCTAAAAATGCAGAGGATATCAGGTAAAGGACCCTCTGCTTTTTCTTATCAAAAGCTATAGAAATATTTATCTTGCACTGTCTGCACCTATATAAGGTAATGAAACCTGCCCTTAAAATCAGAAATCTCCTGCAATGCAGTATTAGCAACTGCAATAAGCTTCCCTGGAGTATCAGGTGAGCTATCAAAATTGTCATAGAAAAAAATAAACACTACTTGTGCTGCTTCAATTAATGAAAAGTGAGAAAAGATCTACCAGGAGCAATACCAAAAGCTGAGTTTACCATTTGATAAACCCCTCCAACCTGCAGAAAAACTTTGCTTTTACATTGTTAAGCCACCAGATATCAACTACCCCTCACAGTGGAAAGGACAGGAAATACAGTCCTCTCTGCTTTACTACAAACTGGATGTGATGGGCAAACAGTTCCAGCTGGCACCAAGAGTAGCAACCTCCAAGGTACGTTTGTGTCCATGTAGAAATGCTGTCTCCTAGCCACTGCAGAAGTCGCTTCTGAGCCCTTGCCTAAAGCTGGAGACAAAATGCAAAATAAAATACTCATTGCTCCTCTGTCAGAAGATGGCTGTATCACATCCAGAACATTCATGACAGAGATACCCCTTAGGATATAAAACACAGTTTGGGGACAATGGCCTTGCTACAGAAACTCAGCTATTGGTTATTAAAGTCAATGTGACAGCTTGGGCTGAAGTTTTTTTGTGCTTCCACAGAAAGAGAGCAATGATTCCCAATTTGCAATAACCTAGGTTTTAAAGGAATAGTGTAACACAGAAACAGACTATAACATGCTAAGATAACTCTTGCTTTTTTGGCACGTAATGACACATCCACTTTTAAGCAACCAGGATAAACCAGCCCTGCTTTTTGTTTAGTTTGACTAATGGCTGAGCTTCCTTCCACCACTCCCACAGATTCTCTTCCCTCCACAGCTTCACAGCAGTTGTTATCTGCTAATAAGTGACATCATCTTTCTTATTTCCTGCTCACTAGCAAAAGGTGGCGGGCTGAGTCTAATCAGGCACCCTCCTCTACTGCAGGCAATGCAGCGTCTTGCACTGCATAGCAGATCCCAGCCAATTAGCAGCACTTTGGGTTTGATCACACCATGTATGCAGAGTGAGAACAGAGCTGTTGCTAAGCACAGGGGTCCTTCAAAGGCTCCAGAGGACTGCAATCTGCACCATCCCACAGATGTGGCAGATGCATTCTGAGTGTGTTCTTCAGCTGTGCATTTGCAGTCTGGGAGCTCGCATGTTCATTTTGGCAGCAGACTGCTGCTGTAGTCTTCTGTTAGCCCCAGCGTTACATACAACCTGAGAATAAAACCTTTGGATTATCACTGCATTCAAGAGAGGACTCACAGCAGCCTCCTTGTCAACTTTTCCTTGTGGCTAGCAGCAGAAGAAAGCTAAGCGAGAAGTAAGACAGCAAGAAAGGGTAAAAAAAAGGCATTCTTGCTGTCCATTCTTAGTAGCATCACAGCTTTTTTCCTTTACAGATTCTTTCTCTCCTTTCCTGATAGAGAAAAGATGTGATCTAGGTCACTAATGCCAAGATGGTATTGCACTTTAAGTGGAGGGTGAAGGGTGTGGTGTCACTCAACTAAATTAATAAGGGCTATCCAAAACCATCACAGATGCCACAATGCTAAGCATTAAAGCATCCAGCCCTGCGGTTAAACTTCAGAAACCCTGAATTATGGAACAAAGCTTCCTGTGGAGGGTATGCAGGGCATGAAGCACTTTGGGATGGCACCCAAACAACCACCCTGTTGAGTGGAAAAGCTGAATTAAGAGGAAAATGCTGAAGAAAAGATGACAAATTAATAAAATTTTGCAATGGCTATGCTTCAGAGCACCATTAGGCCATTGTTCCACAATCCAGTACCCAGCAGACTATGCCAGCACTTCTTCCAAAGGCAGAACAAATCCCCTCTTGAATGCTATTGCCAGGGATATAGCATTTGCTATGGTGTCACACCTCATCCCACACACTGTTGTACACCCATTTTGAACAAGAACACAAGGGAGGCCCGTCAACCTTTCTCTGGAGCTGACAGAGATTTGAACCTAACACCTCCCATTCCTGAGGAGCACATTCCTACCATGGTACTTACTCTATACTCCCATCCTATTCACCAGTCGGAGGTGAGAAAGGCGCTACTTGTGACTTCCAGCAAATAAGATGGATGAAAGAAGATGCTTCTAGGCTGTAGTCACTACTCCAAGAAATTCTTACACATTTTACACAAAGTATTCTCAGGGTAACAAGCACCAATGATTTCTCCAGGTGCGGACAAGAGCACAGGATTCCCTTATTTTTAACTCTACTTAATGTACCAACTATTGTGTTAGACCCTATCCTTGGCTCTTGTATTCCTTGCTCTGGCACAAAGCATCATGAAGGAAATTTCCTGCCTGCATGCACACGTATGCACCAATCCTTCCTCCTCCCATTATCTTTGTAAGAAGCCTCAACAGTAGCTTAACACAGCATTTGTTTAGGTGGGCACTTTCTGAAAAAGAATATCATGTGCCTACCATATCAAGCTCTTCAGAGATGGGCAAGAAGACATTAGTTGGCTAATCTTGATCAAGCTAGAATAGGACCCGCTCAAGAGTCAGACTTACAAGAATGCAAAGAAATATTGCACGTTATGAACAATTTCCTAGATGGAGAGCAAAGATACACTTCTGAGACAAGAAAATGCCCAACGTTTTCTTATTTCCTCAGTGTTGCTATTCTGGACATGGCTTTCTAAGACAACTCTAATATCACTGCATCCTCTTCACTCAGAGGCAGGAAGACTGTCAAGTTCTGTTTGTTTTTTCAATATATACACAGTAGTTAAAGTGATGAAGCATAGATACATGTGATGGCCAGTGCCATCACAAAAAATATCTGCTTTATAAATGTATGGCTTATTCTAGAAGGGAGCTTATTCTTCAAATGAGCACATAACCAAAGACACTCGGATACCATGTATTTTGCTAAACTGACCTGGTTCCTGCTTCCGTGAAGGACACCAAATGAGATTTCCCTCCCTTTCTGTGGGACAGCTCTTTGTTTTGTTGTCCTAGTCGAAATACAAACCAAGGCAGTCCAGAACAACCACAGGAACTGTAGGAATTACCTGTGATAGTCTATGCCCTATGTAAGTCAGCGTAGATCACCACAGCAGTCTGTCTTAAATCCCAAGTTCATAAATTACCAGTGCATGACACATCAGACTACGATTAGACAAAAGAATTCTCAACAGAATAAATTATCCTTAAGCCTCTCTTCTAGGCATTGAGAGTACAACCCAGCAATACGTAACACAGGAAAAAAAAACCTTTTGTAGACAACCCACTGAGAAGTCACTGTTTTGATTTCTACAGAAAGAGAAAATTTTGTATGCAGCTCGTATAAAAATTAATACAATTATATAAAAATAAACAACCAAAAAAAGAATCTTTTTAACCTGTTTCAGGCTAGAGTGGATATAACATCAGATGGGCTGTTGAAATCACAACATAAAGACGATGAATTCATCTTTACATTTAGCAAGGCTTAATAAATCGTATCTGACAGCTACCCTGTAAGTAATCTTTTTGTTTCAGAAAACTTACCTAGTATAATGACAAATGCAAAACTAGCCAGTGTCAGTGATGATCCACTGTTGATCATGTTGATGAGCAGCTTGAACAAAGGATATAGTAGCAATAAGGCCCAGAAAAGCCAGTTCAAAAGTGTCCATGGTCGACGGGGTGGTACTATAGGAACTGCTGGGTAGGTTCCTGTTCGGTAATATTCTTCCTGGAATGCATCCTAGTAGAACAAAGGAGGGCAACAATTACATCCCCATCTGCCATTCTTGACTTTGATGTTCCTCCTGCTGCAGGCTTGTAACCACAGGGGAAGATCAAAGACCAAGTGATGGCTGGAAAGCTTGTACTTTAAAGTCAATGAACACAGTAAAAAAAAATTTTAAAAAGCCATACAGCCATGTGTACATACATTTATTTCTCTGATACATAGTAGCTTTAAAAACGGCATACCTGGAGAGTATAACAAGCCCAGTAAAACAAGAGGTGTGATGGGATGTGCACTCCTGCAACAATGTTGAATGTCCTGCAAGAGCCACAGCTACTGCTCAAATACTGCTGGTAAGCCAGAGAAGAGTTTCGGCTACATGTTCAGCAGCATGTTCCCTAATTTTTTCTCCAACCACTGCTTTAGAACAGTACCCACAGATCTGTCAGAAAAGGTGACCAGACACCACCTTGTCCCATACACCCCCTGTCTGCTTTGACCCATAGGTGCAATCTTGTTTATCTCATTCTCATGAAGCTTGTTTGGGTGCTGAACCTCTCCATGAGCAGTTGAGTGTGCAGTTTACAATCTCTCACTGGTTTTCACCAAAGGACTCTTGCTTTTTCTATAATTACACACACACAGAATTACACACAGAATTAATAAGGTTGGAAAAGACTGTAGAGGTCATCAAGTCCAACCTTTACCTAGGTTAACAACCTACCCAACATCAGTCTAACATCTATACCATCTAAACCATTTAAACCATCTAAACCATACCACTAAGTTCATCATCCAACCTATCCTTAAACACATCCAGGGATGGTGACTCCACCACCTCGCTGGGAAGCCCATTCCAGTGGGGGATCACTCTCACTGTGAAAAAGTTCCTCCTGATACCCAATCTAAACCTCCCCTGACGCAGCCTAAGACTGTGTCCTCTCGTCCTGTCACTGGGAGCCCGAGAGAAGAGACCGACCCCCGCCTGACTACAGCCTCCTTTCAGGTAGTCATAGACAGCAATAAGGTCACCCCTGAGCCTCCTCTTCTCCAGGCTGAACAACCCCAGCTCCCTCAGCCGTTCCTCATAGGGCTTGTGCTCCAGCCCCTTCACCGTCCTCGTTGCCCTTCTCTGGACACAATGTGACAAGATGATGGAGTGGGGGTTGGTTTTTTTTCTGTTTTGTAGCGTCTGTTTTTTAAAATGCAGAAGACTTAGAATTCAATACCTTCCTCTAGAGCCCACAAGGGTGAACAGCATTGTGTTTAGCAATCTGATCAATCACACATATCAAAAGTGGACAGGGTAAAAAACCCTTCCTACTTGTTCAAAAGCAAAGATCATTAACCTACGTTGCCACATAAAACTGGTTAATTAATGAAGTCAGCATTAGATTGACATAAGAGGGAACCTTAGTCTAGTCAGAATCAAGTACTGTCTTTCTTAAAAGAAAGAATTTTTGGTTTCCAAAAATTCCAGCAAAGCCAAGACTGTCCTAATCAACCACCAGAAGATTATTTATACTATACTATAATTTCACACTTACTTACACTCCAGCTGACACGAACAATTCTCTATTTATTTAATGGCAACTGGAGCGATTACAAACTGCTGCCATTTTATCTCTTTCTAAGGGAACATTCAGCTTTTAAGAGATTACACAGTAATTAAAGCACTCTCTTTATCGAGGTTGGAAAAATTATGACTATTTTACTCATGCAAGCTAGAGTGTACTGGGATCATTATGGACAATTAATTAGCTGTCTTCAACTGATTACACAGTGTATGAAGTTTTCCTTACGGTGCCTTGAGGACTTCAGTTTATGACTGGCTTAACACAGAGTTATTAATCATCAGTAAATTGAATTCTACTATATACAATTATGTTCCCAAATACCAGTACCACCCAGGAAAGTGAAGAATTCCTGACTATAATTGGCATTGCCATTAGAGGGCCTGTTACTACAGAGAGCAGGACAGGCTCACTTAAAACAAGTGCAGCTGTGTTTTCTTTCTTGGCTCTGCACAGCAACGGGGGCAGCAAAACCACAGACCACATCTCATCAAGAGTTTTGAGACAGATGAAGAACATGTACAACAGGCAAAACAATGTTGAAGCCAACACCTCCACTAGGCATTTCACACTGCTGTGGGGAACAGCTCTTCGGTTAAGATTCCTTATGCTTATATACATTCACTTTCTTTGCAAAAGACATCTGTGGGTTGATCTGTCTTCTCAGATTTCAGAGTGTCTATGGTACCCACCGACATTTCAAGTCAGTCTTTAAACACATAATGTACCTCAAAATTTCCTGAAATCACCTCACTCACATTAAGTTCCTTTCATTTCCCTGCATACAGACTTTGTTTTCAGTTTGTAATAAATCCCATCCCCTCAAGTATCATATTCAGACATGGGAACGTGTTCCCTCTATTGTCCCCACCAAATTTAAAGTTACTTTATACAATTTGGTGGTAATGCAGGCAACATCCATCGTCTTCTGAGAGGCTAACTGCATTCTTCCTCCCTGTTCTCACCAGGAGGTCTGACGATGGAGGTGTGTCACTGCCTTATCATGAGGAAGCCCACAAAGAATGAATATCCAAAAATATACTCTTTGTTCCCAAACACTGGAGTTCTGTACACTTCCTCTCTTCAGTTATGCTTTGCTAATTCCCTAGGGCGTTTCATCACATATTTCCATGCCTCGTTTTCTGTGCTTCTCTTACAGGTGAGAAGAGTTAGAAGCTTGCTTCCTTTTTACTGGATATTAAGATTCTCAAGCAGATCTTCTATTTCAGGCACTGAGGCTATAAAGGAGGTAAAGAAAACAAACATGGAAGGGCTAGCGGAGTTGTGACTGCTACACTGTACACCTTCAGCCCTGACACGCAGGTCCTCAACCCAGTCCTTGTTAAAGGCAAAAGGAGCCTTTCTAGCAAGGGCAGTTTAAAAAAAATAAAAGAAATTTTAATAAAAGGACAACGTGCAACACAAACTGCACCTCTATCGCAATTCGGCGTTAACTGATACGGTGTTGGCCATACATGGAAGGACAAAATCTATCCCAGGTGAGGAAGAAGCACAAGGACATGGCACTTACTGTAAGCCTGGAGAAGGAAGGAGAACAGTGTTTTGTTTATAACAGCACAGTGCCATTGTTTATCTGGCAAGACTCTGTGTTCGCTGCATTTGCAGGAGCGGCTAAACCAAAAAATGAAGTACTAAGTAACAAGAACATAAACATGCCAGATTCCCAGAGAGAGGTATCTCAGACAGATACATGTAGGAGAGAGCAGGCAATGACAAAAAACAACAGAAAAAACTTTTTTGTAAGGACCTTCATTCCTTTAGTAATGTCAATTACTAATGTTTGACGTATGATGGTCTTGAGACACTACTGCAAAATTATTAAAATCACTGAGAATAAGCAAAGGCACATGAAATCATAATGCATGATAAGATAGGGGCTCTGCTTTCCAGTTGCATGCATACCTTGTCTTACTTTGAAATAGAAAGTGAAGTGTTGCAACCAAAAAAGACAAAGAGGATGAGTGTATATCTTGCAGTGGAGAAAGAGAAACATGTCACCTTCAGAAAAAAATTAAAACCATCATCAAAAAAACCATCTCTAATCAAAAAAATGCCATGTATCCACAACGGTTTCAGTAGGAAGTAAAACTGAATACACATTCTTTCCCTCCTACACTTAAATATTAAGAAACTAGAGATTTAACCAACCAGCAAAGTTGTCATGAAGAACAGATATGAAGAATACTATGTTATATCACATGATTTGATATTATGAAGGTAGATATATGCTCAGTGCTAGAACGGAGTGTTCACCAAAGAGGGAATAACAGAAAAAACTTGAAGTGAATTATGGCAAACTATGTAATAGGGGATTCAGGAAAATAATGACTATATTACTCTCATTTATATCCTTGTCTTGCAAATATCTAAACAGTTCTCAGGAACATGAAAAAGGGCTACAAAGTCACAGTAGCAGAAAGTGGATTTATGCAATTTTCAGCAAAAGGGCCACTTGCATGTACATGCCCGCAGAATGAGCACAGGCCCCTGGGTAACATGTAGCCTTTCTGCAAAGTTGCTGAGGGTTGTGTCTGAATTAGATGTTGCTGGCACAAATTACGAGCAGGGGGATCAGAGGCAAAGGCAGTCAATCTACAAGTGAAGTCTCAACACACATTTACTTTTCACATTCATGTAAGCAAGCTGCTTAGAGGGGCTTTGAAATAAACCAGAAAGAGTCATGGTATGAAACTGAGAAAGACCAAGACATAATTAATACAGAAATGCTAACGTGGTGTCCTGGGTAGAGTATGACAAATGGCACAGGAGTATTTTTCTGTCCCAGTGAGAGGAAACCAGGGCATAGCTATATTCTATCGCTTCTAAATCCAAAGCCCTGCTGCACTGCAGTCTGAATACATAACTTTGATCAATGTATTGAAGCAAGCTGGGCCGCCAGGCCCTTGTGCCACACATACCTATGACTCCCACTGATTGAAGTGGGAGTGCCGTGTGTATTAAAAAAGTGCATCCCCCAACCATTATCTCCTATATTCAGAAGAAACAAACTCTGAAACGCTGAAGGACACATATGAAATAAGAAAACCCCATCAGGCATCTACAAACACACAGTCATTGTTATTCTCTCCCCACCCTATGTAATTAGGAATCTTAAATGCACTCCTCTTATACATACAATGTAAAAGCAATTTATCAGGCTGTCCTATTAATAGTGGATGGTTGCCTTAGTAAAAGGAAACAGGGTAAAACAAGGGGCAAAAATTCTAATACACTAAATAAAATACCTCATTTAGCATACAAAGTACTTCTTGATTAAACAGGTGCCTTTAAGGGGAAGGAGGTCTTTCTGCCAATCAAAAGATAGTTCTGATTTTTGTATCCTTATGCAACCTTCTAAAGAAAGGCTTTAAAACTATAAGGTCCATTTAAGATTTCTTCCTTTAATGAAAGGTTTTTAAACTATTATATAAAGGGCTTTTTAAGATTTCTTCCTGTTGCTATTTAAGTACAAAATAAAGGCATTCAGGCAGCACAAGATGAGCTTGTATGTGGAGAAACAGAACACTTACCCTGAAAACCAAACCAACCAGCCCAACTCAAGTCCCCATATTAGGACCACTACATGTGCACACTCTAAAGGTCTACTAGCAATATAAATAACTGAGCACTAGGGCTCACAAGTGCTGTCTAGGTGAAAAAACTTACCTTTTCTTGATACAGTTTGTGGAGCCAGGTAGAACATTCCTGCTCATCTTCTGGGACTTCCTCTAGTGGAATACGCCTGCCAATGGCAAACGTGAGAAATTCAAGAACATGAAATACTTTCCCTCCCATGAACAGCACTGGTATTACACAGACAGATTATCCATCCAACTGACAGGACACTCACTACATTTTTCATCTTTTTTTAACTTGTGGTAACAACTTCTACCTCAGCAAACTATAGTTTGCTTCTAGATTCCACCTTCTGTGGAATTCAGAAATTTAGATTTCTGAAATAGTAATGCATTATGTTTGAGCTCACTAAAGCAGCACTCCAGATAAAGGTTTACAATTATCTGTTTCCAACTAAAGGTTTTGAATTAATTTCTTACCCACCTATGAAAGTAAAAGCTGTACTTAATCAGCTAGGCAACAGAGACAAAACCCAAACTATTCTTCTTATACCTAGGGTAAAGCTCTCTAGTGTTTCTCCATCAGCATTTCCAATTCCTGAAATTTTTGTTATGTGCAGCTTAGTTGGATAATCTCCAGCAAAATGGCTCCTATTAGTAAAAAATCCTCTCTTGACAAAACAAAGTTTTCACCTCATCATACAAATTTTAGTCAACAAAATTTGACAGAAAAATGACAGAAAAAAAAATCCCTGCCATCCTCATTTAGGTACACTAATGGCAATATTTAATGATTTTACATTTTTCATTGTAGCATTTATTTTCATTAATATCCACTAAAAGCAGCATCAACTTAACTTCCATCAGCACAAGAGAAGCACTTCTCGGAGTCAGAACACTCCTGTCTGCAGTTAATAAATTAACAAGTGTGACACTACTGGTTTGTTCCTTTACTTAAAAAAGTCTTAAGATGACAAACATTAGAAGTTACTCCAATTTAACATGGCCATCCAAATTTTGCAAAATTCCACTTAGTGCAACACCTACAGCACTTCCATAAGTAAATATGGAGGATTTTGAAGAACATCTGTGACAGTCCTCAGCTAATTGCCAAAAAAAGTTTAGCCATGAGGCTTCCTCATCCTGCAAGAGCTTTTCAATAAGCCCAAAAGGACAGAAGGGTAAATAGCTACCCTGAGTCGTAAAAAGCAGTTTCCATTCTCTATCAGACTGAATTGCAGCAAGCTGGAATGTTGTAAAGGGAGACATAGGAAGAGGTACCCCCCTACTCTGTTGGAGGAATGGCCATGTACACCAAACACAAGGACACTGAACTAAGCTACCAAGTGGGAAGAGTAATCAAGAGAAAGTTTCTTTTTACCCTTTGGCAAACACAGTTCTGAAGAAAATATTTTTTTCAAACAGAAAGAAAAGGGGAGTTACAAAAAAAAGATCACCCTATTCCACTTCATGTTCGTATCGAAGATAAATCAACTGAACCAGCTCACTGTAGTTCTAAAGAGGTTATGATCACTCGTGGCACCACTTTTAGGCTTCTACGCTCAACCCTACAGCACCACATGTCCTGAGTGCCTGTAGTACGGGTGCTGCTGGTAGAACCTTACCTGGGATTTGGCTCATTCCCATTAAGATTATGGGGAGCCACTGAAGCATTCATCACTTACAGAAACATCAATGAAAAGAAATCCGGGTAATGTTTTTTTCATTAAACAATGAAAACCTTCATGTAAGGGAGAGAGCAGCAGTCAAATACATCAACAACTACACCACCAAACAGAGATGAGAACAGTCCTGAGCTTGTCTCCACCAGAGTAGGAACTCTTGTGCCAGAGACAGGTATAAAGCAGCTTCACCTGAACACTTAGATGATGTTTGGTACTCTGCCCAAGGGAGTGAAAAGAGGCATTTCTGCTGCTGCTGAGACAACAGACAAACAAATGAATAAAAAAAATAACAAAAAAAGTACCATAGACATTCATGAGTTCTCCACATATTTACAGTCACCGACCCTGGAGGTGTTCAAGAGTAGGCTGGATGAGGCACTGGGTGCCATAACTTAATGATGGGCTGTTAGATTATGGGTTGGACTTGATGATCTTTAAGGTCTCTTCCAACCTTGCTGATACTGTGAACTTTACAAAAAACCCTTCCTAACGTATATGAATTTTTATCTGAAGTTCTGTGAAGCCAGGTTGGTAGAGATGCGTTTTCTGTTACTTACTTGAAAACACTCCCTTATTTGTCCAATTTTAACTGCAAGTACACACTTCTATATGCTAAAAAGGAATTAAAATATCGATTACTTGCCTTACATATAAATCTGCATGATATTTCTTTCCATTTAGAACTCCCAGCAATGTTGGATTTTCATTATTTCTAAAATTGAGGGTAGAATCATAGACTGCAGAAACTATAAGAAGAGAAACAGGTTATGTGATTACCATAATAATACAATGGAAATACATCATTGTCTGTCAGACAGGGAGAATATTTAAATACGAAGTCATCAGTAACAGCTCCATAGTTTGAGCTGTCAACAAAGTAAAAATGACCATGGAATTTTCAACAGGCAGGTTTAAAGAAGCCAAATAACCAATGACCCTTTCAGGAACTGAACCAGTAGAACGGAAAAGGTTTGCTCTCCATCCTTGTCTCCTTCCCCATCAGGTGCAGAATGACTGAATAGAGAACACAGCTATAGTTTCTGACAGAATATACCTAGGACTTCCTAGGAGTCAAATGGTTTAAAAACTGTTGCCTTTCCCGACTCTGTGTCTATGACACAACTCCTCCCTAAATGTAAGGAAACAGCCAGGCAGATATACTCTTCATAAACAATGAACAACATATACCCTTTGACTAAGAACAGCTAAAGTGTGTGGGTGAGAGACACCCTACAGCAGGAAGGCTTAATGCAACTACAAATTGCTGGGATCCAAAACAACTCCCTCTTCATGTCCATTATTTGATAACCCAGGCACTTGCTGTAGGGCAAAGGTGTAGACAGAATGACAGACCAAAGCTTGTGTGAGCTGGGCTGCTGCTAGGAAGACATACAGACATGAGGAATATAACATACAAGTTCCACTGAGCAAAACTGCAGCCAAACTTTGAGTATTGAGAATAGTTTCTGCAGTTCAGAGCTGAGCAGCAACAGCAAAAGCATTTGCAAAGGCAAATCACAGATAAACTAGACAGTGCTAACAAGCAGTTCCTACAGAAAAATGTTCAGTTATATCACATGAAGTGTTTCAAAAAAATTTGTCTGAACACGTCCTTACAGACACTATTTTCCTGATGTCACAAAATTACCAGAGACTAGTTCATTTTCCTGACACTGAAAGCAGTTGTGCATCATGGTATGAATTCTAAGATCAATGATAGAAAAAAACCTTCTTTTTTTTTTATCATGTAAGTGACTAACAAGCATTTAATGTGTAGGTTGCTGTATTTTAGGTTTCCTGCATAGCACAGATTTGTTCTTGGTTTTGAAACCCTCTAGCTATGAGAAATAAATATGGCTTGGTCACAGCATTCAGCTGCCAGAAACTCACTGCATCATTTGCTACGGCAATATAGAATTCATAGTGCATAACAGAAGAGCTTCAATGATGAAAAGAAATCCTGAAAACAAAGGCCAAACCCTTGTCATTGCATGAACACTGTCACCCTCACTAACAACTTGATTTTTTTCCTGCTACAGTCGGATTCTTAGCCCAAACTCAAAACTACAACATGTAAGACAAAATGTACTTCAAGCACACTACTCTCCCTGTACAAGTAGGAAATACTTTTTCTTGGTTAAAAAATAAATTATCTGCCTCCATTTTTAAGCTTCTTAGTGTAGAAGGATTTTACTAACCTACTCTAATTTACTAATCCAATGTAATTGAAGGAAAACAAGTGCTCAGTTTGAATTATACAGGATAAGCTTCTTAGTTTATTCTTTAATAGCATTAGATTATTCTAACGAAAATAGGGATGCAATACAGAAAAATATGATATACACAACACTTCTTTCATCTTCTACAAGACATTTACATTTGAGTTTTTCTATTAATTCAGACACACTGGAATATGGTTCTCCTGTTCTGAAAAAAGATTCTGTAGATATTCAGTCCAGTCTCTTTTAATAACACCCTAAAATCTTTAGGTGAGAAGCAGTGCCAAACCCAAGAATTGACAGCATGTGCAGGAATACAGATTTCAATTATATTCAGATGAGTGTTTGGGAAACAGATTTGTATTTTCATTTGCTTCCATGAACAGTACAGGTAGCAAACAGCAATTCTTTAAGACGGTAAAGAGCTTCTAGGAATTAAAATTCCTGGGGAATTTACCATACTGGTGGAGATAGTCACTGATAAAATTACCAGAACAAGTTCAGAAAATATTAAAAGCACTTCTTTAAGCATCAAATTGTGTGCAGAGATCTGAATTTGTGAAAATAAGTCTCTGAGGAAAAAAGAATTCCATTATCACATATGAAAGAAATGAGTTACGAGGGAAGGTTCTATACTTAATCTTTAATGTGAAAGGTATTTTTATTCAAATATATATGCTTAAGCTGACAGAAATGCCATCATTGGTATGGATGCAACTCCTCATTCATTCATATTGAAAAAAACTCCTTGTGAAGCTGATTTTTTCAGAACAGATGGACTTGCCAGACTGATATCATCAATGTCTATTTCCAACTACTGCAGGAGTACTTCAGAACTACTTCCAGAAGACTGCTCCAGACAGCATGAAGAGTTGATATAAAGTTTTAAAGAGGACCAACCTGCAATCAGTGCTACTATGGGTGAATTACCTCTATAGATGGAAAAAATGGCATCTATCCATCCTAAGAACTAGAGCCTCAGACAAGTTGAATCACACTCTTGCCAGAAAGGAAGAAAAAAAAGCAGACAGAAGCTTGCCCAGCTGCGAACTGGTCCCAGACCTGTGACTTGATTTCACTGCTGTGTGGTGCTGCAGCTACATCCCTAGGCAAGGCACTCCAACCAGGCCCAACACCCCTTGTGGGAGAGCTGAAAGTGCATTAGCTTAAATGGCAGGGCCCAAAACAGGCTCGGGCAGCTCAGCATCAGTCTGTCAAATGCTCTTCACATGTACCTCTTGTGTCTAGGAGAGAAACATGCAGTAGCCCAGACAGTAAACCTTCTATCTCACTCTCATTGCAAAAAGTGACAAGACAAGTAAAGCAACATACCTTGAAGAACCTGCAACACCAATAGGGGGTCATCAAACCCTGAAACTGTGTATGAGAAGCTATGGCTCTGTGCTTCTCCTCGAACCTTCACAAGGAAATAGTGGCCTTACATGAGTTAGCAAGTCACCGTGGCCAGACTGAGGTAGTGACACACACTTCCCATAGCACAGAAGTAATCTATCAGTCTCAGCCTTCCAAATATTTAGGATCCTGGTGAGCACTACTATAGTAACATGCATGAATGCCCAAAAATATTTATAAATGTCACTTGGGTACCCTAAAATTATTTCCTTTTGAAACATTTTTCCACAAATCAGCTATTTGTTCACAGTTATGTCATATTCTGCTTGTATTACACAGAGCAGTGAAAATAACAAAACTGCCACCAAAATAACCCGTCCCAAGTTCCTGGCTCAGGGCTTCAGAGGTCAGAATTTTGACTCATTGCTTTTTCAATGCCTCAAGTCTACCACCCTGCTACACTCAGCCTTATTCAAAAGGCAAGGTTAAACTGTGCCCTTAAGGGGGTTGCTGGACGCTTCACATAACTTACCACTCCATGTATCACAAAAGATCCAAGCTATGCTATCTATTTTGGGGGTGGAAAGTTGTGGTTGCCTGGTAAGCTACAACAGTGATATGATCTACCTGACTCACAAGAGCATACATAGAAGAAATATGACAGATAGCAAGACAGCTGACTGTGAAGCTTTTTTTTACAGTAGCTACCCCAGATATGCCACATGAAAACACATCTTCAAAGACAAAAGAATGTTGACATTAGCTTCAGTCAAGCTAGAACATTTTCTTCTAAACTCGTAACACTTTGTCTTTCTTACGTATCAGCCTTCTAACAACATAAAAACAACCCATATTGTTAACACTATGGCTACTTTGCACTGTCTTTCCTTTGTCCATGAAGTCCACAGCAGAAGACTTTGATAAATAGTATTAGTTAAAGAAAATCTTTTCAAAGACAACATCACTTTAAAGCTGGAAAATGCAAGTAACCAGACATAATTGGTGGGTGGGAGTTGAGACCCATATTAACAAAGAAAAACTTACTCATGTTCTGTAATGTAGAAATAATTTGTTTCTAAGTTTTGCCTACATGTATCTTCAATCAAGATCTACTCCTCTTCCTCAGCTCCACAAAGAAACTCTAAAGAGCAAATCTATACAGGAAATTAAGGCAATTTTTTTTTAATTTAAAAATTATGTTGAGGCAGATATTATTTTAAGAAAATATTGTAAGACACACTGCTTTGGATTCTTTCCTGATGCACTTGCTTCATTTAGAATAGAATCTCTTGGTAAATACTAAGAAATATTATCCTTTGGCAATAGGTACGAAATATGCAACTTGAGATTCCCCAGTATAGAGTAACAGAAAACAAAACAAAAAATAATAATAATGAAAAAAAAAATTGCTACAGGACTTCATTAGTAAAAACATAGCATAGTGGAAAAAAGGTCAGAAAGGAGCCCAGGGCTTTTCTGCTAGGACATATGCTACAGGAAAAAGAAAAGTATGGCAAACTGACAGCAGTGAGATGAAACAACCATTTAGCATTGTTCCCTGTGACTTTCCTTACCTACATTTCTCAAACACTGCACGGTGACAGCAAATCCTTTCGTTCGTGGCAGTAGGTGATACTTGAGCTTGGGCAGACCTTTGGCTTCGGCTACCTGCATGCTAATCTGGTGCTTCTGCTCTGTGAACCTTGTGCCCTCGCAATGAATCAGGAACTAAAACCAAGAGAGAACTACAGTTAGACAGAAGCTCGGGTCTTCTATGTCTGACTGAGCTGAGGTCTCTCTAACTCCCACCAGCACAGCCTTAATAAGTTCACACTGCTAGCAGAGACAGGTGTAGCCATACACATATTTAGGTAATTTATTTGACTGAAGTAAAAAATCCCAATCACAAACAAACAAACAAATAAAAATAACCCCCAGCCCCCCTCTCTCCCCCTCAGAAAAAAATCAACAAAAAAAAATCAAAACCATCCAACTTGCCATCCCCTGGTTTGAACTTCTGCTTTTAGGCTTTATCATCTCTCTGCTACTTGCTATCAGAATGATTTCTCTAAATGAGTAACTCCATCTCTACATTGAAAACACATTCCTGTCGCAAATGTCTAACTGATGGTGAAGTATTCAGGTATTATGGTATCTAAGACTTGGTAAGTATCCAAACTAAACACATTTCTAGGAAATGCTTTAGTGCCCAGCTTGCTGTCTTTAACTTTGGCATGAGGATTACTGACAACTACAGACAGTAACTTTGATGCCAATGACAGAGCTGATAACAGATGTAAGGCAGCAGATGCAGGACAATCGAAAGCCTCATGCCCTTAATGAACGATACAGTGGAAGTGCTCAGACACGAACAATTACAATCTTGCTACCGGCAGGCAGGGGGAGAGCACACAGATCTTTGGAGATTTACCACTTGCTCATCTGCTTTCTGCCAAGCCTGAATGCAAACTAACACATCAGAGAGCATTGTCAAACCACATAACCTAAGTCCTCATAACTCACAGCAAAAAATGTAGCCAACAAAGACAGAGATTGCAGAAAACTAGCCAAGCAGACAGCTTCATCTCTAGCTCATCCAAAAGCACTTCTACTCATGTATCGCAAGCATGTTAAGCGGTTAGACAAAACATAGAGAAACTGATCAGTAAATCTTTTTAGTCCATTTCCCATGCTTTGCCTGTCTACTTTCCACCTTGTTGTGCCTTTTGACATCCGTCATCACACAAAGGCAAATTACAACTCTACACTGCAATAACCCCAATTGTACATCAACAACTGTCTCCCGTATGTAGGCATAGCTCCTTTTTTAGTTATCTCTCTACAGGACTGTCTAAAGCATGGTGTTGGCTTGTGCTCACTGATTAGAGTTGAACTGCCTCGGTGCAGAGAAAGGCATTCAACACATTTTAAAAGTCACAGAGTACAGGCAAATCTCTGTGAGAGAAACTGAAACTAAAAAACAAGAATGGCCCCTTTGCTACATAACCTCCGTCCTGGAAGTCATTCAAACATTACTGAAGCACAGAGGTTAGTTTTGATTGCTTAGCACTCATTTATATCTATGACAATTAAAAAAAAGTTTGTTACAGAGAATGACAGATACAGCATACACATCTTCATGAGGAAACTGCCTCCTAAGAAATAGTTTCCTAGGCTCTAGGGAAGCTGCTTAAGACACCAGTTCTCTAACCGAACTGCCCTCTTGACATCACTAGCTCGTGAGAAATATGATTTTTCTGATGATTGAGACTAGAAAAAACACAAAAGCTTTTCATTCTCAAACCAGGAAATGCCAGGCAGGGTCTATACTAAAAAAATTATAGCAATACAAAGATAACACTTCCCTGTTACTGGAAAGTGACACCTCTCCCTGTAACACAGCTGGTGGCCCCAACAGGCCGTGTTCCTGACCATCTGCGGCTTCTACTTCTGCTGGGCCATGTCTGGCCAAGCACTTCCTCAGGAAAGCCAAAATCACAGGGAATGAAAAAACACTAGTATTAACTCTGCAATCTAAGGCAAGAGGGCAGCTTAGGCAAACAACATGGCTGATGTGTTTCAATACAGCATTGTCGCATGTATCTGTTACATCACCATGAACCTCTGCACCATTCCCTATGCAGGCTCCTGTATTTAGAGGACCACAAAATGTACTGAATCGATGACAGTGCAGGTATTTTTGCAGTAACATCTGTAGGGCTCCATATTACAGAGGAAGAAAACAGACAAGACAGACTATTACACGGGAAATTCCAGAGAAAATTCAAATCTTCAAGAATACTCTTCTGATACTGCCAGCAAGTTCATGATTCAAAGTGCTCAGGAGCAACCTGGTGAGTGTCACGTATCAGTGCCCTTCATTCCTGTCAGCACCACAGCACCTCACACTTCATTTGTTAGTCATCTTAAAAGTTCACTCACCCAAAAGTTTTCAGGGTAATCCCGGAGATTCAGCAACTTCTGTATGACTGTTTTCCGATCTTCCTCCCACTTGCGCTTGCAGAAGACTATTTCTAGGAAATACCACATCCAGCCAATGATAGGCATGTAGGAGAGCTCCTTCTTGGCAAGTACCTTGGAACTCTGCAAGACAGAATCAAAGCAAGTAAAACAGAGTTAAATCACCTAAGAGTTCACTGTGGGTATGACACATGCACAGTCAGACACTGATATATTGATTCCTTTTGAGCAGTCACAGTTTTAACATCAGTGTAAAAACAAAACAAAGAAAAATACATTTTTCTCACATGACAGAACAGTCAAATCTAATCAGATATCTGCACAGAGGACTTCCAGAACTAAATATATGTGTGTGCGTTTCTCTACCCTACACAAATGCCAAAATACAAAACAGAAGCCAAATTCCTTCAAACACCAAGGAATTCATGCAAAATACACAAACTGTATCAACAAAAATTCTTAATTCAAGTAGATCCTGGGCCGTGGCAACTCAAGTTCCTTTAAGAGCAGCTATACCTCTCCCCATGACCAAGAGAAAAAAAAAAAAGAAGCAGATCACAGTCCACAAAGCCATTTCTGTACAACATACCAATGCTATGCACACATGGTTTAAGAGTGAAGACACCTTAAACACTAGAAACAACAGCAGCAATAAGAATACTTGATCTGTGTTTAGATTGTTCATGAAAGGGTAGAAATACTCACACTAGTGCATTTGTCTTCAAGGCATGCTTCCACAGCAAGAAAAAGATAACAGCATGCTTCCTGTCTCCCAAGTGTGACAGTCACTAAAGTGACTGGTCCAGACCCTCCACAAGAAGTCGATGATTTATCAAGCATTCAGCAAGCTCCAAAATTCAAATTCTACTCGATAATTTAATTCTGTGATCATCTCAGACTGACACCCCTTTGGGCAGAAGAACTGATTCCACTTCCAAGCCAGACCACCTTGGTGAGCTGTCCTATGTTTCACTCAGTTATTTAATTAATACAAAGGCAGATGTGTGTGTTGTGTGTATATAGAAATTGTTGTTTTAGCATTTCCTGAAAAACAGCTACATTTCCTTAGAGGACAGAGTAATTTCTAACCATGATATCATTATAAGCTAGACCATCAAAGTGCTCTGCAGACAGAATTCCAGGACGTGGCATTTGATTAGTGGAAACTATTGGTAGAAGTTAATCATCAGCAGAAAATATTTACTTTTGTATTTTTGGACACTGTTGTTCATTTGGTTGCTAGGAGAAGAGACTTGACCTAATTCTTTATCTTAGCTCATTTCTTTCATCTGCTCTCCTTCCTTGAGAAGGAAAATACTCTAAATAATTAAGCTATCTAAAAGCTTGTAAGACTGGAAGGCAAGTGTGCATCACACAGCATTACGAGCAAGTGCGACATAGAAGCAGAACAGAAGATGTGACAATCCCATTTCTAAGAATGCAGGAACCATCTCCATGAAATGGTTTTTGCTCCCTCTTCAGCATTCGAGATCTCCAGAATTTTAGTGATCAGATCAAGAGTCCAAACTCAGCTCTCCCACGAGAAGCAGGCATAGTATTCAGCAGTTTGCATCACTTCAACATCAAGACACGTTTTACCTTAGTCCTTAGTACATGGCAGCAGCAACAGGGAGCCCAGCCTCTTCTTCCAGATCCCCAGACTGGGCACAGAGAAACAAGCTCTCCTCCTACTACTTTCCTTATCTCTGTTTTTTCCTACACTGTTGTTTTTCTTTTTCTCAACTACTCCTAATAATTTTCCTATTTCCACAACAAATGTAAATAATCCCAGCAGATAGCTTTAAAAGCCTCCAAAGAGTATTTTTTTTTGCAAGCAAAGTATAGTATATCTCCCATGCAAAAGCACACAGATCACCAGTTCAAGTGCTCTTCTGTTCCTCTCCACTGTATGTGTCTGAGGAAGACAGCTGAGCCAAGGCTTCCCACGAGGCTTCCCAAGAAATCCCACAAGATGCAAAGGGAGGGCTAAAAGCTTTGGGAAATACTGCCTACCTCAGCCACTGCTTAGCACAAGCCACTGCACAGTAAGGCCAACTGCAACAATGTCACTCTCACAAAAGAGAAAAAAACCCCAACATGCTCTTAAAGGCGATGTACAATAAGTGCCCAGTATCATAAGAACTACTATAAACTTAAGTGTGCTTTGCACAGAATGTACAAGACCTCTAGATCAGAGTCAGAAAGCATCTAATAGTCCTCCCTCACAGGCTATAAAATGCAGGAATTCTAGTCCAAAAAGCTAGTTAAGATAACTATTTCACCACACTTAATTTCTAATGTTTTGCATATTTTAAGAAGTGTACAAGTTAAACAGGAGGCACAAGAGAAGTTGCTACTGCTTTTTTTTCCCCCTTCCCTAGTGAAACCAAGAAATGATACGTGAGCTAAGGTATTACGTAGCACAGGTATAACCACAAAAGCAGAACAGATGTTTGAATTCTTCCCCAGGGCACGTTCTTATTCACTTACTTTGCCAACGCATTTTTAAAATTTAAAAGCGCTCTTCTAGACATGCGTTGAGTACAACTCCTTAGACACACATAAAAAGAAGCTAAATCACCTCACACTACTTCGTGCACCCATCTGTCCTAGGAGCAGAAGGAAGGCTAATGACAGAACTAATTAGAGAAAGGAAACTCCTCAGTGCATTATACTGGCAAGACTGCTCTTGAGTGGGAGGAATACATTAAGCCTCCCCTCAGAAGCTGCCATCTCTCTTACAATAACTAGAGCAACAATCTGTTCTGTTTCAGTCCTCTACCCATGCATGGCTCTTGTGTAAATACCTGAGAGCAAAAATGCAACTCTAGTTGACTTCGGCCACTAATTTTTTCATTACCAAAGTGTTTTGATAAAAGATGTGACAGTTACCTCCAACCTTCAAATTCAGCTTGTTCAACAGAATAAAATTAATTAAAAAGTGCTGCTTTCTTGAAGGAAGTAAAACATTTTCAGTGCTCAGAACTGTGTAATTTCAATATATGTTTTATGAAATTACTCCTGGACAGCAAGCACTAATTTATTTTAGCCCAGTTCATTCACTTGAAAATATGCATGAAGTTCTCCTTTTGTGAATGACTGCATTAACATCATGTAAAAAAAAGCATTTTTACAAGCTTACTTTAAATGCAATTGCCCAGCTATGCTGTCAAATAAAGAAAATCTTATGTATGTCCAGCTTTGGTTATTCAACAGCTCTTGATCAAAAAGCACAACAAACAGCACGAAATAAATGTGCTAGCTGAGACTGTCCAAAAAAAAAAAAAGTGTTCCATCATTTCAAAACAAGTTCATTTGTAGCTGCAAACCATTAGCAGCAGCAATTTGCCTCATAGGGTATTTGCTCTCCAGGCTGCCCTCAGTATTGACATACTTTTGATGATTAAAATTGCTCTAATTTTGAAATATAGCACTTTTTCCTATTATACTCCTGGGAGATGGAAAGGTATGTTTCTTTAGTCCCTCAAAGCCATCATTCCAGAAATTTAGTTAGGCTCCTAATTTCTAATGCTTCATATTCAATAAAACTTAGCCACGTTGAAAAAGTAATACAGTAATATTTTAGAAGATATATGCCCAAGCACATGGTAATGTGCCCTGTTAAATGCAAATAATGATGTACTTCCAGCTGCCTACAGGAACACTCACATATTTCAGAAACATAGAATTGTTTAGGTCTGACAAGACCCCTATAATTATCAAGACCAACTGTTCACCCAGTACTGTCAAGTCAACCACTAAACCATGTCCCTAAGTGTCACATTTGAACATCTTTTAAATACCTCCAGGTATGTGGACTCAACTCTTTCCTTGAACAGCCTGCTCCAATGCTTGATAGAACTTTCAGTGAAGAAATTTTCCCCAGTATCCTATCTATATCTCCCCTGATACAACTTGAGGCTGTTTCCTCTTGTCCTATCACTGATTATCTGGGAAAAGAGACCAACCTCCACCTGGTTAAAACCTCCTTTCAGGCAGTTGTAGAGAGCGATAAGGTCTCCCCCTGAGACTCCTCTTCTGGGGCTAAACAACCTCAGCTCCCTCAGCCAGCGTTTGTCAGATGTGTGCTGCAGACTCTTCACCAGCTCCCTCCATTGCCTCAATGTCCTTCTAGCAGTGAGGGGCCCAGAACTGGATGCAGTACTGAGGTGTGGCCTCAGCAGTCTGAGCATACAGGGACAATCACTTCCTAGGTCCTGCTGGCCACATTATTCCTGATACAGGCCAGGATGCCTCTGGCCTTCTTGGCCACCTGGGCACACTGCTGGCTCATGTTCTGCCACTGTCTCCAGTACCCCCAGGACCTTTTCTGCTGGGCCGCTTTCCAGCCACTCTTCCCCCTGGCCTGTAGCGTTCCATGAGGTTATCGTGACCCCAAGGGAGAATCTGTCACTTGATCTTGTTGCAAATCATACAACTGGCCTTGGCCCAGTGATCCAGGCTGTCCAATCTCTCTGCAGAGCCTTCCTCCAGCAGAACACTCCCATCCAACTTGGTGTTGTCCGCAAACTGACTGAGGGTTACTTGATCTGCTCATCCAGATCACTGATGAAGATGCTAAGCAGGACTGGTGCCAAAACTGAGCCACTAGTGATCTGCTGCCAGCTGGATTTAATTCCATTCACTACCACTCTCTGGTCCCAGTCGTCCAGCCAGTTTTTTACCCAGTCAAGAGCAGCTGTCCAGTAGGGCCCCTTCCCTAGCAGACTCCTACCAGCTGAACTAGAAAGCTATCTTCCACACACTCCAGGAACCTCCCAGAGTGCTTTCTCTCTGCTGTATTTCCAGCAGACATCTGGAAGGTTGATGTCTCCCACAAGAACAAGGGCTACTGATTCTGAGACTTCTCCCAGCTGCTTATAGAACATTTCTTCTGCCTCTTCATCATGGGTTGGGTGGTCTGTAGCAGACTGCCAACAGGATATCTGCCTTGTTGGCTTTCCCTCTGACTCTTACTCAGAAACACTGGGTCCTTTCATCACCATTGTCCAGTTCTAGAAAATCAAAACACTCCCTTAACATAAAGGGCTAGCCTACAAACACTCTTTCCTTGCCTAATCCTTCTGAAGACCTTATAGCCACTCACTGCAGCATTCCAGTTGTGCAAGTCATCCCAGCATGCTTCTGTGACTGCAATTATATCACCGTTTTCAACCTGCACAACGGCTTCCAACACCTCTTGCTTGTCTGCCCATGTCACGTGCATTGGTATGGATGCACTTCAGTTGGGCTATTGATTCTGGCATCTTTAGTGGGGGAGAAGCCCCAGTTTCCATGCAAACATTTTCAGGCACTTTCATGGTTTCTAACACATCAATAACCCTTGTGCTTTTGCTGCTGCATGGATTTCCATGCCTTACCTCCACGGAGACATCAGATCAAAGAACCACACTAGCATACCACCTCTCAAACATCAGCCTTACCTCTAGCAAGCCAAATTTTTTCTCTTTACCCCTTCAAATGTAGTTTAAAATCTATTAATACATTAAAATGTACAGATGAATGAGTGTGCTCATATACCTATCAGTCCCATACAATAACTTGGAAAAGTCTCTTCTCACATCTATATTTAAGGCCATGATCAGTTTTTTCAACAAAATAAACAACTCAAATAAAATTTGGGTTTCCTGACATATGGAAGGTTAAAATTTATTACGTGTTCGGTAATATTTTATGAGTAATACAGCCTCTTTTGAAAATGCACGTATTTTAAAGCAATACGAGCTCCTCAGAATAATATTTATGTTTCACTGAGACAGAAACACCAGCATTAATAACTTTAAACACCAGAGACACCAAAAGATAAACAGATAAACAGCAGGTTTAGCTTTATAGCTTTTTGCCAGTATTAATGTCTCCATCTCAGAAAAAGTTATTAAAATTAATAGAAAAGCTATTTTATCACTGCTTGATCAGAGCAATCAACAAAGTGGTCACTCCTGGCAGGGACCATATTAAAGTGCTTTTGCTCAAAATTCTAAATAACGCCTCCCTCCTCAGAACATGTCTATGTCCTGACTTTAATTTCTGGTGGGTCTGTTTCTATGGGATGGTTAGCAACACACTAAATGCTACTAATGTGTTTAAGTAGTGATATAGTGGCTAGATTGTCCACTGCTAAGAAGGTAAATCCTAAGATTGGAATGTCGCAGGCAGGAAAAGGGAAGGGCACAGCTGAGTTCAGGGACGTGTCACCAAGACCATGCTTCTATTTACACAGTGGAGCAACACACAGACACCAGAGTCAGCATACCTCTCAGCCATTGTGCCAGCATGGGGTGGAAAAGCAGAGCATTCACAACAAAACCATCACAGTCACTCTGGCTCAGGATCACAGCAACAGCTCCGTCTTTTATTAGGAAACACTGATGTGGACAAAGCTGTGTCTTGCTGGGGCTATGCTGCTTCCAGCTCTACAGAAAGCCAAGTTGGCAGCTCAGCTCCTCCTTTCCTTATAGTTTGTTGCAGCCACCTCTGTGTCACAAGGAGGCAGGATTCAGCCATCCCCATGAATGCTCATGCTGACTTGGCATCAAGGACCCTTACATATCCCTCCTCCGGCAGCACGAGGAAGTGGGAATGTGTGGCTGATAGGTGTCAAGGACTGAAAACAAAACCCAAAGAACCCTCCACAAAATACATACAAGTAGAATGCAGGTGTAAGTGACTGACCGTTTGGGCTCAATGCAGGTTTTCCTGAAATCCCTGTTGACTTCTTGTTTTTGTGAAGTTTGCTTCCTTCTTCTATTTTATAAAACAACAAAAAAATTCAGGTGAGGTCTGGTGCTGCAGTTACACATCTGTAAGGCAGCAAGATAACCTCCATAGCTACAATAACTTACAAGAGTAAAAGTGAGCACAGAACAGAAAAAGCTTCTTCATGTGGTTTTCTCCATTTTCATTACAAATAAACAGGTCTCTGTCTCTCAATTCAGTAACGTCAACCCAGTGACCCCTAGAATTTAATGGGTGCTCCAAAAGTATCATATCAAAGGAAAAAAAAAGAAGTTAGAATTGTCATTCTTTCTCCCCCTTCTTCTCCACACACACTTCTCAAATTTTTAGCACCTTATTTGGTTCTTTTTGCTAAGTTTTCTTCCAGAGTCAATAAAAAACCTTGAAAGCAGAGAACCTCATGCCATACAAGTATAAGATCTGAGTCCTTAGAAGAACACTCAGGTTCACAAACCTAAAAACAACAGGCAATAGACTATTCCACTCCTACTCCATCCCTCAAAAACAGCAAAAGATCCGCTAAACCAACTTTGATAAAAACAAATCCACATTGATAGTGCTTCATAAACCTGTTGAGACTATGGCAATTTGGCTACAAGGAGAAAGCCAGCACAGGGGAAGAGAGAAAAAGGAAGGAGTACAAAAATGCATAGACTCAATGTTGCACCTAGGACCAAGAGGGGCAGTTTTCATTTCATAATCAAACCTTTCTTTTGGGGACAGAAGGGGCAAGAGAGGCTTAAGGATGTTTACTATTTTTTTCAAATAAACAAAAATAAAGTCTCGGTTTCAGCTGGAATAGAGTTAATTTTCTTCCCAGTAGCTGTGTTTTGGATTTAGAATGAGAATAACGTTGATAACACATGGATGTTTTAATTGTTGCTAATCAATGTTTCACTACATCAAGGACTCTTTGGCCTCTCACACCACTCCACCAGGGAGTAGGATGGGGAACACAAGAAGCTGGGAAGAGACACAGCCAGGACAGCTGACCCAAAGGAGCCAGAGCTATGTTCCATACCACATAATGTCATGCTCAGTATATAAACTAGAGGGAAAGCTGGCTGGGGGCTACTCCTCAGGAACTGGAATGTGGTGAACAACTCCACTGTGCGCCAGTTGTTTTGTAACTTCTGATTCTTTCACCTTCATCATCATTGGTTTTGTCCCTTCGTTTCCTGTTCTATTAAACTCTATCTCAATCCACAAATTTTACCCCCTAGTTCTGTTCCCCATCTTACAGGGAGCAGGAAGTGAGCAAGTGGCTCTGTAGTGCTGAGCTGCCCGGATGGTTAAACCACAACAACTAAGCAAAAAATTAGAACTTTTAATGGTTTAATTTAATAAAAGTTCAGCTGTAAAATGCTGAGAGTTTGAGCACATACATGTGATACTGCTAAGAGCATTGCCATTGTCTGCCAGGGCCGCAGGGTACAGCTGGATGTCACAAAAAAGCCATTTTTTCTGCTGCTGCAGTCAAGTACAACCAGTTTCAACTCCTTCAGGTCTAAGCTGTGTTAATCTTCTCCCTGTCCTCCCTCCCTGGTCATCTATCTTTTCTTTAGTGGATTAGTTAAGGCAGACAAGAGAGAGAAAGGGTATCTGAAACACGCCAAAACAAGGCAGACAAACATCAGAACAGATGTAGGAGATGGTATGTGCAAGATTTCCTTTTCAGCAGCAGTGAACATGAGGATCAGGTGATGGAAGTGTTGGTAGGCACCTAAAGTTTGCACAGAATCTTCATGGAGTCTACAATTAAACATCGTTAAATATAAATCCCCACTGGCTCACAAAGTCAATGAGCCACAAATCACTGGAGGCTGGGACACCTTAGCAATTTCACTGGACACTTGCCTTTTGCCTCTAGCCCCTTTTCCTAAACATCAACCTTATCATAATGGTTCTTGCATTTCTAATATTGCTGCCACACCATACCCTGAAGCTTTGCACACTGGAAACTGATGTAAGGCAGCACAAAGTCAAACCAATGTATATTCCCAACCCCTACACTTTAGTCTATCACCTCTGCACTGCCTTCAGTCAAGTACCTGGTCTATACTGGTACAGACAATCCAATGAGGAAACTGATTGTGTAGCATTTTTATTTCTTTTTTTAACCCGGCTTCAGATGAACCTGGGCTGGTAGCCCCAACAGGGAAATGCACTGCTTTGTTGAGTAGACATCCATGCAAATGAGAGCATGTGGGAAATATTTCTTCCTGAAACAGTTTCTGAGAAGTAAAACCACTGAAATAGATTTTTAAACCAAAATAGAAAAAAAAAGAAAAAAATTCCACATATATCAGTTCCTAAAAGAATCCTAAGATAAGCATAAATACAAACTGAGTAGTAACTGTAAGCATTTAAATAAGGAAAAAATATTTCTATTTAGTGCAACGCAGTAAGTCTTCAACAGTTATGCTTCCATGCTGTGGTTTTCTTACATGTAGGGAACAACATCAAAAACTAAACCAGAATCCTTATTAACTTAGAAAACTATTAAAAAAAATTACAGCTAGTGAGATTCAACCCAACCACACAGCAGTAATGAAAACCCAAAGTATTTTTGACATTGTAGGCCCCTACTACTTTGTACAGAAACAATCCTAAAACACAGCTTAATTTAGAGAACTGAGGCCATCAGGCTTACAAAATTAGATACACTATACCAAAGCACCACTGTATAATGAGATTGTTTTTTGCACGTACATCTGCTTGCCAGAAATAGGTTTCTCTACATCTCCTGCTGTCCCATGCCATCCTCCAGCACTGTGCTCAAGTCCCAGACATTACAGTAGAATTCTTCTTCAGTAATTAGGACCCAACAGCCATTTTGGTAACTTGCAGGGCCTGTAGTGCTTAGGTTGATTTTTCTCCACTTTATGTGGAGAAAAAAGGAGAACACTCCTTTTATGTTCTAGTTTTTTTGTTGTTGTTTTTTTCTGGTGTTTTTGTTTTTGTTTTGTTTTTTTTTTTAAACAGACTGCCATTATTGTAATTTGAAAGTGAATGAAGTGGTGCCTACATGTCCAGAAAATGCAAGGAGTGCAAATGAAAGGCCACAAAGAAAATCATAGGTTCACATAATCCAAAGTCAGGAGCTTTCACAGTGGTCAGTATTAAAGCTAGAAGGCTGCTGCAGAAGACTGCTAAAATGAGGTATTAGTCTTCCTTCTTAGGAGGGAGGAAATCTTACCTAAATCCTTTATAGACAGAGGATACAGTCACCACCAAAGAATTAAATCAAGCTGATTTAGACAAGCGGCTTGTATCATCCCCATGATCTGACAGGTCAAACAAAAAGGCAACTTCCAAAACAAATGCACACTTATTCTTAGCCTAATTGTAACAGTGTATTCAACTGTGGATAACTCATTCCTCCTCCTCCACCCTTTATTAGCAAAAAACTGATTACTGCTTTTACTTGAGATGGATGCTCTTTCATTCTGAGAGAGAGGCAGGCTACATCATTTAAACTCTAGCTGTGGATTTTTAAGACTACACTGGGAAAAAGCAAACGAATTCTATAATTTACTGGGAAAGAATGACAGAACAGCTCATCTTTCTGCAGCACAACAGTTACCTAGCAAGCACATGGAGAGATGCAACTGCAATGACCTCCACAGGTTAAAAAAATATCTCCTTCATCAGCTTGAATTGCAATGCTTTTAAAATTTCTGTGGTTACTTAAGCAATCCTGCCTCAGTACTCTGCATGCTTGAACTGTATTGCTTTAGGTTCATCTCTAATTCTGGACAGCAGCTAGGTGAAATTCGAGCCCAGACCTGCTAACATTCAAAAACATATACTGGGGTTTTTTCCACATCCAAGAAGTAATTTATCTAAAATGCTAAAAAAACTCACCCCCAAGACCCCAAATCTCTCACAAAAGTTCCATCCACAGAGAAAGTCAATTTCGAAGTTGTGATTAAGGATTACAATAGCATTCTCATTCCCATACTTGTGGTAACTCTCTGGGTCGGTGTAGAGGGTGCAATTGGTGCCTGACCACCATTCCAGCAACATCACCATCTCTGGAACAAAGAACAAGAAATATATGAATGACATAGTATATACAAAGCCATAAACTAGTATCATGTTGAAAACATCAGTCACCTCAACAGCATATGGCAAAGAAAGGGCTGTAATGAAGAAATTGTGAAAAGGCTGTTTAAAACACAGCCATCTTTACAAGCTGAAGAGTGGTTTCTCAGCAGTAACTTAGTTTATATCACATACCTTTCATGTTCCTATTGTCTATCCCATTATCAAGCACAGGCTTACACTGTAGGCTTTTTATTTGTTTTGCTTGGAACTGTGAGTCTAACCACAAGACTTGCAAATCAAACCTTTATTAAGAGAAATCCTTCTGGTCTGAGGCAGAGAAAGCAGAGGTGAGTCTGTAAAGCCAAGAAGCTCAGAGAGCTTTAACTCCATGGAAATGGAAACAGAAAAACTAAGAGCAGTGGCTCTCCTCAAGCAACTAATGTCTTGAGCTGGGGGTACCATGAGATTAAATGAGAGCTGTCTTTCAAGACCAAAAAGAGGAGGAGTTAAGGGACATGTTTGCTTCCTGTCAAAGATATCACAAGAGTTCTGAATCAAAGCAAAGGTCTAACACGAGGGCTTATTCTTTGTTAAGTGAAACACAGCTGCTTCTCAGAGCAGAGCTGTGTCATATGAATGTCTTTGCTGGAAGGATAAGACATCCAAGATGCTCTCCTGGCTCAAGACAAGCCTGGAAGCACCACAAATCCTCGTTCACCTCAGAGAAGGTCAAAACCAGGCCAGTCTTGGAAACACTTCTTAATTCCTTTCAATTTAGGTCTCCTCCTGGTCTCAACTAGTGACTGAAAACAGAAATCAGATAGAAACAAGTAATTTACATTTTCAGTCACCATGAGCAAAATTAAGTGTCTGAAGCTCTTGGACAACACCGTGCTGTACAGGGGAGAAGAGGCGTTAATGACATGAAAGAATTGAACGCAACACTGTCACAGCAAGGCTAATAGAAAGCCTCTATTCAAACTGCACTACCTTAATATGACAAAAGCATGTTTATGGTACAGATTAATGACTGTCAGTCCACCTGCTTATTTCTAACCAGGGTAGGTAACTACTACCACAGCAGGTGTACAGATTATTCAATGCACGCTATTATGCATCAAAACAATAGTCACAGATGCAGAAGGAGACCTAAACTGACACATGCTAACCGAGCAATGGCAGATTTCACTGGTTGGAAACTGATTTCCCAATGAAAGCCAAAGATGTTCACATCCCAGTAAGACAGCTGTGAAGATACAAAAGCATGTATCTTCCAGATTTTCCCTGCTAAGAGCTGCCTTATGAAACACATTCACAATTTTACATCTTTCCAAGGGCATAGCTTTCTATTACATTTCATGTTGGAAATAAATCCCTCCACCATCCAAAACATAGCAAAATTGAATAATAATTGGGGAAAAAACAAACCCCACAGTCACTTGCACGCCTTTACAGAATCTACGGTGATATCCTAGGGCAGAACACAATCATAGAAAAACAAGGAAATTAGTGACAGGAGTCTTTTGCTTAACTAGGAACCCAGATTTTCCCTTTTTTAACCTCTACCACCATTAAATCTATTCCCAAAAAAAAGCAGGTAGAGATGATGATGGTGAGGCTCTCTTGACAAAAAAGCCAACTTTACCTAAGAAAAGCCATCTCAGTTTAAGAGTGAATTTTTTATTTTGTCTTTTCACAAGGAAAGTGAACAAAACCAGTAATATATCATGGATCTCACCATACAGGTGTGCTGTATGCTCTGTGGCCAAAAACAGAGCCAATAAAGCTCTTCAGTTATATATTTTTAGTGTCAAAGATAGTTTAAAAAAGCATAGGCAAAAATATTTCTAGACCCAGTTTGATTCTTTAGGATTCACATAAGCAGAATATTGTTTTGAATAAATACTGCAGAAATAGGTCCCTATTCCTCACCTCACATGCCATTTGTCATCGATGTGCTCAGGCAGTTGCTGCAGAAACACAAAGCAGGCACTGAACATCTCTGTATTTAAATATAATAAATACCACCTGCCAGCCCACTAAATTCTTCATGCGTTTCTTCCCCTCATCTTCCATACTCTTTCTTTCTTTCTCCTTCTTCCTAGCCTCCTTTCTCTTCGTGAATCTCCAGTGATGATTAGTAGTGTCAGTTTGTGCTACTAACTTACTTCCACAACCTTCCACAGAAATCTACTACCCAGCAACTTGCTCTGGTGGTGCAGACACTCTCCCTCCCTCCTTCACAGTACAAATGATCAGAGTAAGTTTCCTCCTCTTTGTACACCAGTTATACTGCATAAGTAGAAAGCAATTCTATAGGGAAAAAAAAATTCTTTTGCTCCCAACCAGGACTGGTCTAAGATTTCTAAGGCTTCTCTCCACTCCCTTTGATGAGTTTTTGGAGTTTCAGCATCTGAGAAACAACTGAGATGGTAAATTCATATTCAATCACATTCTGAGGGTTCCTATCTTTCAAAAGAATTCCTCCAGTGACACTTTCAAAAGGAACTTGAGATCTACACTCCCTGCTTTGAAGGCAGAGTCCTTGCAGCACATTACAACTAGCTTCAGAAGATGATGATGGCAGGAAGAAACCATGACTTCAAATGCCTAATATGGATACTCTGTTATCAGCAGAAATGGGGTGACAGCCTGGAACAAATGGCAGAAGCTACCAACTCCAGCTAGCAAGCGATCCCCAAGAAGCTTTCCAGAAGAAGTTACTGATGGTCTTACAGTAGAAAGTTAAATGAGAAGAAACAACATGTATCTATCCTAAGCACACATGCATGTTTTCCATTTTGGTGGATTCATGAGTAACCTCTGCTTCTTCTCAAGGAAAGCTTACTCTATAGTACACTAAAACCAACCAGAAGACAGGAAAGGATGATTATGAAGCTATTGTTTGTGTCACATCCATAATGACAGTGGACTTCACCTTCTTGTAGATTAACAGGTTTCCAGCATGCACATCAGTAATATGTTCTGCTGAGGTGGCCTGTGAGAACACAGAGGGCACCTTGGAGAATTATGTTCCAAGTGGTTCTGTCACAACTGCTACACGAGGTCTGCATTATGAAGCAGATTTTCTGAGTAAGAAATGTACATAATAAGCATTATGAGAAGTTTTGCTCTGTCCTTAGTAGGAGGAAGTGAGCAGTAGCTGGTGTCAGGTTTCTGTGAATATTAGACTATGTTTTTTTATTAAATTATTCAGTATTTGATGTACACAAACCAAGAAGTCTAGTACATTCACCTGTACATGCACAGGCAGAAGAGATGAGTGCTGGGAGAAGAAACATGAAAAGAGTAGGTGAGAAACAAAATAAGGTGTTAAGTGTTCTGCAGTGATCAGTAATGCAGCATTTGATAGCCCTTATCAGTTAGTTTAGTTTGGGTTTGCACAGCAGCTGCTTTCTAAAGAGACAACTAAACAACTTCCATATTTTGGCGCACAGACTCACCAAGGGACAAAGCAAAACATTTGTCTCCTGCCATGCTCTCATGAAGTATGATCCTGCATCATGCCTTACCCAGAGGAGCGTGCAAGGTCTAACTTCTGTGTCCCACTGATAAAGTTGCTGAAGCAATGACAGCTTAAATGAACAGTACATATGATGCTAATCCAGCTCTTATTTTGCTGGTTAGGGTGGCATATTGCTGTCTAAATCCCAAAACAGAACCTTAAATGAGAGCAGGGTGATCTATATTAAGCATAAGTAAGTGCTATCTCAAATTAAAAGACTGAAAAAAATCAAATCCAACAATTATGCAATTACCAATCTGCTCTTATAAAACACCAAATGTATGAAACAGTACTTGCCACCAGGTATTTGATTTTCTTTAAAGTATTCTTTTAGAGTATTTTGCTGATGCCAGAAGGGCCAGGGGAACAAAAGAGGCTTCAAATCTAATACATCCAGACAATACAAAGCCATTCATATGGTACAATTGCTATTAATGGCATAATTGCTTTTAATGAACTTTGTGGACGATACAAAGTCAGAACAGTTTAAGAATCAGATGCCCTTTAGAGGTAAGGTAACAGAAATAGAATTAATTTTGACAGGAGAGACCATCACATGATATCCTTCAGAACTATTAAAAATAGAGCCTCATAATTCAGAAATGACAGAGAAGAGGGTTATCTAGGAACATTAGCTTCTCACTGAAAGTTTCTGCTCTGTTTGTATTATGCAGCTCTAAGAATGAAAAAGACGGTGTTAGGATGCTTGTTCCTGAAGAGAAGGGAATGCACATTGCACCTCTGAGAGAGTCTCTGGACCAGCACATCAGTACCAGACATTCATGCTCAGGAAGAAAATGATGAAACAAAGCAGATGCAGACCAGACCCATCAGGATGACCAAAAGTAGAAAATCAACCATTTGAGCTATCAAATAAATGCTAGAAGAAGATTGGGTTGCTCCCTGCGAAACTCAATACCACTAGCAAAAGAACATCCATGTCTAAGGTGGCTGAAAATACAGGTATCTCATATTCTGAAGCTACTTCCAATTATTTTTGTAGATCAAAAATATTAAACAGCTTTATAAATTCAGTAAGAATCATCTTTAAAAAATACATTATACCACTGCCAGAAACAGTACGCGTTTACTTCAAAGATACAGGACCTCCTTTCTACTCCTATTACCTGTAATTAGAAAAAAATGTGAGACTTTACGGACTATCTTACAGATGTTTTTCCACTCTTGCATCACTGTTTGAGAAACACGCTGCAGAGCAAGAAACACTTTGCTGCCACAGTCTGCAATGAGCATTCACTGGACACAGAGGAAGACAGTATCTTGCAGCAATAAGCAACAGCTTCTGTTTAAGCAGGGTAGCACCAGCCAGAAACCTTTCTTGAAGGAGTTCTCAGGTGAAAATCAGTTTCCAGGGGGCCATGATCTGAAAATTTGAGTATCCAAAACAAGCAAACATGAACCAAGTTAACAGATGTCAGTCCTAACTTGTATTTACTGAATCACAATTGACCTCTTTGACATAATAAGTCATTAGCACTTCCTTCATTATAGGGCAATCAACATTGTCCATACCCAGGACTCATACTTCCACTCAGAACAGTACATGCACTCATGGGACTGGGGCGCTTTTGGCATATGCATTGGTTATATGTACTAATTACACCATCTAAACATTAGGGAAGTTATTTGACTCAGGGAATCATGTCTAATCTACATACTTAGTAAGAAAACACATTTTCATATAATTTCTCTCTAGCATATATTCTTTCAATAGCCTTAATTTTTGTTTATAGCAAGTTTATCCTTAGTCACAAATCAAAAATCAAGAATTTGAGCTGTAGAAAGCATCTCAGAATAAGAGAGAAAATTCCATTAGTTTTGCTGCTCTAAATCCATGCCATCAACATGTTTAACCTGCATTTTCAGCTACTGACAAGAAGAGATATGAGTTTATCTTACAGAAAAATGATTCATGACAAAAAAACTACCAGTTGCCAAAGAAAGCAATCTCCAGCACAAATCGGAAGAAAAGTGAATTTAATTAGGAAACCAAAAAGAAGGTAATTTAAATCCTAAGAAAATGTGCAGTGCTTTTAAATAAAGACTTTAGTTAACAAGACTTACATTTTATAGATGTGTAAAGACATAAAAAGAAGGAACTAGTCTCTGCAGAACAGCTGAACAAGAAAACTAGGGATAATGTCTTCTAAGGTTTCTGTACTTTTCCAGTAATACTTGCATTTGGCTTTTGATTTCAGATAACTAGTGCACCCATAAGAAATATCTACACGCTACCAAAATAATATGCTATAAACTATTTTTAGACTTAAGGCAGATAATTTCTACTTAGTCTTTTTATGCACAAGATATTCTTTCTGAATTTTAATAATGGAAACAAAAAGCTGAGTACTTGTATTACGTTATCAGAGTTAATGGTGAATGGCCATGGTACCTCTATCACTGAGAACACTGTTCAGAACAAAACCATTACTCACTTTTCACTTGCATTCTACAAATTCCCTGTCTCTGCCTGTAATTTTACAGCATCTCATCACGTGAGGTCTTGAGAGACAAGAACTATGTCCCAGTGCTTATTTTAGCTTCTTAATCCCTATCAGTGACTTTCACAAAATGTTCTTTAGAGAGACAATAAGGTCAAAAACTACAAATCAAACAAATGGCTTTCATGAATTAAAAATAAAGTACCAGAGATCAGATATACCTATCAAGTATCAAGCTGTGATTTTTCTACCAGGTTCAGTCTGCAATCCCTTGAGATAATGTTATCCCAATATATAAATATGCATGCATTCCTATTTCCTCAAAGCCCTTAGAAAATTAAACCATTGGTGGAACATTGCAACTTGCTCAGACAGCAGCTCAGGTGTTCCAGCAGGTGAGGATGCAAAGGTACCACTCTCTTGCCTGACCTCTCACTGCTCAAACTGAAAGGGTATCCACAAAAAAAAAAAGTTTTACTGGCATCTTGCTCTGTAATCCCAGTGGCTCAGTGTAACTCTGTAGAAATTCCACGCAAAGATGTAATTAGCTCCTTGCCTTTACATGCCTGCTGCAACAGTGTTGTGTTCTTAGAACTACTCGTGTTGGATAATTTTTCCTACAAAAGAGGTTTCAATTACATGGTACACAGAAACTTTGCATCATCAACAGGCTCCAAGTTTACTCTCATCTATTCAGTTTCAAAAGAGATAATCTCTGGCGGTTACAAAAGACAGGCTGAGCTTCTCTGGTAACCCAAGACATTTTCCTATTCACTGCTTTGCAAATCATAAAGAGTAGCAGACAGACACACTATTTCAAGGAGCCACAGAAGAAACGGTTACTGCTTCTTTCAAAAGGCATGATCCGGCTTGTCACAGCAGTAACAAAATAAAGACCCATCATGCAAACAAGGCATGCCTGCATCAGGAGTAGAGAGGTATCACAAGATCAGAGGCATACACACTATACCGGTATTTCTGTCAATTTTATGACAAGTATTTCTAGCACAACAGAATCACACAGGAAAAATAAAAAAAAAAGGATTTTTTCTCAGGATTTAAGCAAGAAATATTACATAAAGTATACCAGATACCAGAATTTTATTCCATGAGAAACTGATGAAACTGTAGAGAAATCATAGAACAAAAAAGGCAGCCTATTGCAAGAGTCAGTGATTTCATTGAACTTAGCTAGAAAATTCCTTTCTGAATTATCTTTACCACTTTCGTTGCCTCAACTTTCTCAAAACAAGATCCATGTGACTCACTGACTTGGATGCAGCATTTATCAGCTTGCAAAATAATGGAGGCAAAATTATCCTCTTGCCACCCTCTAGGTTGTAACCACTACTGATTTACAATGGATTGAAATACCCTTGTTTTAACCCATACAGGCTCACATTTGCTCTTTCCATAAGGAAGATCTACAGCTTTCTAAAAACAACTCTTTTGATGGTCATTTAGACTTCTCACAGGATTTCAGTCACTCAAAATGAAAAGAACACAGTAATACCATCAATTCTTGTAGCTACATCAGAGCCATCAAGGGCAAGACTGCACAGTTATTAGGCTGCCCACTCTGACAGAGGTCTTTAAATTTCTGTGCAGTCCAAGTGGAACTCTAAAGTCTTGCCTGAAAAGCTGGAAAGCAGAAAGCCAGTGTAAATAAACACTATTTAGCATTTGAATTTACTGACCAAACTTGAAAACCTAGTCAATAACCTCCTCTGTTATGCATATTGCTGCTTCAATGTCTTTGCAACTGCTGGGACCACAGTAGAACAAAGAAAATGTGACAAAAAGAACCCTGAGGTACTCTAATCCTGTCTCGTTAGGGGCTTGTTTTTTGAAAATGGTGTAATTTTTACCAGTTCAAAACTTTGTCCAAGTACAACTGCCATGTAACACCACAGCAGTAGAAGAAAATGCCAGCTAGCTCAGCTGAAGGACAGCAATCAGTCATGACCTAGGTTGTGGAGAGCATCACTCCTTACAACTGTTTTCTGACTGCCGAAGATGTGACTGAGAAGCTTGTGAGATGATCCTTCAGCCAGATGGCATGCAAAGCTCTTCCAACAGCGTGGATCTGTGGGACAAAGTTTGCATGGAAGCCTCCACAAGGAAGAACTCAATGCGCAATTCTTCAAATCTCGATGTTGCAGCATATGAGATCACTCCTTGACATAGTAAAGCGGTGGGGCAAGCAAACAGACCCCAGAATTCAGCAAGGGACTTTGATTTATGAACTTTATGCAAGACCTACATCCTTCCTTCTGAAGGTCCAGGCCTAACCTGAAGAGGAAGTCTCTCTCTGCTCTTAGCTAAGGAAAAAAATATATAAACAGCAAATTAAAATAAATCTAAAGCAGGATTTGAAACACTGTTTCAAAATAAACTTAGGGTTTTTTGGGTTTGTTTTTTTGTTGTTGTTTTGGCTTTTTGTGTTTTTTTTTTCAAATCAGAGCCAGCCATGTATTAAAAAAGCCCACACAACAAGGAATGTGGACAGGAAGGGGGATTTCATTTACCATTCCTAGGTAGGGGGGACAGAGGGAGCCCTAGGCTGGCCACAGAGTCCACTGCTCACCTTTTAGATGTAGAGAGCAAAGACAGGGTATGCAGCATCCAGAAACAGTGTCCAGGCAGGCATGCAAAGCAGCATACTTTTACAGAGCACTGGGCACACAGAGGCTGCTGGAAGTGAAGTTCAAAGGCACCCACCACACAGAGGTAGCCTGTGACTGGCAAGGAACAATATGCTAAAAGGAACACTTCTTCAGTGTGTCATTTGGAATACTGCAGTACAGAGAAAGCTTACACTTTAGAGTGGTAACAACCACCTACTCCCAACACTTACTAATTTGACAACATAACTTCAAGATAAAAATTGCAGATTAGGAGAGAGGCTGATGTATAATGCAGTTAAAAACCAAACTGAACCGAAGATTGTTGGTACACAGATTTTTAACCCCTCCATTTTTATTTCCCTCAAACATACACTGACATTTACTTAAGTTGGCCAGATCCTCAACTTGAATAAAAATAACCTTTGTCTCCAGTGTAGTCACTGTTGCATCACGCTGAGTTACACAAAATAAGGATTAAATTCATCACACCCATTACAGAGCTAAAGCTTTATCTATGCTTTGATCTTCTGGCAATTTAGCCTCAGCACTTGCTTTGCCGTAGAATTAAAACCTGCACGTACATGTGCATAAAGTGGCTAGAGTAGTAAGTGAAAAATACACTGTTTTATGAAAATATTATGGCTGTAATTTTGAAGGATAATAGTGCACAAGTATAGTTCTGGTGCTTGCTGTGCCTTAGCTCTATTTCACAATCCATTTCATTTTCTTACAGAATTAAGACAACACAATAATATTGATAAAAAGGTGATTCACCCTTTTTGATGGAGTGTCATTAATGTTTTCCCAGATGAAACATACCAGACAAAATAAACCACAGGCAGTGGCCAAGCTAGGACATGACACAGTCAAGCTGAAATTGCTTTGGGAACCAAGATCAGAACTGGATTTAATGCAAGATTTAAACGCACAAGCCTTCAAGGTACACTGAAAGGCAGACTGGGCTTTCCTCGTAGGGGCTATGATAGGAGCTGATAACTTGTGGTTAAAACATACATTAAGGCATGTCTCTACTATTTGAGCCAGCAGCTGATCTAGGCATGAGCCTTGCACAGGACCTTCCAGTTCCTGCATGTGTGCTGGCACATGACCTCACTTCCTAGCTTCACTGCAGCTCTTATTCCCATATTGCCTTCTCTCTCCAAAGGCACAAAGATCATTCAAGTTTAATCAAACAGATTTTCTCTTTCTAACATAACGCTCAGAAAACGTAAACCACAATTCTTCCTCAGGTGATGAAGAAATTTTAAGTCAGCATATGTACTCTTGTAAAAAGTCCTGAGCTAGAGCAGTAGAGGAATTCAGAAACAAGTTGTGTTCATTTCTTTAGCCACTGTTCCTTTTAAACTATCTCCAGGCTGCAAGTTAAAAGCAACCCTCCCTTCAGAAAAAAACAAAACAGCTGTACACTTCAAACATTTAATTTCACAGCTTTTTTCTGTCTTTTGTCCTGACACGATCTGTCTGCAAAACAACTTCTTCTGTCCGAGATACACAGTGTGTGGAACAAAGTCAGCCTTGCAAGTACAATGAGTTTAACACAAATACAGATCTGCAGCAGTCAGTGTTTTGAAATGCTCTTTTCAAACCCTTTGGGGAAATTAATTATTTAACAGCCACGTGTCAAGAGAGATTTGTCACATATTTGAAGGCTCCTCTTATCCTCCTTCCCCAAGGAATTTGGCAACACTCCCATGTTTCAATAAACCTGCAGTTCCTTGTAAGGGACCAGTTAGTGCAGATAACAATCAAACAGGCACTTCCTCCTGCTCCTCTGTCAGTCTCGCCTACTCAAAGGTTGCAGGCCCAGTGAAGCAGTAAACGAAGCAGCAGGAATGACCTTCCAAACATAATACCAGGAACTGGTAAAACTGCCCTTCCAGACACACAGTTGCTTCCACAGGTTTCTTCTTCCACTAACATTTATTTTTCATATCTCAAGAAAAGACACCCTACAAAAGTACCCACCTGCAGCAGGCACTGCTCATATATGAGAGCAGACAACCTTCCTATTCCTTTTTCGGTCTTCCTTGCTTAAAAAGGCAACAATGGACTTTTCTACAGCAAGAAATCAATTACATGAGCTGGAAATAAAGGTGAGACTCCAGCATACTGACTCTTTATATGAAGATCAAAGACAGCATTATCATTCCCACACCATGTGGGATAAAGCACTCCACAGGATTTTCAACCTTCTCATATTGTGAGCAGGAACCACCTTTGAAAAACAGTCCCGAAGGTTACTATGGCAGTCCAATATCCTACACAACACAGGAACAACCTAGCATACCACTGCTCTTAAAAGAGGTTCAATTCCATCCCAATCTTTCCAACAAAGAAAACAATTCTAAATTACTTATTTACACAGCACATGCATTGAGTAACAGCACAGAACAGTCTTTCCATTTAAGTCACTAAGTCCAACAGCGTGACCCACACAGCTTGGGCTGCTTCTGGGACATTGTTTGCCCTTCTGCTCACCTGCACTTTCATAATGACCTATTTATCAACCATTATTTGCTTTTTACATGAGGAAATCTATCACTTCTTGTCAGAATAAAGTTAGTAACTCAAAGAGTCACGGATCTGCCATTCCAGCCTTTCTAATTCCCACCTGACAACTGCATGCACCCACAGAAAGCTACAAGCTATCACTTAACAACTACAGAAATTTAATTTACCTTTCAAGAAACCTTGAATTTTAGGCATGAATTACTAAAAAGCCTGTGAAGACACAATGGAGACAAACTCTACAGTAAGCTTAATGAAAGCAGAAGTTTTCTGAACTCTTAGCATTTAAAGATACACTGAAAATATAGTGTCGTACCAAAAGGAAAATGTACTGTGGTCTCAATTTCAAACTGTAGATAAATTAAAAACGTTTGGAAACTGAAGAAGGTCAGATATTTTGCCTATGTATCTCCCTCCTTTACGAGTACACAAAGGCAACACATGTTCAAATAATATAGCCTTAATTGATATATGTTGATGGGTAGGGCAACTCATTGATTAAAATTCAACTTAAATCAGCTTGCATTCAATTTCTGAAAACATAACCCAGTCCAGACAATGAAAGCACTTTTCTGAATACTGCAAGGTTAACATCTTCCTCCCTATCTTTTGGCTTGTACAAAGAGTAGCAAACCAAAGTCTGTCACATAGGCCCTACAGATAGATGGTCTGAGTTTGAAGAAAGAAACAGATTCTTTAATTCTGCCAATGTAGAGTCCTCAGCAAACTGCAGAGTTGTGCACATTGCACAACTTTAGATGAGACACTAAGCAAATGGGAATACCTGGAAAACGTCAGAGAACTACATGAGATTGCTTTGAGAACAACAAACAAACAAAACAAAAAACCTCAAACACCAAACAAACAAAAACCCACCAACCAACCCAAACAGTGAGAGAAGAAAGGAGTTCCTTGATCCCTTGCCAGAAGTCTCACAGCTGCAGACTTCCCACACTTTTTCAAATAAAAAAAGCATAAGCTTCTTTAGAAGTGACGTCAAGACATTAAGTCTGTACAATCACGATTTATATTTCCTTACCTAACACAGGCAGCAGATACATTAATTCACTGAAATCTTTCATTAGCAGTAATTATTGATTCCTGGAATTTTTTTTTTAACAGAGCCACATAAGTAGCAATGAGCAGTAAGATTTTTATTTACAACGAAAACCTCTTAGGTATTGGGAAGCCCACTTGTTTTTTAACCTTGAAAGAAAACACCACACTCAGAGATGCAACATACTAAAGATTCCATTTAGAAACACAGCTAAGTGAACTGAAGAAAAATCAGACTGAAAACTACTCCCAACTTCTTTAGTACCATGAGAGATACAAAACGTTAGGTATTGATACTCCAATACAATTTGCTTGAGTACAGAAAAAGCACACAGATGTAACATACTAATAGAAGTATGCTAACTGATGAGCAAAACAATCTATGCACAAACAACTGCACTATAATCTCTTTGTGGTTCCTTATTTTGTTTCAAATGCTATTTTGGCAAGAATCAAAGTGGGTCTGGAAAAGGATATCTGCCTTCCCAAAATCAAGCAGATGAAAGATTTGTTTGGCACACATTTTCATTTGGCTTCTCATTTACAGTTAAAGGATTTTCACTTCTGAAGATGGATTTGGAAGAAACATGTTTAACCACAGACTACTCCAAGAGGGACGCAAAGGAAATTCAGTAACACACATTTAGTTTCCCCAACAAAAGACCTTGTTGCTTTGCAAGAGTCTCAGAAGTGAGGAAACAATAAAATCCTTAATAAGCCTTAATGTGAAGGCTGCAAACAAGTCACAGGAAGTAACCACCTAGCCACAGAGGAGTACCACATGTGTGCACTCAGCAGCTCTTTCATCTCTAGTGTCACACTGAAAAACCTCAAGTATCTGCAGAAAGGACGCACTGGTTCTTACTGGTTAGAAAATCCTCCTGCAAAAAGTAAGTCAGAGACGGATACTTCTACTGGATCAGCTGTTGAAATTCTTGTTACAAGATAAGCCTGAAAACCCACTCCACAAAAACTTGCTGCTATATGACTCCCATGGTTTTGGAAGAGGAAGAATCACCTAGGTGTACGCTTTCAGTGGCGTACATTGCTCCAAAGGGAGCAGGGTGGGTAGAAGATGCAGCCAATCAACAGCAAATGAGACACACTGCATCTCACCTGATGTTACACCAGTAGATCTGCCTGACCAAACACAGGAGAATTCAGAGCTCCTCCAGTAGTTCTTCATACGCAGGAGGAGGTAGTGTTCTTCCTTGGACATGGTTGGACCATTGCTAGTTTGTATTTGCTTATGACAACAGGGATCAAGGAGCATCTTTTTATCTACTCTGCATCTTTTCATGAAGTTTACAGAGGATGATCAAGACACTATCCTTCAGATTCAGTACCATTTTAGCAATTAAAATCTGCCCTATAGCTAAAATGGGGTTTCTATGAATATGAAATGTTTCTTAAGAAGAATCTTATCCTCTGGCTGTGATATTTGCTCTTAATGAATAAACAACTATAGCACCAAAATGTCTTCATATTCTGTGCTATGACTGGGATCATTAAATATCATGTTCTCTAGTTACGTTTTGTCAGACAGAAGTACTTTCATACAAACACTCCACATTTATCCCAGTTCAGGAATCCAGGAAGCTTGCTGGTCTGATCTAATGGTTAACAAAAGGTGCTAGGAACTTAGTGCTGTGCAACGACAGACACCAAACAGAATGCAATTCACCTCTTTCCAGTCTGCAGGCTATCACCATCAGCCTTCTTCAGATCAGGAATCTGAGGCAACAACAAAAAAAAAGGCAGCAAATGACCTCTACAAAGTCTCCAGCAACAACAAAATAGTATCAGTGACAATGAAGATGCTCTTTTTATTAAAGATCAGACTAAGTGCCTACTTTGCTCTTCACTAGGCTCATATAGAAAGCACCAGTATCAAAAGTATTTTTCACATACATTTTCACAGAAAGTAGCCCCTTCCTCCTGAACTAAGAGCTGAGCAAAACAGACCACATCCCTTTTAAGTAGAATTAGGAACTCTGTGGAAGGCCATGCACAGATGTCGTTCAAACAGAACAGCATACTTGCAACCAGCACACAGTCTTGGTTGATCCATACAAGTTCACTGTCAATACTTGATCCACTACAAACACTGATTAACACCACCAGCAAGTGGCATACAGTGAGAAATGTTATTAGTTGGTACAACAAGCTAATGATGATAGGGAAAATATGGAGGCACGTGTTAGGCACTGCAGAGGACTTGTTCATAGCAATTAATGTAATTCTACTCCACAAACACAATCTGGAAAAAAGGGAGTTCAAGCAGTGATGAATGCAACACACACACGTACATGTTACCTTACTCTACCAGTAAAATAAAGGAGAACCTGATGCAGTAATTGGCTCCTTCTATCTTTACAAATTAAAGTAGTGAAAGGCAAGGTTTGGTCTCAGTGGAGAACTGTACAGTTAACCCACAGCATTGTCATAAACATGCAACAGGTGCAAAAGGGCTGAAGGAAGGCACTAATGCATCAGAGTAGATAACACCTTAGAGCAGATGATTCCTACTGGAGTTTATTTTTTCTAGAATTTATATAGGTTAAAAGTAACAGGGGCATTTCCTTAGTACACTCTTACTACAGTCATTGCCATGGCTTTGCTGCCAAAAAACCAAAGCAGCTAGGGTGATGGTCTAGCTTTCCAAATGTTCAAATCAACATTTTCTGTGTGACTACCAAATCTGGCCTCCCATTTCACCCAGTAGTTGTAAGCTTTTCATAATTTCTACCAGCGGTTTTGTATGGATGTGGTGCGTAGATAACAAAGCTAACAAAGGCCTATACAGACAAGTAGCTCTTGAGAAAAGCACATTTTGCAGATATAACTCAAAGCAATTATGCAAACACGCTAAAAAAGCAGTCCTGAGTGCCCTATGAAAGCTCCTTGCAATATCCACATTGACAAGAGTAACTCGGTTTCCTCTACAAATAAAATACTATAGGATTGTATTTAGGGCACTGGCATACTTTGACAACAGCAGATTGCTGCTTCTGCAGTATAAGATAGCAACAGAGGGGCACAGAAAAAGAAGAAATCCCAATGTCTCTGGAGCCCTCGAGCTTCCCATCCTTTCCCATCTACTCAACTGCACCAGAAGCAAGAATTCTCCTTCGTGGCCCAGCAATACCACCAAACGAACAAGTAAAATTGGCCAAGGGCTCCTCAAAACTCCAAGTGGGCAGCAAGTTACAGGCAGGGAAACAAATTCTTAAGAATTAACATGGCCCTGACACTACTACAACCTCATTTGGATGTCCATTCCTCACACTGCAAAGCTTATAGTTGTACACGGAAGGAATTAGCTTCACTGTGTTATAACAGCCAGCCAAGATGATGGAACTTGAAGCAGTTTTCAGTTTCCTCTGGTTTTAGTTTTAGGAAGCTCAGCCATTAGAAGAATCAAGTTCTATCTTGTTTTTGCTGCAGTCAATGAACGGGAATCAGTGTTCCTCTTTCCATGCAAAGAAGGGCCTTCCTCTCAGCAGGATTTATAAATTGCAGTCTACATAGAGTAACTTTACCTAGAGGTATAATAACACTCTTTTCATAGCACAAGAATAGGTATTAGTACTACTATAATTTATTTATGAAGGCAGATTAGAAGCTAAGCCAATTGCTTTTAAAACCGTCATTCACCTGTCCACACTACTGTGTCACTGCTGCCAGGTCTTTTGTTTATGCAAAGTTCACTTGGTGCAGAGAGTCAGCAGGAGGCCAGCTCACCACACACCCTGGGAGTGCAAGGGGGATTTCAGCACAAGGGGAAGCTCATTTTTCCCCACGCAGTAGCAGCAAGAGGACAAATTAACGACCACTGCTCCACTCACAGGCAAACACCTTCTACCACACAGCACGTCTAAAGAAGCCGTTTATCCTGGATGCCTAAGTCCCATTCTTGTCCTCTCAGCACAAGGCAGAATCATGTCCCAGACAGCTCCAAGGAGCCCAACACGCTCTGCACAACCCAGGGTTGCACTGCACCAGCCAACCAAGCACAACCTGACGCAGTAAGGACAAACTACTTTCCCAATGCTCAACAAGCTATGCAGCCATGTGCAGATATGGCACAAATCCCAAGACAACCTGTTCCCTCTCTCCACATTTGGCCAACTTAACAAGCTAATGCAGAATAGCTGTGTGTACCCTTTGTGGTGGTTCACTATCACATAACGGGGAGAAGGAAGTTGTATTCTCATCTCTTCCAATTCAGGCACAAACAGCATCCATGGGAACTGTGATGTATTCCACACTTACTTGGCATACAGTTTGGTTCTCAGTCTTTTAGAAAAAGAAACTGAGGACAAAATATCCCTAAATTATTTAAAAATAAACCCCAAGACTGATTGCTTGCTCACCCTTTATGCTTGTGCCATCTTCCAAGCACACTTGTAAAATTTTTATAGTTATCACCTTGTTGAGGCTTGCAGTGTTTATTTCCTTACAAGGGTGTACTCAGTTGACTTCAGTATCAAGAACTGATCAGGGTTGTCATTTTACAAAAGGGGATTACATTAACAGGCAGCTGAACCAATCTATGAATATATACTGGGAGCCAGAAAATATTTTCTGAAAGTTAGAAGCCCAAAGGCTTGTTTTCAATGTTTTGTTTTTGTGTTGGGGGACGGTCTTTGTTGGTTTCCAGTGTCTGTGTGTGTGGTTTCTTTTTGTTGTTGGCTTGTTTTGGGGTTTCTTTGTTTTGTTCCCCTAAAGTGCCTAACCCTTACTAGTCTTTTGGCTCATTTCAAGACCAACACAGACCAAAGTCTGTTCTTTTCAAGTTGAATGTCCACTCTCTGCAACAAATACTCTTCAGTAAAGGTCAAGACCCACAGAGAAAATAGGACTAGAATTAATTGTTACTTTGTAGGTATTTGTCAAATGGGATAAGAGGATAAAACAGGAAGGGTTTATTTATAGTAAAAGTGTAAGAAAAGTATCTTGGAGATATATAAAAGCAAACCCACCGGCAATTTGGGCAAGGGATAACACATCCTTTAGGAAACAGGAGACTTGAGCTGGACAAGGCTTGCAATTAAAGAACATTTATCCAATTCAAATTTCATAAAAAACTGGCAGTTTATCAAACCCAGTATTTTTTAATTTGCAATACTCTCATTAGAAAGTTCTCCACGCTGCTAACACATAATGAAGCAGGTCAACAGAGAAGCTAAACTCACCATCTGACTCACAACTGGTTTCAAGAAAGGCAACAACTTCTCAACACCAATTACTGTTAAGTTGGTGCGCGTCATTATACCTGCTCTGTTCCATGAAAAACAACTTGTTGCTCTAGTTCATCTTTTTCACTGTAAATTCAAACTGGAAAACAGGTTTCCACCTCTTCTTTAACTCACACAGATGAAAAGTTTGAACACAATGGCTTTAGCCTGCTGGGTTGTCCATAGTTACAATGAGAAGCTGTAGTGCTGTTGCCAAACTCTCAGTAGAGAAGCAGGAGCTCACACAGCTCAGCTACCACACCACAGTTACTTCATGTAGCCATGGTAAAAAGCTGGTGAAAGGCTGGGAGCACAAGTCTTAGGAAGAGCAGCTAAGGAAGAAAAGGAAGCTCAAGGGAGACCTTGCCACTCACTACAGCTACCTGAAAAGAAATTGGAGGAATGTGGGGGTCAATTTCTTTTCCTAAGAGACAGGACAAGAGGAAACTGACTCAAACTGCACCTGGAAAGGTTTATATTGGATATTAAGGAAAATTTCTTCAAAGAAAAGGTTGTCAGGAACTGGAACAGGCTGTACAGGATTTGACTCATCATATCTGGAGGCCCTTAAAAGATTTGTAGATGTGACTCTTAGGGACATGGCCGAATGGTGGATTTGGCAGTGTTGAGCTGATGGATGGAATCAATCACAAGGGTCTTTCCCAACCTCAATGATTCCATGATTCTGTGAATACTTTAACTTGAGCTAGTCTGGCTGATTATGTGAACAAACTCAACTCAAGCTGTACTACTCAAGTGAGGACAAGTCATTAATCACAACTGCACTTTAGCTTCCCACATGCAGTATGACAGCAGACATTGCAAGATAAGAACATAATATTCTCACTTCTATTAGAAAGGAGATGGGAAGAAAGGGAGTATAAGAAAACACCATCACTTAAAATAAAAACAAACTCCAACTTCCCCGAACAGCACAGTGTCAAAGACTAAATGGTCTCCTCCAATTTTACGGCATCATTTATCTCTACCTTTGGCATCAAATGGAAAACAACTGAACGTGCAGGATCTGCTGCTTTCATTTCATTCTTAAATTAAACCATGCCTGCTCTATTTCACTCTTCGGTTAACTTGGTTACTCAGGCTGTCTCAGCCCCCAAACCAACATAATGTTTGAACCCACTGCAAAGCATGTGCCTCTTTATATTCTCCAATGCTGAGTTTCATTGTCTCTAACCACAGGCTGTTTCCATGACTTTCATCAGACCCATGCAGATCTAATTTATTAGTCACCATATCAATGGCCCCCAAAAGCCATTATCATACACATATACTAATACAAAAACCACATCCTTTTTGATTAATGGGTCTTTAGTTCTTTGAAATATTTTTTAAATTAACTATCATTTTCCCCTTTTCAAATATCTCTCAGATAAATGTCATAAGTGACTCATATCAAATGCTAACTTACTCAGCTGTAAAGTTAAAATAAATTAACTTAGACATAGTTTGCTCTGAGCATGACTGGACAAAAAATTCACAACACAATCTATTCCAGTGGCGTCAACACTGAAGATGAGAGCAGCAATCCTGAGTACAAAGACATCTGCCCCACCAAGGAAAGCATGGAGTATAGCTCCCTCCTACACACTCTCCATCCCCTAGATGAGACAGATTGAGCTAAGGTGAAGGATTCGGCCTGAAGACTAGCGTAGCTGATATCTGCGCACTAAGCCCCTCCGTATCTTCGTTCATGAAGCCTAGGCATGAATGAGAAGTAGCCAAAAGGAAGAATAGGCCAGAAGGCATTGCATGAAAAATAGGAATATATATACCTGTATACAGCTGTACAGTATCTTCTATATTCCACGGCTTCAACATATACTATGCTGCCAGGCAAAACATATTTAAGGAAAGGTTGGATGGTGTACTTAGTGACATGGTTTAGATGATGGGATGGTGACCTTGTTAATTCTATGTGTATATGCAATGTTACTGTTTGTACATACAAATGAATAGTACTTCCATACTCACTACTGCAGGGAGACACATAGACAGCAAAAATGAAATCTTTCAGAAGGAACATTCTCTCTCCATTACAGAAATAATAAAGCAGCATCCCCAATTTATTTGGGCTGATACACACTGATGGACTTTTGAAATTTAAGTCAAAAGTGTGCTCGTCAGAGTCACTGACAAAAAGTAAATCATCCTTAGCGCCTCCCAAGCTGAGGCATGTGACAAATTTCTATCTCAAGCAGTTTATTGTGAACACTAACAATGCCTTCCCTTTTCAGCTTCACAGCATAACAGGTGACCTGAAAGAAACCATTTTGCTGCATTTCTACAACATAATTCTTAAACACAGTGTTGGAGGGCTGCTTTCCCCAGTATGAAACCATCCATAACTCACTCATCATTGACAGCGACTTCACACTTGAATGATCTTTAGGGAGCCTCACAAGGCATGCATTTTGCAACAGTTTCCTTTTTAGAAAGCACTTCTGAGTATCAGAAAGGCCCAGGGAAATCTCTCTGGAGGATGGGCACATCTAACAGCACACTCACTGATACAGAACATGGGTACATTAGCATTTTTTAACAGTTTCTGTGAAGAGTTCTCTCTCCTGTAAGTTGAGAGCAATTATGTGAAAGCCAGAAAGTGGCAGCGCAATAGAACCGTGCTGAAACTGCAGTCACAGCTCTTTAAAAGCAAATATACAAGCAGACTGATTATATCAAGAAAACTACACGTGCTACGATAATTCACTGTTGTCAGGTGGAGACTCTACCAGACTCCTACTAACAGAGAACAAATGAATGGGTACAGCTCTCATTCATTCCACTAAAATTACCTGTTCAATCAAGTGCCAGCGAATTGTGACATCTCTCAACAGTTTCAAAGGTTTGGTCTTTCTATAACTATAACTAACATCCTGAGCTCATTCTCCCATCTCTCCCAGAAAATCAAAATAATTGCAACCTTTGCTTCTTTCAAGTGGTTACAGGCTACCTGCTGTATTCCTCAATATTACTACATGCATACACTGAATACATACATATGCAGCTTAAGGTCTGAAATGCCTGTTCAAAGAAACAACAGTTTATAACTGGCTTAAGAAAGAAGCATATGAAATAAAAGATTTTTCCTTTTTTTTTACTGTTACTTCCCAGTCCTGAACAGTATTTGCACATGAAACACTTAAATCAAGATCATAAAAAAAAATAATGGAGGATAAAAAGATTAAAAACATTATTGGAAGTGACTTGTTAACACTGCAAACTTACAGGTAATAGCTGAACTTGCTGAGATGCACTATACTGTCAATATTTCTCATTTGGCTTAATGGGACTTGATGGATAGCCAAGTAAGAGGCAATCTTTCTCCAACATCCCGTGTCAAGCAGGTATCTCAGTATGAAAGAGCAAACTAGTTCAGCTCAAGAATACAGTTCAACAAAGTATACATCTCTTCACACAAATGCAGTTGCCTGACCTTTACACAGGTTACTTTGAAATACAGAACTTTTGTATCAATTCCCTCAAGACAAAATAAGTAAATACTTGAAAAAAAA